>OW026522.1:47981162-48301162 GCA_932274085.1 Protocalliphora azurea
TTCGTCTGCATATCGAAATAATTAAGTAATTTTAATCAAGCCTTGCTTGCAAAATATGCGTTTCACATAAAAATTGGCAGAAGAACCATATTTATCAACGATATATTGTTACCAGAGTTTCTAAGTTAAATATAGTTTTCATGTAATATTAGCTTTAGTTTATTTTTGTAGTAGTTATTCTTAGGGAATTTAAATGTTTATCTTTTTATTTTAGCAATAGTTAAATCAATTTACATATGTTCCAAATAATTCTCCTTACCAGAAAAATAACTGCCTGTTTCTCTATGTAGAAAAAAAATAGATTTCGACAAAATAAATGGAAAACAACAAACAAATTTAACATCTTATTGTTGTTTTCCATAAAAATTTTCGAAACGAATTTTTTGTTCCACATAGAGAAAATTAATAAAATAAAATAAGAAGTATATTCAAAATTTTTTATTTTGTAAACGATATTTTTTTATGAAGCTTAAGTTTTTAAGTAATAATAAAATTTGTTAGTGTAATGTAAATATATTTATTTAAGGGATAAAACTATCACTTAAAAAAGTATTATGCAATAATTAATAAATATTTATACAGATATATTTTAACAATCATTGATAGATATCCCTTACATGATATAACTGCTTGTTCTGTTGCCAAAGCTTTCGTTGAAAATTACATATCGCGTTTTGGTATACCTCTCAAAATAACCGCAGATCATGGTACTCAATTTACATTTTCACTTTTTAACGAATTAATTTATTACTCAGTTCTCATACAATTCATACGTTACCATATCATCCACAAGAGAATAGACTAATCATCATCTAATTCGATAAAGTGATACGAAATGCTTCCACTTTTTTTTACTAGGTTTCCGAACTTTAACAAAATTATAATTTAAATGATCTCCTACTGAACTTGGTTATGGTCAAGCTCTTCGCTTACCAGGTGCTTTAATATTTGAAAATAAAATAGAAGTTCCAGCTGAAAAAATTTTATAAAAACTCAAAAAACATTTTTCTCAAATAAGATCGAAAGTTGTTTATCATATTGTTAATATACAATATTAAAATTACTTTCGAGGTGTAAACATGTACATATGAAAGATAACAATAAATCCGGACTAAATCCACCATTTGAAGAACCCTTTCCTGTTATTGAAAAACAACACAAAATTTTCAAAATTCAGAAAGAAAATGTTACCAAAAATTATCATATTGATCATGTAAAACCAGCACTTGTCTTAAACAATGACTTAGAGAATACAAACACAATTAATCAAACAAGAAAACATGTTACGTTTAAGATCAATTAACTAGATATATCACAGTTAATATTGTTATTTGTTCAATGTTATGTAATGTAGGATACCCCTTACTGTAAATTTACTTCCTATTGAAAATCTAGTTTTTAAGTTTTCTGTTACAAAAACTTTAATGATTGTTTAGAAAATTTTATTCATTATAAAAAATTAATTTATTAAAATAAGTTATAAAAATATATTGACTATAGAATGTTTTATAATGTTTCCCAAAAAATTAAAGATCTACTGATCATATTTCGTGAGCTGGACCGTTTTTCGTGAAAATTTTTGTATTTTCTTTAAAAGCAACGCATAGAAAATGTGAAAAGTGTTGGAAGCCTCGTTCATTTTTTATATATATTTTAATGTTCCACAAAATATCCCATTTTTCAAGTTTTTTTTTTTTTTCAACGAAAATTCAATTTTAAAAATTTCTAATTGCTTATAAATATAAGTTGATGGTGTCTGATTAATTTTTATTTTAATGTTCAATCTGATATAAAATTTTCCATAAACATAGTCAATATGTTTATCAAAATTATTCTTTTGATATTTTTGAATTAAAATATTTACGAAAATTACAAATTTGTTAATGTGACGAACGGTCACCAGTAGTACAGAAACTAAAACAATTTCCTAAGTAAGTCGTCTTAATATACACAGTTACTATTTTTATGGACACTGAAAAACAACAACAACAATAAGCTATATCATATTTGTTTTTTTTTTTAACTTTTTGAAACCCCTTCATTCTTTCACAGAAATTTCGGAATTTTTTTTCAGAATTTTAGTGCTGAAGAAATAAACTCAATCGGTCCATTAGTATCCGAGAGATCGGCCGAAACGAATTTTTGGATTCATTTGAAGCTCGTATATAAATTACGGGGTTCATTCTTATATAGAACGATTACAAATATTTTTCTAAAATTTTGGTTTTTTTGAATTAACTTAATCAGTCCATAAATTTTCAAAATACCCTCTTTATATCCTTCACGACAGGTTTAAAGGGTATATATAAGTTTTTCATTCCGTTTGTAATTTCTACAATATTCATCTAAGACCGCAAAAATTATATATATTTGGTCGATATTTCTAGAAAGTCCTAGTAATCCAATATATATGTTTTGTACCAGCAAAATCGGCTAATTAATGACTGAGATATCGCCACAAAAAAATCGAAAAGGCCCTATATAAGCTAGCTAGTTCGTTTTTGCGTAGAAAATTTAGAACATTTTTTTGGAATGTTTTTGCAGAAGAAATAAATATTTTTATTAGTAACTGAGATATTGGTCAAGATGCAATTCTCGACTTTGTGAAGCTCTATATAAGCCTCTGAATTCGTCTTGTATAAATTTGTTGCAAATATTTTTTAGGATTTTCAATTTTTTAACTAACTAAATCGGTCCATATAGAACCGAGTTATACGCAAAAAACTGAAATAATTATTGCAAATATATACACACATAAACATATATATAAAAAGCTTTGCAATAACTTTCAGTGTTGTTGTTTTTTGTATAAGCATGTATCTATATTAGACTGCACCAAAATTTACCGACTTTAGAATTTAGAATTAAAAATACCTTGCAAGACTAAACGATTTAAATTTTGCGTCTTTCTTTGAGGTTCAGAATTATTACAGAATAAAATAAAACATATCTTAGGAAATACATTGTGAAATTTTTAGGAAAATTGAACAGGTTTTATATTTTTATCTGTATTTCGATAAGGATTTACGGATATATATCTGAAACACTTTCGTTGATGTAAGCAGCAAAAAAGGTATATTTAACTCTCAACTAAGCTTGAGGCCAGCATTTTTTAAACGCGCCTGCTCTTAGATATTTGTAAAGTAAATTTTATTAATTAATATTATGGACAAATCAAATAATAATTACCTCCATCTGACAAGTAAAGTCATGTAAAGCCATCAAATTTCCTCACAGAAATTATTGCATTGAAATCCAGATAAAAAAAAGAATAATTTTTTATGATGATTTCCTTAAAAATTTGAAATATTAGAATTTTGACCTTTGCCCTTCCTATTTTCAAGGTAATCCTTTGTCCAATTTTCTTAAAAACTTTAGAATATATTTTCTGAGATATGTTTTATCTTATTGAGTAATAATTCTGTTTAGTATAAATATCAGTTCAAGAAAAATTGAATTTATAACTAAAAACTACAAAAAATGCCTTTTCGCCGAAATCCGCAAAAATTCACGAAGGTATTGATCTAAGTCTTTTGTAGTTTTATTTCCTGTGGTATTGCCTATAAGCCTGCATGGTTTTAATCGAATATTTTCGAATTTTTTTTAACAAAATTGGATGTTTGAAACAATCTTAAATAAAATCAACATTATTTAACCAAAAATGGAAAGGGCTATCCTGGAAAAATAAAAACGTATTTTTCAGTTATTATGGTTCAAATTGGATTAAAAATATCATTTTATTTAAACATTTCTCAAAGACTTAAAAATTTATTTTTACACTCCTTACGCAAGTGATCCAAAACACATTAATGGTCTGGGGAATTCGGTATAACTTAAACATTTTTTAACCGTGTTTTTATTTTTATATCTTGTTTGATAAATAATTATGTGTAGACGATTAAAACACCTATATTTTCCCTATATAAACGAACCATTCAAACTTCAGCTCCGATTTCAACCAATACTTTTTTTCAAATCAATAGACGATTATAAGGGGAGCAAGGGTCAAAATTTAAAAGTCGGTAAATTTTGGTGCAGTCTAATCTTCATACAAACATAAAATTTATAAATATCAGAAGCTTACTTTAAAGCATAAATTTGATTATGCTTGGTGAAGAGTATAAAATTTCACCACCTTATCGAAAAATAATTCGGCACAGCCGAATATAACACTCTAACTTGCTTTAATTAATGTTGTCTTTATTTGGTATTGTTGTAGTTTCAACAATAAGCTATATCATATTTGATTTTTTAAAGTACCCATATAAGATCAAAACTTCGTTCTTTAATAAAAAATGTGGAATTTTTTTCAGAATTTTTGTGCTGAAGAAATTAATATCAGCCAAAAAGCATTTTTGGACTTTTGAAGCCTCTATATAAGCTACGAACTTCGTTCTTGCGATTATCTGTCACAAATATTTTTGTCGAATTTCGAATTTTTTAATCAATTTAAACGGTCCATAAATTTTAAAAATACACTTTTTTAATTAATGTTATCATTTGGAATTGTTGTTGTTTCATTAACTTTAAAATATATCCATTTTTTTATATAACATCTCAACACGGGTAAATTGTATATAAGATACAGCACAGACGAATATAGCACTATAACTTTTAGTATAAGTTATTAGTGATACATAGTGCATGGTGTTACTTCTTTAATAATTTTAAAGTTCAAAATATTTAAAATATGAGTTATTTAATACTAAAGATGATATAATTATTATAGGATGGACTAAAAAATATATTTTAAGTGCTTTAATATACGGAATTTTAATTTTTGGTAAGATTATTAGAAATTTCGAGTAATTTTTAGTATAAAGTTCATATAATAAATAAGTAAAACGTGTTATAAACTCTTTCTCAAATTTCTATTTCGTACAATTTTTGAAGCGGGGTAGTATATAATATATATTAAAATATATATTTTTTATTATTATTTTTATTTTATTATTATTTTTTTCCAATAATTTTAATCAAAAACGTATATGAATGTAACTTAGCTAATAATAATGCGGAAAAAGCAACCGCACAGGGATTTACCGCATTAGAAAGTATAACAATGCAAGACCGTAAATTTGCCACAAAACTAACTATATCAAATTTTTAGGATAAATACACAAATACATACAAATATTCTTGTATTTCGAAAATTTCTCAACAATACAAATTAATTTGATTTGATGCGTTATATGTAAAGAAAATCCCTTATAAATCTCCTTCCGCTTTACCCATTTTAACGGAACTTATATTGTTGGAAAGCTTATAAGTATACCTTACGCTTAAAATAGTTAAATTATTTTGATATTTATGAAGTATGTATTTAAAATAAATCTTCTTTCCCCTTATTTAATCCGTAAAAACTTGGTTAGTAAATAAAGCATTATATTTTTGGCTGGAATTTACCACAGTGCAGTGCTCCCAAAAGTTTTTCTTTTGGAAATAATTCTGTAACTTGTGAGATATTAAAAAAAGCAAACACTGGCAGAACTGAAATGTATTTGACTTGGAGCACAGGTTCCTAGCATGTCTGGGTGAAAGGGGGTGCACCTGCAAAGGTGGTCACCCTGCATATATTATTAAAAAAAAAATGCAAAAATTTCATTAATGACTTGATTCACTTATGATAGTCCTTGTAAATAAATACGCTTACATGTGTAGCATATCTCTCTTAGTTTAGGACATATTTATATAGAAGCAAAATTTTAGCTCATTTTTGGAAATGTTTTATAAGTTTTATTGTTTTTAATTTGGAAGTCTCAATTTAAGTCCTAATATTTTTCTAAAATAAATAATTTAAATTTTAAATAATACTATGAAAAGGATAAAAAATCAACATTTTTGCCGTTTTCATTTCTTAAAGGAACTTTTAAAGAAAAAAAAATTCTTCAATTTTGCATGAAAAATTTTTTTCGACACTATTTTCTGAATAACTCCGAAACTATTAGGCAAATAAAAGAACAATGTTAAGATGACTTTAAGACACTTTTCGTCTTTGGTGTTTCATATATCTCGAGTTATGGAAAAATATACTCTTATAATCGATTTACTAAGTGTGAGATACTGGACATGCCCTTAAAAAAAAGATAGAAAAAACAGAAAGCAGACTAATTTTTATAAATTTCTGAAGTGACGAAAAACGACGAAACTGCCCCAACCCATAGGGTTAACTAGCCAAAGGATGGGTGCAGAATCGTTCACCTAAAAATAATGTATTTTATTTTAATATTGCAATTGAAAAAAAAAACAAACATTGATTAGTTTAATTGAATTTTGTATAAATAAAGAAAAATTCAATTAATAATGCAGATCCAAAATCGGCGCATTGCGAAAATCACAAAATATTTTTTTTAAGTGAAAAATGTACAACTAGTAAGAACCTCATAGCTGATTGCAATGTTCATGGAGGATAAATTGGGTCCGGCCTACTAGCAGTCTGGTAAATGCTCGCCAGAAAGAGTGCATAAACCAATGATAATATTTGCACACTTTAAAGGAATTTACGAGTATTAAAACACCTGTTGTCAATTCTTGTCATGTTTATAAAAAGCAAAATCTTTATTAAATACCAAAAGCTAAGAAAGTCATCACAGAAAGTACCCACAGAGAAATATTTGGGAGAGTATTGCAAAATCAATTAATCTAATCAAATGTAAACTGAAAATATCAAAATTTGATGGATGAAATGATGATGGATGGAAGAAGAGACAAATGAAAAGCAAATCAATTAGTGCCCTACTACACTTTCTTGGTTGAGTGTAATCCTTTAACATCTTTAATACATTTAGTTCCTAACAGGTTAAATCAGCATTTTTCGCAAATAAATCATGGGAAAGTTTTATTGCACTTACATAAATATTAATGAATTTATGAAAATTATAGTAAATTTTATTAAAACTGTGGACATAATTTAATAAAGAGAATCCTTTTAATATAGTAGTGGTGTTTCACGAATCTGTAGTTGTTTTGGTAAAAGTATTATCCTGTTGAAATTTGTTTTATTAACTAACCATTTATTTGCTATAAATACTACTTAACCTATTATGGACTAGTAACCCCAAATTACTACTTTTACTAAAGAGTTATTGAACACACATATCAGTATCAGTAGTATCAAAAAATACCTTTTCAGTGTTGGCCTAAAATTTAATTGAAATTGTCCGAAATACTTAAAATTTAATAAAACAGTATTTAACGAAATGCTTAGAAAACTTCACTAAAATCTTGATTTTACGAGTGTTAAAACTAATTTTAAAAAGTTTTTAGCTAATGATATATTAGCTGACATGTTTCTCCTATATGCTGTAATATTTTTGATCGAAAGTTTAACTCACAAAAGCAAAATAGCTAAGTTGAAATATTTTCGGGTTTATTTTATAACATACCTATCCAGTGATGCCAACACTTGCGAACATAGACGTGCAGAAAATTTTGAAAAAAAGTCCTAAAGACAAGTTTTGAGACAAAACACAAAGAAGGGCTAAAATTAAAACTTCTTTTGAAAAGCAAAAACAAAAATATAAACAAAAACATTTCCACTAATCAACATTTTGGTACCTACATCTCAAAATTTTAATAGTAAAAAGGCTAAATTAAAATACATTTATGTTTTTATTGTTATGAACCTCGATCCAAAAATATTAAATTATTGGAATACTTTTCCGCTCAAACAATTTTTATTGTTAAAGACAGGTTTCTAAGAAATAAGTTTCTATGCAATTTATTTCTTTAAAAACAAGGACTAGCATTCTTATATTGTTAAAAAAAAAAACACTTTGAAAACTTAAAAAAAATTAAATATGTCCCTTCCTTCAATTATCAAAAAACTGTAAATTGTGTAAAATGAAAAGTATGTAAAAATTGTATAAAATCAAAGTTCCGCATTAAAAATAATTTGAACAAAAAGTGATCATAATATTAAAAAAATAATTATAGCATATTTGAACAAAGGTATAAAACGGTAAAATGGCTAAACGAAAATTGTTAAAATTGTTATTAAAATCGGACTCGATGTAGCCCAAAAAAGGCTGTGTGCGTCATTGGCCATATTTAATTTTAGGGGCTGCGTTGCCAGAAAAATATCATCATTTAAGTACAGAAAAATCACAGTTTAAGTGTAAAAAGTATAAAGATTATTTTTCTTAATTTTAACTTTGTACCTAGTTCTGGCACGATTAAACGTCCTACTTACTATATTCATAAAAAAATTCTGAGAAATATTTTGCACATAATTTGATTAAAAAAAACATTTTCGGGTTTTAATGTATAACTTATAAAAGTTCGAACAATTTCCTTTATAGAATATAGTAACTCTCCGATTTAACTTCAAAGAAATTCACATATTTATATACGAAGTCTCCTTAAATGGTACACAAAAATCATCAAAATTACATCAAACCAAGTTTTTCAAGGACCTAAATAGCTTACTATTCGAAATTTATCATATGATAATAAATTATATCCATATTATGAGCAACGTATAATAGAATTATGTTAGTCCAATCCTAAGCTAATCTTAGTTCACATTACGCTAATATTTGTCGATTTTTGCTAATATTTGTTTTGCGTAATGTGAAACAAAACTATTTGCTTTTAATTAAAAATGCCGCTAGTGTGAGCATTTTATGAATACAAGTTGTAAAATATTTGCCACTATTTTGAGCGAATTTTTGTCATCAACAATAGTTGATGCGGTTGACGGCTTGAGTTGAACTTTTCCTTTTCGTATTTTTATATTGTTCCTTTTTGTACACCAACTTTAAATTGACGAAAAAGAATTGAACAATTTATATTTTATTTATTAAAATATACCCAATAAGTACACGAATTTCAGAAATACATGCATTTTAAAATGTGTCTGGAATCTGACGCGAATTCAAATATAAAAATATTTTAAACATGAAATATGGTTGAAAAAATTAAAAATTTTCATGAAAAATTAACTTGATTTGAATTAGAGTGTAGTACAAGTTTAATTCAATGCTTGGCACTGGATTCAAAGCTTGAAATACATTTGGTTTAAACTTGAAATCCTGCAAAAATTCTTATTGAGTAATTATTTAAATAAAACTTTCAATATATTAATATTTTTATTATTTAACCATAATAATACTTGTTATGAAAAGTGGAAACAATTGCACAAAAACAACAATAAGGCGAGTTAAATAATGGTTATTAAATATGCAGTTTGACAGCTGTAACAACCAAAAATAGCAATCACGTAACGTAGTATATGTACTAGAAAATTTTTTATCAAGACAAACGTCAAAATCAGTGCGAATCTATACAAGGTAAATTCAGTTAAACCGATTACTGTTTTTGGTTGTTACAGCTGTCAAACTGAATATAAAAAACATTATTGAATTCGCCTTATTGTTGTTTTTGTGCAAATATTTCCACCTTGTATAAATTCGCGTTGATTTTGGTATTTGTCTTGTTAAAATATTGTCTAATATATTCACTATGATATGCAGCTGAAAGTGGCGCACAGTGGGGTCAAACGCAAATTTTTTGGTAATAAATCTGAATCTCCTAAACTACTGGTCGGATCAAATTGAAATGTATGGAAGAGTTGTAGAGGAGGACCTAAGCTTTCAGAAAAATCATCTTGTAGTCACCCTGTGATAACACGAGATAAGCTACAGGGTGTCAAAGTTGACTACCTCGAGTATGTAAAAGTTAAAAAAAATCGTAACTTGTACAAATGAAGTCCGATTTTAAAGATATTTATATTTCTGGAAAGTGCTTGGCAAGATAAAGAAAAAATAAGCTTACTCATCTAAGTTATCTCTTACAGTTAAAAAGATATTTACGCTTGAATTTTGAATTTTTGATTTTTTGGCTCGACTTTCTTTCGTTTTTCGGGAATAAGTCCGGAGATATATGAGGCAAAAATTTTTTAAAAATATTCTGTAATTTGCTACATATTTCAAAATAACATGCTGAAAGAATTTTTGGATTATCTCAATTCGTCTAGACGTGAAAAATATTCAAAGTCAGCACTCTGAAATTGGCATGAAAAATGGCTATATTTTTACAAAAATATAGTACAATTCATTCACTTTTTTCTCAAAGTTCCGTTAATAAAAAAATTTTTTCCTTATTAATTTCAAAAGATAAGGCTTCATAAATGGTTAATAAAGAAATTTTGAATTGATTTAAGTTTGCACCCTACATCCAGCATTGGCCGAAAATTGTCAATTTTTAAAAATAGTTTCATTTTTATCGATTAATAAAAAAAATGTCACGCGAGGTTTTTTAAATTTGGTAGCCATATTTTTTACAGAAATAGATTTAGAATGATATAACACTAAACTGCTTCCCGCCCGGCCAAAAACGAATGCAGGAGTGGAGATTTTATGTTAAAAGTCAGTTTTTTTAACGACTATTTTTAAAAGCATATTAGCATAATATTTTTAATATTATTTCTTATGTAATGTATAAAACACAAATCAAGCTTTCATTCCTAAAAAAATCAATAAAATAGCTCCAATAACCTATTTTTGGTAATTTTTCAAAAATAATTTTTTTTCCAAAAATAGCTGAAAATCCAAAAAAATTTAATTTTTTTAATACAACTCCACTAATTTTGCAAATACTTTAAAAACGTTAAAAGAATATAAAAGTAGACTTATTTACCAATTCAACGGATATATAAAATGTTGATATAGGTCATCTAATAATAGTAATATAATGGCCTCAAAACTACCAAGTCACGTCAAAAGTTGCAAAATTCACTATTTTGTTCCGTATTTCTATATGTGTGTATACGTAACACTCAACTGCATTGCTTATTTTTGTTACGAGATAATAATATTTATTAATGAATTTATTTAAAGTGTTCATAAATTTTTTTACTGAAAAGGTTTTTAAAATTACCTAAGTACATAAATAAGTATATTTTCCTTCGTTTTTTATTACATTTTTTTAAGTTTTTAAATAATTTACCTAGCTACTTAATTAATGTATTATAACAAAAATGATTTTTTTTACAATCGCATAGGTACATTTTTTGACGTACCTGTTTAACACTACAGGTCATAAAAATAAACTGAATGAAATTGGGGGTTTTGAGCAAAAATTTAAATTTTTTAATTCATTTTTGCCTGTCACCATTTACCTGATATAAATATTCTTTTTCTATATATAAGTATCCTTATAAATATGCAGATTTATTAGTGAATTTGCCATTATGGAGATTACATTAAAACACTTTTCTATTTGCAAAGTAATCTGTGATAATCTATCTGATATTATAAATCGTCCAGAAAAAATAAGAAAATTCATTGATACAGTAGTATCTTTTGGTTTAACTCTTACTGCAGAAGACAGTTTAAAGCTCGAAAATTTTTATAAATCATACGAAAAAAGGATGCAAGCTTCAGATTGGTCAATACCAAAGTTCAAGAAGAAAAATGAAGAGTGGTTGGAGGGAGAAATACCAATTTTCATCGGAAAGCAGGAAAAGGGTCGACCAAAAAGAAGTTACGATGAAGTTCAGCTAAGAACAAAGAGGACCAAACAGGAATCTATTCTAAATTCACATACGAATGTCGAAATAAAAGATACATTTAAAGCTTTAGTAACACGTACGCAACCAAAGGAAGTAGAAAAAGTTATAGATGTGTTACCAACAGCTTCTCCCAATCGATTACATCGGATAATCGAAAGCATAGTGACACCGAAATCATCATCGTCCTTTACCTCTGAAGATGATTTAGCTCTAATATTAAATTTAGGATTATCAAGAAACCAATACGAGATTTTGAGGAAATCTGTTAGCGAAAAAGGATATGATATCTTTCCCAGTAGCAAATCAGTGAGAGAAGCGAAAAAGTAATATTTTACAGCCTATGGAGCACCCGGTTAATGCTTCTGTTAAAAGTGCTAAAGTTAATATATTGCAATTAATGAAAATACTGCCTCTAGAATTATATCTACCTTCAGCAATGATAACATTGAAAAATGCAAAGACTCTGAACTTATTTCAATATTCAAATGGGGCTGCGATGGAACATCAGGATTTTCGGAATACAAACAACTGGATGGAAGTAATTCTGGAAATAATTATTCCTCGCTGTTTATAGCGTCTCTGGTACCACTTCGAATGCGCTTAAATAAGCCTTCCTCATCGACAAGAAATGACTCGCTTTTTGATGATATATGGATAAATTTAACTCCAGGTTCCAAATTTTTGTGCCGTCCAATCCTTTTCGATTACACAAAAGAAACCACGGTTACAATAAACAGCATTGTCAACCAATTGGAAGAAGAAATTAAAGCATTGCCCCCAATATATGTAAAAGTATCAAACAGAACTATTAAAGTTACATTTCAACTACAATTAACGATGATTGATGGAAAAGTATATTACATGGAAATGTAATATATGTGGAAAAATAAGTTCACACTTTCAGGATAATTCTGAAGTCCTTGTTAATAAAAATTCTTTAAAATTTTGAATATCACCACTCCACGCAAGGATAAGATTTTTGGAGTTCTGCTTACATCTTGCATATGATATGAAGTACAGAAATATTCCCGGGCAGAAAAATGCTACAGTAAAAAACAATTTGGAACTTCACGAATTACGAAAAGAGGAGAAGAAAAGAATTCAATTAGAATTCAAAGAACAACTCGGATTAATAATTGATAAACCTCTACATGGCTATGGAAGCTCAAATGATGGAAATACAGCAAGACGTTTCTTTGAAAATCCCGAACTCACATTTTTAATCACAGGCATTGACTTAAATATTTTGAAGCATTTTAAGATTATATTGGCAGCCATTAATAGCAAAAAACAAATTAATGCGGACAAATTTAAAATTTTTGCTTACGAAACTAAAGAACTACTTAACATTACATACCCCTGGAAATCAATGACTCCAACAATTCACAAAGTATTGGCTCATGGTAAAGAAATAATAGAAAATAGTATTTTGCCATAGGAAGAGCTAACAGAGGAAGTAAAGATGTTAAACATTTCCGACTCTTCAATACCCGAAAATGTTCGAAAATAGCGCAAAATATGGACTTAATGGAATATTTATTAATATCATCAGATCCATTTATATATTCTATAAGAACACGATGGCTACCAAAAATCACTCTTGAAATAGAAAAAGAGGATTCCGAAGCTAAGGAAGTTAAAAATTTACTAACGTTTGATGTTTCTGATTATTTTCAAGAAAATATCTAATAATATCTTCGATAATATATTCTTAATAAAATAAATATACGGGATTTATGTATAATAAGTATGTAAATCTGTAGAACAAATTAAATAAACATTACTCAAATAAAGAATTTACTACTTTATAATAACAAATATATACCTACATAATACATTAGAAAACTAAAATGTTACGTATACACACATATGGAAATACGGAACAAAATAGTGAATTTTGCAACTTTTGACGTGACTTGGTAGTTTTGAGGCCATTATATTACTATTATTAGATGACCTATATCAACATTTTATATATCGTTGAATTGGTAAATAAGTCTATTTTTATATTCTTTTAACATTTTTAAAGTATTTGCAAAATTAGTGGAGTTGTATTAAAAAAATTAAATTTTTTTAGATTTTCAGCTATTTTTGGAAAAAAAAATATTTTTGAAAAATTACCAAAAATATGTTATTGGAGCTATTTTATTGATTTTTTTAGGAATGAAAGCCTGATTTGTGTTTTATACATTACATAAGAAATAATATTAAAAATATTATGCTAATATGCTTTTAATGTGCTTTTAAAAATAGTCGTTAAAAAAACTGACTTTTAACATAAAATCTCCACTCCTGCATTCGTTTTTGGCCGGGCGGGAAGCAGTTTAGTGTTAAATCATTCTAAATCTATCTCTATAAAAAATACATTTTTTTTATTAATCGATAAAAATGAAACTATTTTTTAAAATTGACAATTTTCGGCCAATGCTGGATGTAGGGTGCAAACTTAAATCAATTCAAAATTTCTTTATTAACCATTTATGAAGCCTTATTTTTTGAAATTAATAAGGAAAAAATTTTTTTATTAACGGAACTTTGAGAAAAAAGTGAATGAATTGTACTATATTTTTGTAAAAAAATAGCCATTTTTCGTGCCAATTTCAGAGTGCTGACTTTGAATATTTTTCACGTCTAGACGAATTGAGATAATTCAAAAATTCTTTCAGCATATTATTTTGAAATATGTAGCAAATTACAGAATATTTTTAAAAAATTTTTGCCTCATATATCTCCGGACTTATTCCCGAAAAACGAAAGAAAGTCGAGCCAAAAAATCAAAAATTCAAAATTCAAGCGTAAATATCTTTTTAACTGTAAGAGATAACTTAGATGAGTAAGCTTATTTTTTCTTTATCTTGCCAAGCACTTTCCAGAAATATAAATATCTTTAAAATCGGACTTCATTTGTACAAGTTACGATTTTTTTTAACTTTTACATACTCGAGGTAGTCAACTTTGACGCCCTGTAGCTTATCTCGTGTTATCACAGGGTGACTACAAGATGATTTTTCTGAAAGCTTAGGTCCTCCTCTACAACTATTCCATACATTTCAATTTGATCCGACCAGTAGTTTAGGAGATTCAGATTTATTACCAAAAAATTTGCGTTTGACCCCACTGTGTGGCGTGTGTATAAATGTAAACTACTTATAATAAGATTTTAGATTTATTTTAAATTTATGATTGTTCACGCAGATATTATTATTACTGACATATCATACATCAGAAAAACTAACTAAAAGATCCCAGCAGAAAAAAAAATGAGAAAGAGTTGAAGAAGTCATGATTTTAACATTTGGCGTTAGTGCTAAAAATAATCAGCCATGGCTGTCATTGGTAGCGTGTTCTTTTTATGATCCTTGTTTGAAGTTTTTCTCTTAAAATTATGTTTATAAAATTTTTTAATATAAATTCTATTTTAGCCTTTTGAAAGACAATAAAAATTCTTTTGAATTTGGGAAATTTAAATTTGCTTAGAAATTATTAACCTTTTTTTCCTTTATTAATAACTTCCTAAAAAATGTAAAATATGCACTTAGTTATACTTTATAAGTGGTGAAAATGATCTTTTTTGGATGCACTTGTTCGTTTTTTTGCTGGGATATGATCTTAAGTACGTAAATATATGAAAATATTAATATTGATATTTTGACTTATAATTTTAGCATAAAAAGTTAATGTTTTGTTATTAAGAATGCTGATTGAGGCTTTACTAGTCCAAAAAATACATTTCACATTGCTATTGTCTAACAGTATATTCTGTATTCAGTGTATTCTGTATTCTTCAATATTATTTACATAAAAAACTGAACTTTATTGTGAATGAAATTCCACATAATTATAAATATTAAAATATTGCAAATTTTAAATAAAATCTGATAAATATTTGAGAAAAGTTTTTTAGTGATTAAAAAAATCATATTTTTGTTTAAAAAATCATCAAAAATATATTAAAACTAACAATCCGTCAACACGGTTTATATCTAAAATGATAGTTATATATAAATTTAATTAAGAGAAAAAAATATTTAAAAAAGGTATGACCTTAATGCATATGTATAAGTAGAAAACATAAGCAGAATCAGTCATATTAAAAATGTGAGTTATTTCAATTTCAATCATTTTAATGCAGTGAGCGAATACACTTTCATTCGATTACACATGTATTTAAAAGTGCCCTGCAGTTTTTAATGTGTGATCGATATCTCGGATGGACTTCTAAAACACAAAATTCATGTTCTAAAGATATGACTAGTTACATATTACAGAGTTGGAAGAAATTAAAAATAATAATAAGATATAAATTTAACTGATTAGAAATTTTGAGCAATATTTAAATGATAATATAGATGATGTAAATATATTCCCTCAAAGTATTTGACAGTTAAATCCTTTATGGAAAACAAATAGTTTTACTGTCTGCAGAGTATCTACATGCATGTGGCTATGTGTGAATATTTAGAGACACACAAAGTTCAACATAAATAATAGCAAGAGTAGAAAATTGTTATGTGGGAATATTTTACATGCGTACAAGATTTTACAGTTTATTGTCCTTTTATTATACAATAGACACATGCATCTAGTTGCATTCCAGAATTTGTTTTAAATAAAAAACACACGCTTCAGTGATATGGAAATTCTTGTAGAAAATCTTTAAATCAGTACAATGCACATTTTACATTTATGTATGTGCATATATGTATTCACAGCAATCGTAGCGACAGATTTCATTTTAAACATAAATAAAAATAACAGAAGTTGAAATCTAAAATAAGATAAAATAATCTTTGAATTGGTATATTAATTTGTTATTATTAAATTAAAGTGAGTATTTAGTGTAGTTTTATCCTTATTATGTAACAGTTTTTAAAGAAATACATGGATGTTTTTGATTTAACTAATTTTTTATTGATTGATTTAAATTTTAACCTCCAAGATATTCTGTTAATAGATATCTGTTTCTTTACTATTTTGTAACATTTGACCCAAGCTTTTTAATAGTAGGCTACTACACTTTTAATCATTTCGCTTAACAAGATCTTAGGGTAGGCAGTTATTTGAAATGAAATCTTCCGTCAGACTAGATTCCTTATCTAGCGGTTTACTGGTCTACAGACCTAAATAAGATTCGCGATCTTATTGACTTTTTGCAATCAGAAAAGTGAATGACTATCAGTGATACCTTCAGTTAGCCTTGATGCAGACTACTCACCAACTATCCTTACATTATATAATTTTCAAAGAAGCTTGGGAATATAAAGTTCTGGTTTTCAATGCATGAAAACTGGTTAAAGTAGAAAATGTATCCTTCAAACTTTTCACTAAAACGAGAAAATGATATCCAATCTGCAGTTAATATTTTTACTAATACTTCTATAGTATCTACACTTGCAGGTTTCTGAAAAAATAAAGACGAAATGTCCTTAAGATATTGAATATCTTTTAAGAAAACGTAGGCACCAACAACAGGAGTTTAAATTCAACTCCGTCAGTGCCGGACAAAATTATGTATCGCTTTGAAGAGCTAGAAGGAATCTGAACTTAAGAGTTATCTGCAAAATTTAGACCCTATTAAGAAAACTGACTATGGAAGGCAGTGAAAAATACGTGATGCCCTGTTGAATACATCTTGGAAATGAAATGGGCGAAAAATAATACTGAAAAAGCCGAGATATTCGCTACTCTGACAACGTCTTTACCCCACATATTAAAAATTCCTGCGTTTTCCTATTTTTATCAATGAAATAGTGCCCATCTTCTACAATTCTTCCTCTCAGCCTAAATTGCTTGGCTCTGTAATTTATTTTTATTATTCTCAATGCTAATTGCAGTATACGTTCAATTTTTCAATTTTAATTTTTTTTTTTCAATTTTCAATTTTTTTTTTTAAAGAAAACATCGCACTATAGAACAATACAGAATCACTACAGTCCCATATAAATGAGTTGGAAAAATAGATATACAAATGAAAAATTAGGGTAAATGCTACAAAATGTGTTCACATCACGTCAGTGTTTGCAAATGTAGCGAATATTCTATTTTTTTTTTTTTGGTTTTTTGTCGTAAATTTCAAGCGCAGGAAGAAAGAAATAGATTTTGTATTTTATGCGGATTGTACAGCTTTTTTTATTTTTTTTAACAAGGAAACAAGAAATCATGTTAAAAGTACAAACCCTTATCTTTTAAAAAAATGTGTGTTGTTTATAATTTTGGATATTTTAATATCAGGACTAACCATTTTCATTATCTTTCTAGTGTATTTCCAAAACAGTTTAATATTAATACTTATATTGCTCGAATGCGGATGCTTCTTATTACTTACTTAAATAATTACAGAAAACGAAATTTGGAAGTTAAGTCATAAAATTTTAAGCTGAATATATATTATAATATCTAACTTAAAATCAAATGCCTAAAATTATCAATTGTTGTTTCAGTCTCACTACATGTCACATAAATAGTTATGATTTAAGAACTATACATCTAAAATATGTTTTTCGGTTAAATTTTATTACCTTTTGTGTTTTTATTACAACTTTCATGTTTTACTGTCATTATTGCCCCTGACAGTAATAACATAAAAACTTAATCTATTAAATAAAATGCACTGTTTTAATTTTTTTGTCATATAAATTTTTAATTCATTCAATCATCTACTTGATTGATTTAATAAATTTTTTAATTGGAAAAATCGTTCTGTTTTTATTTTTGCTTTTCTTTAGTTATTAGTAACTGATATAATTATTTTGGTGAGAGGTGCCAATTTGAAAAAATTTTAACTGAATGAATTATTTCAGTGACTTTTTTCTGTGTGGGGGAAAAAAGATTTTTTCCCGCTGGTAACACTGCATGAATGCATAATTGTCTTGCTGTTCAAATAAACAATGTCAAAATTCCGGAACAGAACACAGTAAAGAATCTTGGTATTAAACCTAACCGATCGATATGGATACATCATGTGGATTAAGAAGTTGCTGAGATCACAATAAAATCAATTCAAGTGCATTGGTTAACTGGTCTACGGTCAGCTTTATACTTGGACTACAAGATCCTAGGAATTTGCTAACATTTGATGATCGCAAAATATTGATATATTAATACTTATTATACATATCTAAACAGAAAATTTCAATAAAAAAAATATATCGACAATTATATGATAGAACGCCCGAAAATAGGACCTTTTTACCTATAAACATTTGTACACAAAACACCATAACTCATTTATTGATTTCAGTTTCGAGAAATTGCAAAAACTCGTAATTTTATTTCGCATTTTCACTTCCTCAAAAACCAAAAAAATTTAAAAAGTTTATAGATAGATACGTTTAAAAAAGATTTTTTAAAAATACATTTTTCGTTGAATATGCTATCTCAAATTTTCATTATTTAACATATTGAGAGGATTCCATATAAAAATAATATTTTTTATTATTTTTATTATTTGTTTAAAAGTTAAAAAATATAAAGAGTATGGAAATTAAATACTCATATCTTTTGAAGTTAACGACGGATTCTAATTCAAAAAGCATTTAAAAGACCTTTTTTATAAGTATTCAATCAGTGCATTTAGTTTTTATTTTTTAAATATTCGTATTACAGCTGAGATAAGCACAATTCAAAGCAGTTTAAATTATTCCCAGAGAAATCGTTATTTAAAGTTAAGTACTTTTGATAGTTTTTAGGTTTTTTTTTTTAACTGAAAAAGCGAAGTATAAAACCAAGCTTTCGCAATTTCGCAAAAGTTCATAAAATTTTATGAAATAGAAAAGACGTTCGGCAAATTTTGGATGCATTTTAAGCATAAAGATTTTACAGCCAGATTTTCATTTAAGGATTAGCGATTAAATTAAATCATTGAATGTGTTTTTGAGTTATCGATTATATCGTTTAATTGGCTAGTTTAAGCCGCACACCTTAAAATGTGGTAAAATTTTCAATGTACCCACAAGACTGCTACAAAAATTACCGACTTTTGAATTTCGACCATAGCTCTCCCTAGGCCTGTTCTTTTTGATATAAAAAAATGTTGGAGTGAACGGATGTCGCTTACACGTTCACATCGAAAAAAAAGTCGCAATGTAGACATAATTTTCTATCAAACAAGATAAACAAAGTTAAACTCTATTACAAAGTATTAAAGTTATTAGAAAATACTCCGATCATTAACGCGACTTCGAACCCTTGTCTAAGCAACGTTTAGAAAAATTTTGAGTTTTTTCCGGAATTGTTGAAATTCTATTTTCAGTGAAATTTGAACCATAATTACTGAAAAATAAGCTATGTCCTGCAGGATAATATAATCCAACTTTTATTTTTTTAATTTTGTTAAAGAAATTTAAAAAAGTTTGGATAATAGCTGTGCTGTTTTATAGACAATACCACAGAAAGTAAAAAAATAAGAAAGAATTAGGACCATATCTCTTCTAAGTTCGCCGTACCTCAGATTTGCATTTAGCAGGTTTCATCAAAAAGGCATTTTTTGCGCTTTTCGCGTTTTAGAGTCAAGTTGTTTGTATTAGTACACAGATTAAAGAAAATAATAACATAACAGTATAATATAGAGTGTAAAAAATAAATTTCGAACTTTTAACGAATTTGAACTTTTAAAGCAGGAAGTTCAAAAGTAAAATTTTAGAATATTTGAGATTTTTAACGAAAATATAACTCAAAATTACAAATTTTTACTTGGATTTCAAAACAAAGACTTCTATAATAAATTTTATTATGGTAGAATAACTTTACCTGGTAAAACGAGTTAAATATCTTTTTCTTTGTCCATGATATCAGTTAAAAAAATTTACACATAATCAAGAAATGAGGTGTTCCCAAAAATATTGACTCTAAGTTCAGTTAATGGTTAAATGTATATTTTTGGCTGCAGATATCATCTATTGTCTTTGGTTTAGCTAAAAATAAATAATTTTGTATTATATTTTTGCTAAAAATCACAAATATTCCAGAATTTGACTATTGACCTTGTGAAAAATCTCTGAATATATATTTTACACATTTTATATTATTTTGTTATGTTATAACTTTCTCTAATCTATAAACTAGTACAAACAACTTAACACTGCAACACAAAAATTGCCAAAAAATGTCTTTTTAACAAAATCCGCAAAATGCAAATCCAAGGTACGGCGAATTTAGAAGAGATATGGGCATAATTCTTTCTTATTTTTACTTTCTGTGGTTCTGTCTATAAAACACCATAGTTTTATCCAAACTCTTTTTAAATTTGTTTAACAAAATTTTTAAAAGATTGGAGCTTTTTAATAAGGCATGAGAAGGAGATTATATTATCTAGCAGGAGTCATATATTATATTTCAGTAATTATGGTTCAAATTTAACTAAAAATAGAATTTTATCTCAACATTTCGAAAAAAATTAAAATAATGTGTCTACATTGCTTACACAAATGTTCGAAAACACATTAATGGTCGGAGGAATTTCTAATAACTTTAATATTTTATAACCGATTTTAATTTTTTATCTTGTTTGATAAATAATTATGTCTAGATTATGATTCCATTAGATTAAATTGCAAAAAAGTGTTGATAATAGCAAAATTGTTTAAAAACTGTAAAAAAGTCAAAATTTCCAAATATATGTGCATCCAACAAACTTCAGGGTCGATGCGGCACGTGTTAGCGACATCCATTCACTTTAGCATTTTGCACATTATGTTTTTATATTAGAAATAACAATCCTAGGGTGAGTTACGGTCGAAATTAGAAAGTCGACCTTTTGGGAGCAGACTAATATACACATACAAACAGATTGTAATCATAAGGTATACATCCATGCAAGCATACATACATACATAAATACATACGTACATACTTACATACACACAAGACACATAAGAAAACTATAAATAATAATTTGAAAAACGAATATATCTAATTTAATTATTATGTTTATAACAAAACTCTAATTTGTAAGATTTAGGTAATCCACAGGTAATAAATCTTCCGGACAACATCATAAACAGCGAGTTATTGCTTTTTTTAACTTTTGAAAATCCCTTTCGTAAAAAATTATTTTTAATAATTTTTTTTCTTACAATTTAATTTATTATTCCAAATTTCCATAAGTAACACAAGGGAAATTGAAAATTTTATTTGCGACCTGGAACTTTATTGCAAATTTTTACTAATTTGGTCGCTGATTTCAAATCTAATCTCCATTTTTCTCCACCAGCGCGACTTTTCGAGATATACCGTTATGTCCAAAATTAAGGCACTTTCACTACATATAATGAAATAACTTGAAAACGGTTCAGTTAAAAGAAAAATCCGAAATTCGGCAACAATATTATCTTTAAGCCGTGCATACACATTTAGTTGCAATCTGTGCACAACTTTTGATTTTGTTCACAATTTATTGACAAAAATGAAAAAAAACAAATTTTTAATGTGTATGTTTGAACAAAAATGATTTTTTTTTGTGTTGAATTTTATACTATTCCATTTTTTGTCTACCAGCTAGACTTTTCGCGATATACCTTTATATCAAAAATTAGGGCACTTTCACTACATATATTACACTGGGAAACAGTCATTTTGAGGCTTGGTAGCTTAAAGTCAATTCTGTATAAGACTAGCGTGCTGAGTGCTACAAAATTATTAGGTTTGTCAAATTGGCTCTCAAATTGGTTTTTGGGATAAAGACTGAAAAACCCTAAATATGTATTGAACAATTTTTTTTGCCACATATGTAACAAAAACTGTTGGGGTTGTTAACACAAGGTTTTTGTAACGAACTCATATTTTTCAAGACAAAAATTACTTACAATATACGGAATCTAGGATTCAACTGAACTGTTAATTTAATTGAATTCAGTATATTGCAAAAAAAAAAAAAAACAAAACAAAAACAGTTATAAATATATATTTATAACTGTTTTGACAATAAGAGGAATTTAGGAAAAACAGAGGTAAAAAACTTTGTAAACTAAAAAAAACATTTTTTATTCAGGTGTTTTGTGCATAAAAAATTATTTTAAACGCTCAGGTCAAAAACTTCATTCATTCCTAAACATAAAAAATCGTTTAAATGCTTAGGTCATAAAACTTTATTCTTTTTTAAAATAAACTCAATTCGTGACTTTTTCATTAAGGTCAGTTAGCAGTCTATAGGTAATAAAATTAGGCCACAGGTCATATAACTTTTTTGGGTAATTTATTTACTATTAGGTCATAAATTGTAAGTGTGACTGTATATATATAGTCAGCACAAAAACGTTCAATTTTGTCCCAACATACACATTAAAAATGTTTTTTTTGGAAATCGCGATTTTTATCAATTCAGTTTTCTCAGAACTCGTACCATTTGATATATGTTTAACTAAATGTTTTTAGACCAAAACTGTGATTTTTGTCGCATTTTTATTTTTTATGAATTTTTAAAGAACAAAAATTTTTTTTAATTGTTATTTTTTTCAAAACTTCAACGATATCTCTGAAACTACTGGGCAAATTTAAAACCAATGTAAGCACGGCTTAAAGATAATATTGTTGCCGAATTTCGGATTTTTCTTTTAAATGAATATGGTGAACCGTTTTCAAGTTATTCCAATATATGTAGTGAAAGTGCCTTAATAACGGTGTATCTCGAAAAGTCGAGCTGATGGAGAAAAATGGAGATTAGATTTAAAATCAGCGACCAAATTAGTAAAAATTTGCAATAAATTTCCAAGCCGCACAATGACTGTTCCCCAGTGTAATAATAAAATATTCTGTATTTTCTTCTTATTAAAATGTTTTGTTTTGATAACAACATATAATCAGGTATGTCACAGAACACAAATTCGTACGAAAGTGAAAATGAAATCGTATTTAGCTTCTTCGGAAAACGAAAAACGAAAAAAATTCTTCGTTTTCAATCCACTTTAAAATGTTAAAGTGAAATTGATATTTTCACAGCTTTACAGATAAAAAAACACAAAAAGTTAATGAAAATAAACAATGAATTATTCATTTATTAATTTCACTTTAAAAAAATCTAATTTTGTCCAAAAATTAATAATTTTCTTAAATTTAATTTTTAGTGGCCAAAAAAATGTGAAAATAAATAATTTCGTGCTACCAATAAAGTTTTTTTACCATATGTATTTAAGAAAAATGTAAACAAATACGATTTGGTAACATCATTTACGAATACAAACAAAAGAAAATTAGTAAAAAGTCAATTTCTTTAAATTTAAATAACATTTTGTTTTTCAAATTTAAATTTAATTTATCAGTTTGTTACTCAAATATGTAAGTATTTATAAATTAGACAAAATTACATCACTTTAAAGTACTACTTTTCGTTCCAAAGTGGTAAGCACAAAAATTCCAAGCAGGATAAAATTTTTATTGATTTTATGGAAACGCCAGGGTATATGTAAAAGGCGATAAGGTTGTTGTAAATTCGTTATGTTCTGAATTGACTGAGGAACTAAACAGATTAGGGCCACCTTATAAAGATGTTAAGGAGTGGAAAAAGACCTAGGTCGATTGGAAAACCAACGTAAAGCGAAAAATGTCCCACAACACAAAAGAAAAATGCTTCTTAGAATACTTTATTTCTTCATTGGACATTTTCAATTTAATCCAGTGCGGACATATATGTATGTTCCTCAATAGCATTCAAAATTCTCCATAATATTGCCCATAATATTCGTCCCATACTTATGTTTACATCTCATCCGATGACGCCTTGGTACGATCCCGTTGCCAAAAAATGAAGTGCTGTTGCTAATTGTATAATTGCCGGTATTGAAGAACGTTGCAGCGATGGTTCAATTCTTTCTAATTTCATAACAAAAGCTTCTTTGTTTAATCGGTACAAACTGATGAAACTACAAATAAAAATTAGTAAATATTATAATCTCTGTAAATACATAGTTTAAATTATTTTACTTACATTGCACTTGGATAAGACAAAGGATCTGATTAATGATTTTCGGCTCAGTTTTTCATTTCTTATTTCTTCTAATACATCCACAATTGAAACACCATGCATATTTAAAATCCTATAAAACTATTTTCACTTTTATATTTTGTTTTCATTTTCCATCATTGGACCAAGATTTTTTTTTATTAATCGGCTTTTATGTAATGATGCCACATTTTCTTGAGGAAAAATGTGTTTTTAATTTCTTTCGGATTTGCAAAAACGTATTAAAGCTGAAGAAGCAAAACAAAAACGTTACGAATTCGACTATACGAAAATTTTCACTTCCGAAAAATTTCCGTGAGACACCTGAATATTAGCACAAATTACGAATTTTATTTAAAAATGTTTGCCGTTCACTATGGCCATAAATGAACTAAAAACCATAAGTAAAAAATTATAACTGATATAAAGAATCTTGTAGACATTTTTAATATACGTTGTAAATTTGTTAGTAGTATAGACAGTATGCGGAAATTGTCGCACAGAAATTTAACAAAACCTTGAGAAAGTTAAGAAAAAAAGATGTAATTAATCTGACATTAATTACACGCTGCTACAAAATGGCTTTATCACAAAATAATTTTCAAAAATTTCGAAACACCCCCTGAATTTTGAGATATATTGAGATACGGGTTGTATCTGCACTATAGATCTCGTAGCTCCATAAATTTCAAGTTAATTTAAGATTTTTAAATTGGCTTAAAAAGCTGAAGCTGAAGGTAGCTTTTTAGCTATCTCACCATGTTTTTTAGACACATAAATTAAGTAATGATATATACATTATTTTTAAATTTATTTCCCTTTTGTTATTCAAAATTTTGAATTTGATATAAATTTTTTGTATTTTTTCCTTTAAGACTAAACATATTTGTGTACAAAGTTTTAAAGTCTGTTTTGTGAGAAATAAAACGAGATATCTGTATACAAAATCGCTTAAAAAGTTAAATAGTTATTATATATTTTCTAAGTTTTATTAAAAAAATATTCTCTGTTAAGTATGAGAAAGTCGGATCGAATCTATAACATGAAAGCGAGTATTTTGTAAAGAATATTGTAGGTAAATTTAATAGATAACAGACTGAAGCTTAGGGTGGTCCAAAATTCTTTTTTTGCGAACTACATTTAAACGTACGTAAAATTATGAAAGGAGTCTTCATTTATAACATCTTGGCCAAATTTCAACTTCTTACAACTATTGAAGCATGATGCTACACAGTCATTTATGTTGATAATCCCAAAACAATTCTTAATTTTTTCGCCTACCAATAGCAATAAGTAGCTAAAGAAAAATTAATATACTGACATTATATATATATATAAAAAATCTTGGTCCAATATATAGCCCAGTATTCTTGTCCTAATTTGTAAAATTTTTGTCCAGTTAATTAAATAATGAAATAATATAATGAAAAAAAAAACTTGGAGTCTCTCTTCCGAGTCCAAAGGTAACCGATTTTTGAAATTGAAAATTGCAAAAATTTTTATTTTTTATTCCGAAAAAGTGTTTCTACCTTCTTCGTTAGAATAACTTACCAACTACTAGTTTAACTATTTATAGATTCTCCAAAAACCAATTTTTTACAAAAATTTTGCTTTAGTTCAAAAAATCTGAAAAACTATGGAATCCATTTTTTTCAAATTAACTATCTTGTCTAGTTGACATAATTACTAATTACTCGTACACTGCCTGTTACTTGAATAAGGAATCACATTTTTTTAAATTTAATTAAGCATATCTCCTAAACTAAAGTTCAGAAAAAAATAATTTTTTGCGCAACCAAATTTCAAAGTGTTGGCTTTAGTTTCCTGAAGAAATAAAAAATATACATATTTTGTTATACTAAAATTATGCAATTATTTAAAGACATGTATTTCTGTGGTACTATTTCGTGTGTCACTTGAATAAGGAATATTTTAAAACTAAGCAAACAGTAATTTATTTTTAAATTTTAGGTTATAAAAATAAAAGTTATTGGAAGAGGACTCAAGAGAAATTACTTCGTTCTCAACTGACAAAGGCTCTTTTCGATTCAAAAGATTACCTTATGGTATAAAAATTACCCCAAACTCATTCCAAAGAATGATGTCATTCGCTTTTGTTGTTGTTATCAACCCCACAAGCTTTCATTTATATGACGATTTGATAGTGATTGGTTTTCTACGGAATACATCTTACAAATTTTAAGAGATGTATTTGGTTTACGCAGAAAGTACAACCTTAAATTACATCACGATAAGTGTTCGTTTTTCTGTCAAGAAGTGGCATTCTTAGGACACAAATGTATAGACAAGGGTATATTACCAGACAACAGCAAATTTTCGGTAATTAAGAATTATCTCACGTCGAAAAAATGTGATGAAGCTAAATGCTTTGTTGCATTTTGCCACGAAGAGTTTGCAAAATGCAACAAAGCTGTTCTTAGACAAAAGAAACATGGAATTCAATTAACAATATCTTATGCGTCCAAATCGTTTATAAATGGTGAAAGCAATAAATCAGCGATTGAGCAGGAACTCACTGGTATTCTCTGGGCAATACAATATTTTAGACCATTTATATATGGCAAAAAGTTTGTGTTTAGAAGTGATCATAGACCTACCTGCTTTCATTAAAAAATCCATCATCTAAATTAACACGTATGAGGTTAGATCTAGATGAATATGACTTTAAAGTATCATAGGGGACAAGATAATCATGCCGCTGATGCTTTATCGCGCTTCGAATTTACAGATATAAAAAAATATAGAAGTCAAACAAGTACTGAAGAATAAAACACAGTCAGTTTAAAGGTGTATGAGTGTATAATGCCCAAGAGTACTGTAAAATGTCATAATTGCATTTTACTCAAGATAAGCTAGTTATCCTTAAAGGAAGGAAAAAACTTTCCGAATATATGTTGCATAACCTAGTTGTTAAAGGAAATGTCGACTTAGATCACCTCTTTCCAAAGCTTAATAAAATAGCTGATAACATTGGTCTGACAACGATACGACTTTCACTAAGTTATCGTCTGTTTAATATCCCGGGGATAGATATAGAAACTATTAAAAATAAAGTTAATGGTCTCTTAAGAAGATTAACCTTAATGCCCATTCCAAAATTGAAGCAAATAACTACCGATACAGAAAAGATATCTTGACGACCCTGTCAACGGAGGTCATATTGGAATCACTCGCATGATAAGAAAAATAAGACTTCTTTATTATTTGAAAGGCATGACTAGAGATATAACTAAATATGTTAAATAATGTAAATCATGCCAAAGCAATAAACCTATAATCAGGGGCACAAACACTGACCCCCATTTAACCTTTGAGATATTCATAGACACCATTGGACCCTTACCAAAGTCTAACTCTTAATATGATTATGCAGTCACTAAATATTTGGTGGCGGTGCCCATAAAGAATAAATCAGCCAGAAGTGTTGCACAGGCAATCATGGAAGGCTTCATGTTGATATACGGTCCTATGACTAAAACAGTCATGGACTTGGGCACGGAACACATAAACCACATCTTACAGGAGCTTTGTGCTCTCATGAAAATAGAAAAGGTGAATTCTACACCATATCATGAGACTCTTGGTTCAGTAGAAAGATGTGTCTAAAGACAGATCTAATTGGGATGTGTGGTTAAAATTTTTCTTGTATTGTTATAACGCAACTCCGTCAACGTCTCTCGAGTATTGTTCGTTCGAGCTAATTTTTATAAGGATACCAACATCCCTAGAATTTATAAATGACAAGAGCATAACACCACTGTATAACGTGGACTCATATGAGAAGGAGATTAAATTCAGACTCAAAGTTGCTCATCGCAGAGCTACTGGTTTATTAGCAAAAGCTAAATTAAAGAGACAACAGAGTTCCACTGAACAGAGTTCCACCATCAGAATAGCTAAAGATGATTAGGTAATAGTCAGAACAATGCGGGACACAAACTGTACTCGGTCTACAAGGGACCATACCAGGTAATAGCTCTTGATGAGAGAAATAACGTTGAGTTGATGAACAAGAATGGAAGGTTCATAAAGATCGACTCAAGAAATACAACCCAATTGAACTTCATTAGGACATGACACCACATTTCGTTCAGTCGGTTTGTCAATTGCAGATTTATTATTTAAATTAAACAATTAGTGAAAGTCAAGCATTTGTTTATAAATACGTACATCCAAAGTTTTTCTTAGAACAGTTTTAATTAACGTAAAGTTTTATTTTTATTTTTGAACTAAGATAGAACAGTTTTAAAAGACATAAATTTTGACCAGAAAATCTTAATAAAAAAAAGAAATGGAAGAAGAGCTTTAAAAAACATTTTTGAATTTGTAAAATATGTTTATTATTAATTGCAGTTTGTTTGAAGTCGTACTACCGGTTGTCCCTAAAAACTCAATAAATCTTCAAATAATTACTTGGAGTCATTAAATCATTACAGTAGCTCTGGTTATAAGCTTTACAATAAAATAAATTTCGTAAAAATCGATTAAGCAGAAGAAGATATATAGGCGATTTCTCTTATATAATGCGTTAAATCGAAATAATCTGTATTATTGAATTTTTAGCAGGAAAAAAGGTGAAGAATTTCTAAGAAAATAAAAATTTCACAAATTGAAAAGTATTTTTATTACCTATTAATTAAGTTAAAAATTATATTTTTATTAAAAAATTTTATAATAGTTTTAAGAGAAGTACTTCAAAAGCAATGAAGAAGAAGTGTAAAAGGAAAACATCCTACCAATGACAAACATGTGTTAAAAAAAGAACTTCTGAATCATGACTTTTGCAGCTCTTCTTCCGTTTCTTTTTTGCTATGTATTTAATACATAAACCAAAATAATCTTAAAAAAGTAAAGTCCCTAAAATTATCAAAAAGATAATTTTGTGACCATCATTTTACATCAGAAGATTAATGGTAAACCAAATTTTCCAGAAAAGTTGCAAATATTCTGAGAATCTATACGTGGAAAAAGTGCGTAGCGTACTTTGTATATTAGAATTTAAACAGTATTCAAAGCAATTATTAGTAAAAATATTTGTGTCATTATTACTACTAAATTAGATGTCCAAGCTCGGCAAAAAAATGTATCTCATGCTATCTGAAGTATTGAATTTATAATGAATAGTGTAGTTAAATCGAAATTTGTAAAAATAAATCTGTAACTTCTAATCGCATAGTGGTTGCAAAATGCTTTTTTTTAGAAAAACCTTGTGAACCGTTGGAGATATCTAAATACAATTTCACATGGTTTGAGCTGTTTTCGAGTTGACTGGGAGGAGTACAGATCTCTAGCGGCTTAGACTTTTAAAGTTGGTGACCTCGAGTACCTAATTTCCTTTAAAATTCGCCAAAAATTATTTATGATTTCAATGTAAAAAAATTGTAAATCTCTACAAAAAATATGTTTACATGTGTAGGTTTAGTCTTTGAGTTAAGAAATATTTAGGTCGAAGAAAGTTTTACCCTCATTTTTTATCTCGTTTTTTTAATTTTTTAAAACTTGGGGCCTTAATTTGGGTCCTTAAACTTCTTGAAAATATCCATTAGATTTCTTACAAAATTTTAAATATACGATAAAAAGTTATATTAATCTGAAGTTAAAACTTTAAAAACTTTCACATTTTTGGGGTTATTATACAAATGTGGTAATATTCTTCTACTTCTAAAATATTATATTTGTTACGGACTATAGAATTTTTGTAATGGTTTTAAAAGAAATCTTATGTGTAAGTCAAATCTGGATGAGATATGAACAACGGTTTCCAATTTTGAAAAAGTTTTATAAATTTCTTTGTAAAATTTAAAGACGAGATCAACAAAGGAAAAAATATAGCCACACCTTTTATAATAGTTGGGTGATCATTTTTATTTATATTTTGGCGGAGCTTCATTGAAATACATATGCTCGCTTAAATGTTATTTAGGTCCAAATATTGGGAATATTTCTCAAATATAACGGTCCCCCATCCAAGCCCTATCCAAACTTAGTAAATTTTGAAAAAGTTTAATTTTTTTCTAAAATTCTCAAAAATTAAAGCCAGGATCACAAAAGAATATATTGGCTATATATCGCCATATGTTGGTTAAACACTTAAAAATATTTTCATCACTTTAATGAAAAATTTAAATTTTGGAAACAAGTTGGAAGTTTAATTCCGTGTGTACGATAAGGAGCCTTTTCCTTACCGTCAGCAACATAAAATAAATCAGTTTCTTTGATTTGTAATTTATATTGCTACTGAAAATGTTTTGTTAGGCCGAGAACTTGCGACCGTGAAACACGGGAAAAGATAAGGGACAAGAGATGTTGCCCTTTTGAATTCAACTATTACAATAATTTCTTTACTTACAAAGTCTTAAACTAAAGCTAAACAAACGATCATAATAATAAGTAAATAAATAAGGGCCACTGTGTTGTTGTTATATGTTGAGAGACAAATAAAAGAAATTCACCATTAGTAATGTACATACATATGCAAAAAACAAAAAAAAATAAATAAAATATGTGTTTATATTGATTTCTTGTTTACAACAACACTAATATTAATTATGAGATGTAAATACAAAACGAAATAAGGAAACAAATATAACCTAACGGTTAGTTACTAAAATAAGTTACAGTAGACCATATTAACAAAATTATATCAAATTACAGTGGGATAAGTGGCCCAAAAATATGAATAAATTTAAATATAATAAAAATGAAAAATTAAGTAGAAATAAATATAAAATAATGAATTTAACAGCATATTAAATAAATGTTATACGGTCCCCTAACATCCTAATTTTTAAACAAGTTTGTCTATATTATGCCAAAATTTCATCGGATTATCTCTACTCGTTTAATTTTATTTAGATTAAAATAATAACATTATTAATGATCTTAATTTTTTGAAAATTGGTTAAACTGATGAAAAATCGTCAATACGATTAATTGAATTAATTAATTAAAAGGTAGTTAATTAGACAAATTTTTAGTCAAATCGAATAAAATATTATTCAAATTAAATATTTTTTTTCTTCATATTGAAGAAATTTTATTCAATTTTACTACACTATTAAATTTTAGTTGATTTGAATAAACGATTTAATCAAATTAACTATTTTTTTCTTCAAATTGAAAAAAAAAAAAATGATTCATTGCAACTGTTGAATTTTATTCAATCTGACAAAATTCTTTGAATTTTCAAATGCTTTTAATCCCCGGTAGAAAAAGTACATTTATATATTATGTCATTATTTTATTCAAAATATAGCTTTTGCTAATATACATATATTTATAGTATATTAATATTTTTACTCTACTTTCATTAAAAATAAATCAAATAAGAAACGTTAAAAACTTTAATAATAATTGTTGTTTAAAAAATAAATTTAATATTAACAATAAGTAAATTATTTAATTAATTTAATTATATCTAAATAATTAGTATCAAACACTTCAAAAAGGAATATTTTAATTAAACTTAGTTTAAAAAACTAGAAAACTTACGTAGCGGAGGTTTTGTTTATAAATGATTATGTAACGAAGACATTGGTACGCTATGAAGGTAAAATAAACCAAATAAACGACCATCTGAAATATTTGAATAAAAGAAGTACTTAAGGAATAAGAAATTATGTTATTTAGCAATTAATAATATATTACTTTCAGATATGTTTTCCATTTGTTTCATATTTGGTTTGTGTTTAAAGTGTTTAAAGTCGATATCTATCTGAGAAAATGAAAAACATACATTTATTAAAATTTTGATTTAACCAAGTAAATTATTTCAGTACCAACTTAAATCCTAACGGCTTTTTGTACTGTGACCATTTATTGAGAACATCAGATGTGCATTTAGCCAATGGCTTTCAATTTCCGCCCATGTAGGGTTATCACTCAATATTGCCTCAATATTATTTTCAGGGTTTATTTCTGGATGATAAAAAAATGTGTTAAGAAAGCGAATATTTATATAAAGTATATAAAATAATGTTTACCTGTATTTAAAAATCGTTTGTCACTCGTTGTAGGTTTGTTCAAATATGGTCTTCTTTGTAGAACACTATTTTGTTTAAGTTTTTTAAGGATATTGTAATGCCATAATGTAAAACTGCTCGTTCTTGAGATGATGATCATCGCGACACTGGCAATTCATTTGACTAAAATATTTGTAGTTCCTATGGAAATGAATTATAAAATGAGTAAATATATGTATTTACATATGTACAATAATAATTATAAATTTTTAACATTACCGAGAAAAATATAAAAAAGGTTCCAAATTTCCAAACGCCTAATAATTGCTTCGTTCTCTGATTACAGTTTATGTCATTCAAGTATGTGTAAATAAATTGATATTTAATACATGACTATTATTAATAGATGTATACTGGTTTGTTGTTAATGCAACACAAATTCGCACATATTTTTTATAATTAATTTCTTGCTTGCCGGTACCACAAGCACACAAATCTAAAAATTAAAAAAAAAAAAAAAATGTTGGAAAATAACAAGTTTTTTTCTATTTCTATTTTATTATCTATTATTTTAATCGCGGATTTTAACATATGTGTCCAATTCCTCTATTAGAAATAGGTCAACTTGTGTTCAGTCAGTGTGTAGTTGACCAGTGTTGAATTATGTTGTGTTTTCCGACTAGAAAATTTGCACCTTTCCGAGTATTGCAAAATAAATAATGAAGGTTTATTGTAATTATGAATTGTTTGAGATACATTTTCTTAAAGTACTCTCAATACCAGCGTTATAGGGGGTGTCCAACATTGGGGAGAAAAAAACGTGAATGGCTATAAGAGATGACTATTGATGTGGTAATACACATGTGATAATTTTTTATATATTGTTGAAAATAGAATTTTTGCAATTTTCTTTTTTTTAACTTTTTGTCTTAAACCACCATAACACTGACGTCGTTCGCGAAAAGTCATTCACGCGAACAGATTTGTATTTCATTAAAACCAGTTATTACTGATATAAAATATCGTTGACGTGCTATTAAGATTTGCAGAGAACCTCTTATATATTCAACCATATCTAGTGAAGACATGAAAATTATATTTTCAAATCAAAATCGTTTATTTTTCTTTATTTTCTTTATTCATTAGATAATTTTGTTAATCAGTTAAATAAAAAACTAATAAAATCGGTAGCTAATATTTCAAATGTATATAACCCAAAACTAGAAGTGATAAATAGCACCAGAAAACATGTTTTTATAGACCTTATCGAAGGCTTTATGAAGCATTGTTAATGCTAATATTTTTGCAAATTTCATTAAATTTTTATGATTTTTGGAAGAAATTGGAGATTTTGCTGCTTGATTATAAAGGAAGCAACACAAATTGAAATAAATATTTTGTATATATTATGACATTTTTTGTAATAATTCATAAACTATTGTGAGTCCCAGAATGCCACTAGCCAAGAGCCATTAACATATATATACTTATATATATTTTTTTTAATTTTAATAAGACTGTTTTTTCAGATATTTACCCATGAACTATAAATCGCGAGATATGAAGCATTTTAATGTTGAGAAAAAAGTGATGTTGTACGTCATATTAAAGCTAATTTTTATACTTTAATATGACATCTCAGTGAATCTTGTGTCACAAATTTTGCATATACAACTTTATAATTTTTTTAACTACACATCCAAATTGTTATATTTCGCGAACTACTTGATACAATTTTGTATTAGCCTTAGTTTTGATGAGCATAAGGATCATTAAATTCGGAAAGGATGAGGGGTGCCTTAAATGTAATGATGCATATGTAAAATATTTTTACATTCAAGTCATAAATAAATTTTTGGCGAATTTAAAAGAAATTACTTACCCCTTGTGATCAGCTTTGGAGATCTACCACTAGGTATCTGTGTTCCTCCAAATCCACTCAAAAACACCTCAGCTTTGATAATGAAATGATAAAGTCTACAATCGTCGAAAATTTCGTTATAATATCTTAACAAAGCAATAGTCATAGATCTTATTGGGGGCCTTTTATGATATAGGTACTATTATTGTATGCTTGAAATTAAAAAAATACTACTTTTCCTTTCTAAAATTTAAAATTTAAAACTAAAAATTTTAATTAATTGCAAAACAATATGTTCTTTTTGCACCTGAAAATATTCAAAGCTAATATATTGTATTAAGAAATTACAAAATTTCTATCAAATAATAGGATGAAAATTATTAGGGAATCGGATTTTAAAAACTTATATGACAGTGAAAAGAGCATTTCACTAATGGCAAATTATGTAAAATATTCTATAGATTCAATATAAACAAAATTTTTTCTTAAGTGCAAAACTATGCGCTATAGTATAATATATGAATAAATATTCTAATGCTAAAAAATATGGATTTTTTATGGAAATATGTCAAAATATGCTACTAAACCTAAAATATGCAAAAATATGCTATTAAGACCAAAGCATGCAAAAACACGCTACAAGAAATCGATGTCAAGATTAATAAAATTGTCTGAAACGGATAAATTACTAACAGTTTGGTTCATTTGAAGCTCAGAGAAAAAATATGATTTTGCATATTTTTGGTTTCTCTGTTGATAAACAATTAAAAGATTTTTGTTTGTTTGTTTCTTTTTCTTGTTTATCTGTTCTCCAAAAGTTTTGATTGTTCCAAAAAATGTAATAAACATGTAAAAAATGTTGGCAACATACATATAAGCAGGGCAAATTTTTCAAACTCTTTCGCTTGAAAAGTAAGCTTTTGCGTATTTCACAAGTATTTTATAAAAAATGTTTATTTTTTAAATATTTGCATATAATGAATATAAAAATTATTATTATTATTATTTTTTGAACAAGAATAAAATTTTTTTAGTGATTTTTTATAGTTTAATCGATTGATTTTTATACAATTTTTGTGGGATTTTTGAATACATCGCATAATATGACTATCCAAATCTATTTAAATTTATTTTTATTTTCTTTATAAAAATCGAAAACTGTTAGAGTTTTGAAGTTAGAAAAATACATATTTTTATATATTCATATAAAAACGGGAATGATATAGTCTGTCGAAACCGACTATATGTTACTCTACACCATTGTGTACGAGCATAAAAATTCGGGAAATGGACTTAATTATACCTGTGGCCAATTTTACTAAATAAAATATAAATGTAAAATAAAATATAAATAAAATAAAATACAGAATAATACGTTGATATTAAAATCTAGATGATTTTATGCACTTTAGGGCGATTCCTAGAAGTGGGTTTATATGAGAGGTATGGTAAATTATGGACCGATTCTCATAAAATTTGGCAATGTTGTTTTTACTTACATAAAACTTATTTGTGTCGAATATAAACTTGATACAAACATTCGTATGGGATTTATGCACATTAAAGTGATTTTCGGAACAGGGGTTTATATGGGAGCTATGGTCAATTGTGGACCGATCTTCATAAAATTTGGTACAAAGATTGATACTTGTACAGAACTTCTTTATTAAAATATTGTTAGTTTTAAGGCCTTTTTCAGTGTTTAAACTTTATTCCGGGGTGGCATTTGACTTGTATGGGGGCTACATGAAATAATAGACCGCTCACAACTAATTTCAATAGGATTCGTCCTTGTATCATAAAAGTATATTTATGATATATTTAAAATTGCGAGACGTACTTTGTGCACAAGGTTTAAATGGACAGCCAGTCAGACGGACGGTCGGACATTATTAGGTCGTTTTAAAAAGTGATTCTGAGTCGATTGGTATACTTTAAGGTGGGTGTTGGATAACTTTTTCTACGCGTTATAAACATTAGCACAAACGCATAATACCCCAACCACCTATGGTTGTGTAGGGTACAACCATATACATTTGTATGTTTTTCTATCACATTATCGCTATTTTTGAATATTTCTATGCATATTATTCTACTTGTTCGTGCTTTTTTAAGCGCATATTTTCAATTTTTTCATACATATTTAAAGTAATTTTATGGAAATTTTCACCTTACGTTTATTTTTAGTTAATTAACTGTTTTTTAACAAGTTCCTAATTAAATTCAATTTATATTTTTCCACATTTTAATTTCTTCTAGCGAGCAATGTTTTTGGATTAATCACATATATTAATTCAAATAACACTTATGTCAAATTTGATGTCTCTGAATTTACATTTATGATATGATTTATATTTATGAGGTGGAAGATCTTAATTATTACTTTAATATAGAAACTAGAGAATGCATCGCGGGATTCCCGTCCTGAGATTCCCGGAGAATTTGCTATTTTTCATGTCCCTATTTTCATTAGGTAAAATATCTGAAAGAGTCAATTTGGAAGAGTACCTATACCGAATTCATTGATATTATATGTTGCTGTTAGGTATTAGGTTTTGTTATTTTATTTAGGTTAGGTATTAGGTTTTGCTATTTTAAATTCATTCATAGAAATATATGAATGCTTAGAAAAGGATAAAGATTTACTTAAATTTGGGAAATGTGGCAACCCTATTAAAACTAAAAAATATTTATTAATTATTTTTATATAAATATTTTGTGTATAGATATTAGTAAAAGTATACAGCAATATTCATAATTTTCTAAGTAATTATTCACGCAAAACTAAAGGCAAAAGTTGCAAGTTTGTAAAAATATAGTCATACATACAATAAATTGGAAATATACAAGTTCAAAGGCGTATATTTCTGAAATGAGGCATGCTATTGACTTGAATCTTTTTACAAAAGATCGGAACTTATATATGCTAAAGAATATGCTTAATTTGGAATACATATTTTTAAAATTTCTTTCTCTATTTAGAAATAAACCAAACAAAAGGCCCAATTTGAGGTTTTTGGAGAAAATACAAAATTTTTAATTATAATAACATATTTGTTTATAAAGATATCTTAATGAAATTTGCAGGAAAAGTGGATCTTTTTAATATAAATAAAAGCACGTTAACCAAATTTCAATAGGGGGTAGGGTTTTCCTGAACTCCTAAAAAACTAATGAAAATTCCCAAAAATGGGATTTTTAAAATTTTTAGCTATAGAATCCAAATTTTTCCGAACTCCCGTAGATTTTGATTTAAAACTTTTAACAACATATTGAAGATTCCTAAAATATATTCCGCTTGTCGATTCGTGCTTTGGGATTTGAGAAAATATGGTCTAAAGTCAAAACTTTCATATAAAATGGGTCGAATTTGGGAGGGTGTGAACCATGACCAATTGAGTTATTGGGCTTGCTTTTTATCTTAGAGTTATGTCTGTGAAGTTACCTTTTAGAAAGGTGCAAAATTATTATATGTTGCTAAAGAATATTTTATTTTAGAGAAAAAAGAGTGTAGTACTTTTTTTTTTTTTTGGCTAAAAAAACACAAAAAGTCGTCTTTTTTGCAATTTTCAAATTCAAAATCGTTTGTTTTAGGACTCGGTGAAGGTATCAATTTTTTTTTTTATTCAATAGATAATTTTGTACTTTAAATAGTTAAAAAAAACTAATAAAATCGGTCGGAAATACTAGGATATATATGAAAAAAACTGGACCAAGAACATGCAAAATTATGGTGCTTAAAAATTCAAAAGCAAATAACCTGAAAACTATAAGAGATAAATAGGACATGTAAGCATATTTTTTATTCTTATTCTTATCAGGGCCTACAACAATATATAAACATAATTGAAATCGGATGAGAAACAAAAATTTGGCAAGCGATTAAAATTTTTTTATGTCAGAGGTACCTAACTTTGAGACCCCTTAGCTCCGCCCCTGAGGGGTTTGTTGTGTATGGTACATAATTGTATCTTTTAAATAACAATAAACTTATAAAACTCTTTTACGATTTATATTATGTCAGTATTGGGTTCATCGTATTGATTTTCGAACAATGGCACAATCGACTTTTTGTTAAAAAATCAAAATCGACTTTTTGGTTTGAAAGTCAAAAATAGTCGTAAAAAGTTGAAAATAGTTGCAAAGTCGAAAATAGTCGGGCAAAGTCAAAAAAGTCGGAAAATGTCATAAATGAACAAAACATCGAAAATAGTTTTCCGAATAAGTCGAAAAAATTTACTTTATTTAAAAGGAATAATTTCTTAGCAGTTTAGCAGTTTTTATTTGAGCTATATAAATTTGCGTATGAAGGTCGCTCTGGAGGACTAATCCCATAACAGAAGAAGTTTAGCCACCCACCAGACTTTTGAACAAATTAAATATATATATATATATATATATATATATATATATAAAGTTGACTATTATTTTCTTACTACAAAAACATACCTGTTACTTGTGAATAAAATAAAAAATTATTATTTTTATTTTATTTTCATTTTTTATTTCTAATTTAAAATATTCGTTAATCAATTTATTAATTTTTAAATAAAGACATTAGCATTTATACTAAATCCAATGAATTTTTATATAATTTTGTATCTGATTGAACAAAATAAACTAAAAAAGGCAATACTTTATTTAGTCAAAATTAAAACATATTTTTTTTACAAGAAGATATTAAAATTTTTTTAAATTTGATTATCCCAAAATTGAATAATATTCATATTATTTTACATAAATAAAAAAGGTCAACAAGTTTTTAGGTTGCTATTTGAAAAAAATATATATTCAAATAGAAAAATTTTAAATAAATACTTTGGTATCTTTATTTTAAAAAAAGTACACAAAAATAAAATTATTCAGCTAAAAAAGGTTTGAATACAAAAAAATTCATATAATTTGTTCAATTATTTAAGTTGAAAAGAATAAACGTAGCGATTGTTTAAAAAATTTTATAAAAGAGAATCTAAGGACTAGAGTCGAGTAAATAACGCGACCAATAGTCGCTTAGTTAAACGTATTAAGTAATTGGAGTATTAAAAAAATATTACTAATTTTCCTTTTTGATGTTGAATAAAAATATTCAAAAATTTTCCATGAATAAAAAAAATTAAATGTTTCAAACTGATTTTATTTCATTTTTAAAATAAAAAATAACATAAAGAGTAATTGTATTCAAGCTAAAGAAATAAAATTTATTTTCAAATTAGTTTAAATCTTTCGAATTTTATTTAAATTTTTTAAATGAGTTATTCCATTTAAAACCAACAATCTGGTTTCCACACCTCTTCCGAATTTGATGATATTTGGTACAATCATTATACTCGTCAAAGCTAAGACTGGCACAAAATTTCAAATAATTTTATAGTGGTTCGCGAAATATAGCGATATAAAAGTGTAAAATACCAAAAAAAAAAAAAAAAAAAAAAAAAAAATGTACAAAGCTATAAAAATAAAATAAAAATAAATTTCAGTGTTTATGGTACAATATTCATTTGGGTGCCATATTAAAGTTATCAAAATTACCTTTCATATTACGTAAAAATTTTTAAAATATATATGTTAATGATGAAAATGTTTTCTATGTCCTTGGTAAGTGGCATGCTGGGAGTCGCAATAATTTATTAATTATTATAAAAAATGTCATAATAAAATTATCCAAATTTAATGAAATTTGGCAATAATATTAACATTAACACTGGTAACGTAAATACTAAAACTTGGTATTTTCATGATTTCCGCAATGGTTCGCGATTTATATGATAAATAGTCTTTATAAAAATACGAAATATGATAAATAGTCTTTATAAAAATACGAACATATTCCAAAATATATATGCTACATTGATGTTTATGGTAAAAATTAAAATACCTGAAACATGTTCTCATTTTGAATTTGAATGGATAATAATTCGTGAATTAAATTTCGCGGCCGTGTATCTTAAAAAATGGTATTTTTAAATGTAGGCCATAAAGCCTTTCTGTATATTCTCTGCGATCTCTCAGAGAATAAAACAAAAAATAATTATTTTTTTAAGACACTTTAAGCACAAATTGTTCACTTTTTTCCTTGTGACTTTCTTCAGTACCTTATATACTATTGAGAGTCCCAGCACGATACTTTCAGAGAATATTTCAGAGAATATAAATCACGAATTTAAAAATACAACTTTTTGAGATACGCGACCACGAAATTTAATTCGCGAATTATCGACCATTCAAATCCAGCATAAAAACATGTTTCAGGTAATATTTTAAAGAGATTTTATTACCTTTAACTATAGGCCTCAATGAACGTCGTGTCATATATATGTCGTATTTTTATAAAGATAATTTATCTTATTTTAGAAGTACAGGTAAACCTCGATTTACTTCATTTACGTGATTCAATAATAGTGACCATTTCATAAAATACCCGTTCAGTGCTGTGTTGAAAGGAATTTATTAAGAAAATTTATTAAAGAGATAATAGCTGCAACACAAAATAATTTAATTTATAAGCGAAATGTTTTATAATTTCTAGAAAAAATAGTTTTCTGATAGATTAAAAAAGGGGAAAATTATTATTATTATTATTATTATTATTATTAAATAAAAAGATTGTAATTGCATGGATCATGTTGAACACGAATACTGCAAAAGCAGAAAAAAAATCCATTTTAGTTTGACTTAAAACAGTTAGCAAAGGATGGCGGGTATCATTCTCATTAGGTATTTAACGCACAATATGATTTACTTTTTAACCAGCAAGAAATATATTAAATAAGAAATAAATAATTTGTGTTTCAATTTACATGATGTATACTAATGCTGGTCCCAAAATATAATTTTGTATCCATTCTTAATCTTGTTTTACGCGTTTTTTAATTTTTGCGTAATTTTGCCGGTGCCAAACGCGTAAATCGAGGGTTACCTGTACTGGAAATCGCGAACCATCCGCACTGGCCAAAAATCCAATTTTTTTTTTTTTTTTTGGTAGAAATTCCAAAATAATAACTTAAGAAATTGTTAAAAGTGCATTCACTTTTTACAATTTTAGAAATGGTAACAAACAAAGTAATCAAAAATATATATTAAAAAATATGATGTGGCAAGGCTAATTGTCTGGCAAGGCATTAAAGTTGGTAGTTTAATATTATTTTTTATATTTATATTAAAATGAAGCTAGAATTATAAAAGCTATATCGCATAAGAAGAAAAATACATAACCATGTTGTACAATGTAAATTTCAGCATAGAGAATGTATTTTAAGACCTTCATTTTAAATTTTATATAAGTCATGCTTTTGTCGTTGTTTTTGAGTTTTGTGGTCATGTAGGTTGTCTGTTGAGATAACCTATAAGAAGGACGAAAAGTTATGTTTGGGCATGAACTTGCATGAATCTAAAAATGTGGAAATGTTCGCTAAAGTGTCTATTTTTATGTAGCAATTCAGATAGCACCAGCATTTAGCGGTAAACTCTTATTATCGTCTTATGTTAAGCGTAAATTTCTTGTGTTTCTCAAACAAGTAAGAGAAAATATTATGTTTTAACCTATTGGGTCGTTTCACTGATCAATTAAAATCTAAACACTTATAAAATAATTAAAATAAAACCGAAAGCAAACAGGTTAATCATATCATATTTATAAAATATTTATAAAATATATCTACTGTAGCAAAAATATGTATTATAGAGGTTTTAGGAAAAATACTTAATATTTTTAAATTATTGTTAATTTTAAACAATATTTTTAAATTATTGTTAATTTTAGACAAAATTACTTCAATACAACCCCTAGAAGGCGTTACCAATGATTTTAAATTTATGCCAGAAAAAGTGAATTTTTGACCATTGTGCCATGGCGGAAATGATGCTAAAGCTCGTATTTGCGTGACCAGTGTCGATGTTAATATTCTTGCCTAATTTCAGTAAATCTGAAAGATTTTTGGAATAAATTGGCGATTTTAGTGTTTGATTATAAACGAAACAATACAAGTTGAAATAAAATATTTCATATTTATTATGACATTTTTTGTCATAATTCATAAACTACACTTATCAAGGGTATATAAAATATTTTCACCCATTAACATACACTCTCTTTTGTTTTTAATTTTTAAATATACCTTTTTTTGAGATATTTACCCCCGAACTATAAATCTCAAGACCATTTTAATTTTGAGAAAAAACTCATGTTGTACATCGCGTTAAAGGTAATTTTAATTCCTTTAATATTGCACCTCAATAAATCTTGTATTATAAATGCTTTGAAAAAAATGTTGTAATTTTTTGTATACATTTCACAAACCAGTTAATGAAATTATCTGAAATTTTGTATCAGTCTTAATTTTGATGAGTATAATGATTGTACCATTCGGAGAGGTAAGGTCCAAATTTGCAATTTTTCGTGTTAGTTTTAAATGGAATAATAAATGTATATTCGAATAATTCTGTTGATTTTTTTCTAATCTGTTTTGTTAACAAATGGAATAATATTTAAATAATTTTATTTCAGATTAATTTCAAGTAACTGAAAATTGTGTTATAAAGAGTGAAAAATGATTTGAAAACATTTTATTTCTAAAAATATAAATTGAATACAAAAATAATTTTTTTTTAGGAAATATTTTTAATTAAAATATTCACAATGAACAGCTATGCATAAAAAATTTTAAAAACTAAATTTTAAATATTCGTTTTAAATTAAAAAAAGCTTTTTATTTTTTATTATTTTGAAAGCATATGAATACTTTGTATTTATAAATTTTGTATTATTTTTTTATTTCAATTCATTGAAAAATATTTCTTTAATGTATGAGTTTTAAAAAGCCTTTAAACAGTTTTTTAAATATTTCTTAAGGTAAGGAAAAACAAAACATCTGCTTTAAAATAAAATTGATTTTAACAAAAATTGTGTTTTAAATTTATTTTGTGGTTAGACTGAAAATTTTTAAAGTTTTTACTTCTTGTTGTAATTTTTACACATATTTTTTATTAGTTCGTGAAAGATAAATTGTATTTTTTATCTCCTGCTATTTTCTAAAATATTTAGTTAAATATTCGTTAGTTAATATTGTGCAATATTTCGGACCAAAAAGAAAAAAATAATACCATTTTTGAATTTAATCTTCTAATTTCAATTAATTTTTCATACCACCCAGCAAAGTACATACGTCTTCTTAATTAAAATTTTCACCACTTTAAAAAATTAAAATAAAGGTAATTATTTCTAAGAAAGCCCACAAAAGTACATAGTTTTATTAACTGCTAATAAGTTAAAATTTAAAAAATTACATATATTTAAAAATTAACATCAACATCACATTAAGAGAGGAAGAACTAGAGAATTAGAATTAAAAAATAACATTATTTCAATAACAACCATTTGTTAGCTCTTTTTCATCACCACGTACTTCCTTCCAAAAACAACATTCTAATATAATCAGTGCTTTCGAAGCTTTTGTTGAATACTTATATTACCTAATCGAAAAATACTTCTTTCAAACTTTTTTAAGACATTGGTCAAAAATATGATATATGATTTTACAGTTTCTAAGTTTTTCCGTTGACTGTTATATTTTAACGAAGTGTACTTTATTCTTAAAAATATATAGAATCAGCTTTTTTGAATCTATACATATATACATACATACATACATATTTGAATAAATTCACTATGTAAAAGAAAATTTTTTTTAGGTTCTATAGCCCCCTAGAAAAATTGTCTAACTACGCCAATGACTATCATAGTAGAAAAGGCGGAAGAAGTCGTAAATAATCGGAAAAGTCGAAAGTCGGTAAAAGCCGAAAATAGTCGAATGTCGGTAAAAGTCGAAAATAGTTGAACAATCGAAAAAGGCGAAAATAGTCAGATAAAGTCGAAAAAATGACTTTATTTTAAACGAAGTTTCTTAGCCGTTTTTGTAGTCGAAATAATTTCGCCAAAACATATTCGTGTGTGCAACTAGCACTTTCGTTGTAAAGGTTATCTGTTATTTAATTAATATATTAATAATATATAATATAAAAATAGCCAGCCTCGTAAAAAATTGGAAAAAGTCGAAAAGTCGACTTTTTCTTTCAACTATAAAACCCTAGTCAGTAATCGTTCGGGTAGATTAATCAGTAGATTAAGCAACTGATCAAATTTCTTTTGCTCAGTACATTTACAATCCTGTTTTAAATCTGCTAATGCAAAAATGCATATTCTATTTGGGACTTGGTTTTTCAACTAATAAGAATGGTGATAATTATATTTTTTTAATCCAGGATCCCTGCAATCTCGGGAAGTAGAAAAATTGTTCCCGCTCTCTCGGGCAATCAAAAAGTCTGAGAAATTCCGATCCCTAAGAAAAACTAATTACGAATATTATTATTTTAATTTATAGTATAGAGTGATTCCATGACACAAAAAAAATTTATTTGAAATTTCCGATTTCAATGAAATTCATTACAGACATTTGCCTTTTCTAGTCCAAAAATATGATGTTTAGAAAAAATTAAAAAAATAAAAATAAAAACTTCACAAAGGTTTACTTGTTTAATTGATAATAACTTCCAAACTATACATGGCAGATCTCTAGTTTTAGTTTCATATTAAAAACTAAGATATTACTTTTATAAGAATATGTACAAAATTTATTTACATCAAAAGTTCCATGGTCAAAGGTGGACATATAAAACTCAAACCATTATGCATATCGTAATGAAAGTAATATCGCTGTATTAATTATGAAACTAAAATCATATATGATTTATATCGATTACTCGACAAATTAACATCAAATAATTGTTCGATTAAATTAAAATTAAATATTTCGAGAAAAATTTTATTCGAGTAAATTATGCCGATTAATCAAATAATTCGAGGAAAAGATATTTAAAAAAGATATTAAAAAGATCTCTTAACTAGTTTTAAAAAATGATTAAATTTTATTATTATTATTATTATTGTGATTGTTATTATTATTACTATTATTCTTTTTAATTTTGCTTGAAAACAACTGTTGCAAAATTTTTGTAGAATATTTAGAATCTAAAAGTGGTATTTGGATTATATTAAAAAATTGTCTAATTTCAAGTTATAGTTAAATGCCGTTTTCAATCACAAAAGTAAAAAATAAGAAATATATATATATATATATATATATATATAAGTATATATATATATATATATATATATGTGTGTATGTATGTATATGTATATATATATGTATATATATATATATGTATATATATATATATTGTAATATTTCTACATATTTTTTTATTTCTTATTTTTGCGAACAGAAAGAAATATATAATATATATATATATATAATAAAGTTTTACCTATATATTCTTGTAAATATTTTTTTAGATGTTATTCATAAATGGTATTTGGTACTATTCTTTAATATATATTGATACAGGGGGAAAACAAAGTACAAAATATATTTATTTAATCAGTCTCTTCTACTAATATGAACAACGTACGTAAATTATTCTAAATTTTGTTTTATTGTTTTTGTACATACTTTTGTAATTATTGATCATGTAAATTTTCGCCGCCACACAGGCACGATTTATAGGCAACATACATGATAATTGATATAGATATATTCAATGATTATGCACTCTTTCTTTTAAGCTTTTCAATTAATAAAATAAAAAAAAAAAAAAAATATATATATATATATATATATAAACGTGGTAAAGTGAGGTCTGTGGAAAATAATTTGGTAAAATATTTCCAACTGTTCAGTTTCTGAAAACTCATCGGATTTCGGTTGGAGGAAAAAAAATAATAACCATAAAACAAGAGTATTTGGTTAAAAATTTAGTTGGTGTTATTTTTCTTATTCTCAGACTGCATTTCAGTAACCTGAAGTGTCATCAAAATATGTCCATCTATTCTATAGAAAACACATTAATCCTTTTAATTAAAAAATATATTCCAACAGAAGAGTCTTCGATTATCCTTTGCCAACAGGAATATCTGCAAAATCTTATCTAGAACATTTCTATAAATATTATTATCAAGCAAATATAATTATTTCTAATTAACCATCAACTTAATTAACCTAATCAGTTTAACTACCAATAATTGGAATTGACTGCTTACAGTCCTTATTACTAGATATTATCTAAAATTTATAATTAATTGTATATTTACTTACACTAACTCTTTATAAATTCATCAAGCAAAATTTTTTTATCCATCTATTATAAAACTACAAAAAAAAAATTGAATATATGAATTACCGAACTAATATTATTACTAAACTACTCTCACTTGCTATAACAGCTAAACAATTACGTCCTATTATATTTAATTGTACTACCATAATATTTATATAAATATAAAATGTCTATTCCCATTTATAAAACTAACCCTAATATCTAACCATTATAAAACTACAAAAACAAAGAAAAAAACTTTAGTTAAGTTTTAAGAAGTCATAAACCAATATAACACTTTCTTACGGTAGATAATGCATAAATAAATTTATGCATTAATAAAAAAAAAAGTATCTAACTAACATATAAATATATATTCAAATGTTAAAGAGTTTTATCATATATATTTATATGAAATGTGCTAAACAAATGCCCCTTATTGTATTTAATATTATTATTATTATATTACCTACATATTTTCTATTTCATTTCATTTCATTTCTTAACCAACAATAACAAAGAAACTTTATCTATCGCTCTCATTTAAAAAAATAATGACAGAGTTTATCGAATATACATTAAATATCACAATTAAAGCAGAGTTAAAAAGTTTCGTTTGTTATTGTTTTGATCGTATTTTTTTTCCTGTTATTTATATAAAACATTTAATACACATATTTTCTTAAATTATTGTCGATCATCTTTATAACTGGTATCTATGATATTTTGATTTTTTTTTTTTTATAATACAATTGAAGAAAAAATGAATTAACTCTTGCCTTTTAAATGTAAAACTTCAGAGTCGTAGGTGAGAGAAGAGTGTGTTAGGGGTTTTTCTGTAAAATCGGTCGCCTATGAAAAACCAAGGATGGTTGGGATAAGTGGCAACAGCAAACAATATCTAGCTGGCGAATATATATATATAACTCAATATTGAAAGTTTTATTTAAATAATATAAATTGATCAATTCTTTTTGTTAATTTAAGGTTTATATTCATAAAAACAACAATTTTTTCAACTCATGTCATCCACCGCAACAACTTTTGTTTGCCGCTGTTTGATCTTACATTTAATTTGTAAGATCAAACAAAAATTCGCTCATGGCAAATATTTTGTTTTCACACAATGTACACACCAGCGTAATTTTAGTTAAGAGAAAATAGTGTTGTTTGTCCAAAATGAGCTGTTATCTTATTTGAATCGTAATAATATTTCATGTTCACATTACGCAAAGAAAATATATGCAAAATTCGACAAATATTAGCGTAGTGTAAACTTAGCTTAAGACAACACAGAATGCTTGCTATATTTTTTCTAAACTCAGCAAAAAAAAAAAAAAAAAAAAAGAACTGAAAAGGAACTGAAAAAGTCAGGATTTTAACATTGTGTTGTCATTGGAAGAAAGGACTTAGTGCTGAAAAGGAGCTGCAGAAGTTCTTTTTTTAACCCATGGATGGCATTGATAGAATGTTCTTCTTTTATAGTTCTTGTTCATTGCTTTTGAAATACTTTTCTTAAAACTATATTTATAAAATTTTTTATTTAAAATATATTTTTTGAGTTTTTTTTATAGATGATAAAAAGATATTTTTCAAATTTTTAATTTTTTATTTTCTTACATATTATTTACCTTTTTTTCCTACTAAAAATACCTTTTTGTCACTTTTTTGTAAGTAATTTTTATAAACACACAAAAAGTGCATAATATGCATTTAGTTCTACTTCTGAAGTGGTAAAAAGGTTCTTTTTGGGAAACACTTGCTCGTTTTTGTGCTGGGTACCATTAAGAAAACGAGTAAATTTTTAAGGTATAATTTACTAGAATAACTCGAGTAATTTAACAGATTTAATCGATTATTCGAGTAATTTAAAAACTGCATATTCGAGTTATTTAATTAATCGATTAATGAAAAAGTCGAGTAAAACGAATACCCTAATAGTTTAGAAGTTTTTATCAATTAAAAAAGTACATCTGTGTGAAGTTTTTAGCTTGCTATCGTTTTTCAAAATGTCATATTTTTAGAGCAAAAGGGTAAAAGTTTATGATTTAAGAAACACTTCCCATAGCCAATGCCTGTAGTGAATTTCGTTGAAATCGGAGATGTCAAATCCAAAAAATGGCTGTTTTCTGACCGTTTTGACCCTTTTCCTGAATTACACTTATGAAAAAAATCATGGGCCAGCGTTTATAGTAATAATTTAAAAAAAAGTTAATAATGTATTATTTTATTTGAAAATTTTTTTCTTAAAGCAAATGCTAGGCCTTGTTTACACTTCAATACTCTCGAAAAGCAATTCGATGAAAAAATTGTAACATCCCCATTTGTAGACTTATCTGTAAATAACAAAGCTTGTATCAAAATATTATTTTAAGATGTAAATTAAGATAAATAAACTTTTGGTACTCATTGTACAAAAGGAAGGATGAAAGAGTTTTACAAACGCACACACGCTTAATACAAGAATTTCCAGCAGTATATTAGTAAATATTAAACTACTCAAATATATACATACAAATATACAAACGGAAAAGTTTAAAGGCAGTCACGTGACCGGAAAATTTTCGATCAGTTAAATCTGTAATATTGTTAGATAAATTAAATATTAGTGAATTTTTTCAATAAATATTGCCATAAGGTTTTTGTTATTGAAACAACTGTTTTGTTGTTGTCCTCCCTCTAGTTATTTTATTCTTTGTTTAAAAAGCTTAAAATAACAATATCTATGTATTATAAACATAAAAAACAGGGTAGATTTGTGCTTATCCTTTAAAACAGTAAATTGGCGAAATAAAAGTGAACATTTTTATATACGTATGTATACATGCATGTAGTACTTGAATAAATTGCGTTGTTATCTAAAGAATTTAATGGAAATCTAAATGCGTATTATGATTGTTCAGTTTTTTTTTTTTTTTATTACATTTTAATATATAACGTTTATGTATATACATATATAGTTATAATGAGATGTATTCATCATATGCAAAGATATGAAAATACGAATACATAATATTTCCTTAATACTAACATTTATATGAATTTATGCACTTTAGGGTGACTCCCGAAAGTGGGCTTATATTTGAGCTATGGTAAATTATGGACCGATTCTCATAAAATTTGTCACTGTGATTTCTACTTATATAAAACTTATTTGAGTCGAATATTAACTTGATACTAACTTTCGCATGGGATTTATGCACGTTAAAGTGATTTTCGGAAGAGGTTTTATATCGGAGCTATGGTCAATTATGGACCTCTCTTCATTAAATTTGGCACAAAGATTAATACTTATACAGAACTTCCTTATACCGAATTTTATTAAGAGATTGGTATATTTAAGGCATTTATGCTCATTAAACTCCTATTCCGGGAGGACATACGTACGGGAGATAGGTGAAATAATGAACCGATCATAATCAATTTCAATAGACATTTCGATTAAAATTCTTGGCGGTTTTATTGTACTTTTATGCTTATGATTAAGAAACTTGTTTTCATGACTTTCTGACTTATTGCAAATTTTTATTTAAAACATAACTCTGTTGGAAATTTATGTCAATTGGTGTAATAGAACTGGACCCTTCTCGGTAACAAAGCGCCAGTTGTATACCAACTGATACATAATTCCAGTTGAGAACCAGATGACAAAAACACACTCTCTAAGTATCAGTTGAAAATCAATTTCTAGCGTACTTTGTAAATGCAAGTTTTCGACCGATTTTCTTTCCTCTAATGTAATAATAAGTACTTCTGTTTTAAAATTAATTGCTCATTAATAACAACCCTAGAGGAAACTAGTTACGTGACAGGTTCTTCAGAATTCTAGTTCCGAAATTTTATACGAGAGGTACCTGTCACTTTTGCATGGGGTTGTCATTGGAAGTGGTGTACCGTTTAGGTACAGTTTCACAGGTCACGGGACCTGTGAATGAACCTGTTCAATTCTGGTCAATATAATTTTTATACATTTGCACAGTGTGAACAATGTTCGTAAAATTATTTTTTTATTATTTAAAAGTATAATTCTTTGAATGTTTTTTTTACATAATTTTAACTTAAAATGGCGGCACCCCGAAATGGAAGATTTTTTTAATGCTTAAAATACATTTGGTTTCAACTTGGAAATATTAAATCAAAATTATTATTATAGTTTTTGCTTCTTTTTGACTACTAAAATTAAATTTATATTTATTTATTATTTTATTCATAACATATCATTTAAATTTAAAGAAAAATACATTAAAATAAATGAAATATACGAAAGCATGAAATATAATTTTTTAAATTATTTTAACAGTACTTTACAATATTTGTTCCTAAGTATTCTTTGACAGTAATGTTCTATAATTATAAATTAATTGATTACAGTTAATTCCAGATGACTTTTTCTTAGATATAATAATATAAAAGTTCTTTTTTAATTAAACAAATACTGAACAATGAAATTTTCATAAGCTCATTTATTAACTAAAAAACAGGGTAGATACTCATGGTATTGTGTTAAATATTTCATTGTGTATCACTTAAATATTAAATGATCACTAATTGTATTACGAGTATTTCCAATAAATTATTGTTAAATAAATGTCATTGAAAGTATAATAAAACCCCTTTAATTGTAGAAATCATTTTGATAGATTTTAAATACGACCAGTTGGTGGAAGTTAATAAAAATTTGTCTATCTTTTTTATTGACACCCACCAAATTTCTTATTAACCTCAATTTTTTATTTTTTTATTTTTTTTTTTTTCGTATATAATTAAATACACATATAAATGTTTATTTTATAAAACTCAACTAAATCGTACAGCAATTCGAAACAAAAGTTGGAGAAGAAATATATATGAGATTTAAAAGTAAAAACTTTTTTTCTTCTGACACAAACGTCGATTAGTGGTTTTATTAACTAATATTTATGCATACAAAGTCTGTTTCCGGTAATAATTTTTATTAATGCGCGCAAAATTTATGGAGTTTTAAAGTTGCAATTAAAAGAAAACAAAAAACAAAAAAATCCTAAAAATAGGGATATTGCTTTACCGAAACCAAAATACCGCGATTTTATAGAACTTATACAGGTCAAAACTATTACTGTATCTTTAATATTTATTGAAGTGCACTGAAAATTAAAGTTTTTAATTTTATTATTATTTTTTTTTTGCACGATTTCGTATATAGCAAAATAATTTTATGTAATAATATGGGTAATAATCAGGGCAACCAAAAACATACTCTAAAAAAAGTATTTTATGTGCAAAAAAATGCTCTTAAAATCAGAAAATATGCCTTTAAAATTAAAAATATGCCCTTAAAATTTTATTTTTTCTGGCTAAATTTTAAATTATATACTATTAATAACTTGATTTTTATTATCGATTTTTTAAAAATGTTTTCTTTTTGCACTTGAAAATATTCAAATACAATATATTTTATCAGGAAATTACAAAATTTCTATCGATTTATAAGATGAAAATTATGAGGGAATCTGATTTTGAAAACGTATGTGACAGTAAAAAGAAAATTTCACTAATGGCAAATTATGGAAAAAATTCTATCGGGTTTAAAATATGCCAGAATATGCTATTTAAGTCGGCAGTATATGCTCTAAAATAAGGATTTACTATGAAAATATGTCTAGATATGCTGTTAAGTCAAATATGCAAAAATATGCTGTTAGCTGTAACAAATCAATGCCAAAATTCCTAAAATTGTTTGAAAAGGGTAAATAACAGGCCGGTTCATTAGAACCCCAGGAAAAAATATGACTTTGCATATTTTTGGTTGCCCTGCTGATAATAAATACATATATTTTGGGATATTTTGCTGGAAAAAAAAATTAAAATTAACTGGTTTAAAAAGTGTTGTATTTTTAACTTTATCAATCTTTATAATATTCCTTACAAAAAGCGTGATTTCAGTTTTTTTTTACGTGAATTTCGTAATATTTTAAACATTTATCTTATTTAATGACAAGCAGGTTAACCAAAAATATTACATTGTTTCCTGGGCTTCAAATTAACTAAACTGTTAGTTATTTATCAACAACTTTAAGATTTATTACATTATATTTTTGCATATTTTAATTCTAACATCATATTTTGGCATATTTTGAGCTTAGCAGCATAATTTTGCATATAATACAGTAAAGTGCGCATTTTTGCATATTTTACATTTTAAATTTTATTTTTATTTTACATTTAAAGAAAAATTTTCCATTTTACCCAAAAGAATTTTTTACATAATTTGCCATTAGTAAAATTTTCTCCAATAATATTTTTCTTATAATTTTTTAGAAATTTTGTCATTTCGTAATATAATGTATTAGCTTTGAATGTTTTTAAGTTATAGTAGGTAGTTTAAAATTTTGACACAAAAAATGGTACTTGAAGCGCATATTTTTTTTTTATTTTAAGGACATATTTGCCGATTTTAAGAGTTTTTTTATGCACATAAAACACTTTTCTTAGAGCATATTTTTGGTTGCCCTGATAATAAGTTATTCATTGAAAATAGTTATTATTATTTTAAAATTCCAACTACGAGTATAATGAGAAATATTTAAGCATGATTTTTGAGGCTATGAAATAATTTTTTGACCACTGTTTTTTTTTTCAAGCACGGTGTTTTTTCCTAATAGTTTTTAGGAAAACGTTAAATTAATTAATTTATAATTCAACAGCGAAATGGGCACGGTGAAAAGAAAAGAATGAACCGAATGAATAAAACACGACCGATAGCTTTGGTAGACAATTTGCAAGTGCTTATTTATTTATTTTTATGTTTAAAAAAAGCCTACTTTTTCTAAATATATAAGCTTTCAGCAAACCCCGTTACTTTTAACATTATAAGCAACAGGGTTTCCTACTATAACTTAAATCTAAACTAAGGTACATATTCCAAGGTAATTATTATTAAAATTCAAATTATATATTATTATTATAATTATTACTATTATTAAAAAAAAATAAAAACAAAAAATAAAAATTCAAATTCAAATTTTAAATAAAACAATATAAAAATAAAAGTGCCAAACATTCCGGCCCCAGTGAAGGACTGAAGTCTTCACTCATCAGGTAGTGGAGCCAGTTTGTGGATTGGACGTCTAAATACGCCTCTTGTGGTCTTGACCTCCGCCACCCTGACCTTGCCGTCTTCGCCTTCGACGACGCTGACGACTCTCCCGGTCAGCCAATTCTGCGGCGGGTAATTGTCTTCGTGGATTATTACCACTTGACCGACTCTGAGGTTGGGCTTGGCCTCGTGCCATTTGGCCTTGCCCTGAAGACCCAGGATGTAGTCTCGAGACCAGGCCTGCCAGAATGTCTGCTTGAGACCGCAAAGCAGACGCCAACGCTTCCATAACTTCGCCTCTTTGCCTCTCACGTCTTCTGCGGATTCTGGCGGCAGCGAACGCAGACCCCCTCCTAACAACAGGTGCGCTGGAGTTAGCGCTTCCCCGTCGTTCGGGTCTGGAGACAGCGGTGCTAGCGGACGGCTGTTGAGCACCGCCTCTACTTCTGCGAGCATGGTTGCCATCTCTTCTTGGGTTAGCGACGCATTGCCTACGACTCGCAGAAGTAGGAACTTCGCCTGCTTGACTGCGGCTTCCCAAAGTCCTCCGAAGTGGGGCGCCCGGGGTGGTATGAAGCTGAACCTCACCCCGGATGACGCTGCGTACGATTCTACCACCTTGCGACTCCTGTCGAACGCTTCTTGAAGTTCTTTCAAGACTCGGCTGGCTCCGACGAAATTCGTTGCGTTGTCGCAAAACACCGTCTGTGGAAGTCCTCTCCTGGCAGCGAACCTTTTAAAAGAAAGAAGAAAGGAATCAGTAGATAGATCCGATACTAATTCTAAATGTACCGCCTTAGAAGTGAAACACACGAAAACCGCTATATACATTTTTAATGGGGGTCTACCACGAATTCTTAACGAAACGTTAACGGGACCACAAAAGTCTACACCGACAGTTAAAAACGGTCGTGTAGCTCTCACTCTATTAGTGGGCAAATTTCCCATTATTTGGGACATAAGTTTAGGTTTATAGCGGAAGCAATGTACACACTTGCGAACTATTTTGCTGCACTCTTCTTTCGCATTAATGAGCCAAATGTTCTCACGCGAAAGAGCAATTAAAGCTTTTGTACCAGCATGACAATTATCAAGATGAAGATTCCGCAAATATAGTGTGACAAAGCTGTTTCCTTTCGGTAATAAAAGTGGGAATTTGGTATTATAGCCCAAATTTGCATTCAACAATCTCCCACCTACCCTTATTAGTGAAAATGATCTACTTTCCTCGACAAACGAATGAATAAATGGCGTTAATTTTTGTATATTTGATGGTAAGACTTGAGATTTTTGCATTTTAGCTATCTCCTCAGAAAAGTTATATTTCTGGACAGTCTCTACAAGTCGATAAAATGACCATTTAAATTCCTTGGCTGTAGGTATAGAAGTTTTCTCAATTTTTCGCTTTTTCAGAATATCAACAAATCTAAATACGAAAGCAGTTACTCGTAGTAACTTCTTATATGAAGAATATTTTTCTATCAGATCGAGCAAATAGTTTTGCTGACCCTCTACTGCCAGAACAATATTAGTTCTCCTCTTTTCTAGTGTTTGTTGGTTCTCCGTTAACTCAAAATGCTCGTTAACAGGCCATTTTGAACTATCGCTTAACAAAAACGAAGGTCATTCAAACCAAATAGAATTTTTTAATTCACTGACATCACATCCTCTTGATACAATGTCAGCTGGATTTTGTCTAGTTGGCACATGACGCCATATAGCTTCATCCGAATACTCTTGTATCTCAGCAACTCGATTAGAAACGAAAGTTGCGAGCGAGGATGGATGAGTTTTTATCCAATGCAAAGTAATTTCTGAATCTGTCCAGAAATTAACACTCTCGATTTCAAAGCTTATCATAACCTTAATTCGAGTCCACAACTTAGCTAGCAGGTGTGCAGCGCATAACTCAAGTCTCGGAAGAGATTTAGTCTTAAGTGGAGCGACTTTAGATTTAGCTGTAAGTAGCCTTGAAACAATTTTATTTGAATCAGAACATCTAACATAAATGCAACAACCATACGCTCGAATAGAAGCATCAGCAAATCCATGAATTTGGATCTTTGTCGAAGTTGTTTGGACGAATCTTGGGATTGTAATTGAATCAATTTCCATTAAATTAGATTTGAAATTTTCCCATGACGTATTTAGTCTCATAGGAATTGATTCATCCCAGTCAAGTTTTTGTATCCAAAGCTCTTGTAGTAACATTTTAGCTTTTGTAACTATTGGGCATAAAAGTCCGAGAGGATCAAACAAACGCGACGAAACTGATAAAATGTTTCTTTTAGTCGCTTTCAAATTTTGAAAATTGTCTTCTAAATGAAACTTAAATAAATCATTCTTCGGAACCCAATGTATACCAAGAGCTTTAGCTGAATCGGAATCACTATGAAGTAATTTTTCATTTTCCAATGAATTTATAAAGTCAGGATGATTCGAGAACCATTTTGTCAGTTTAAAACCAGCTGAACTTAAAATTTCAGTGACCTGGTTGCGAATTATATTTAGGTCTTGGTAGCTTTCAGCTCCAGTTAACAAATCATCCACGTAGAAATCACTGCGAACAACTTTTGAACCGATAGGTAAAGTCTCTTTGAATAAGTCGCTTAAATGAATCAAACATCTGATGGCTAAAAATGGCGCAGATGCCGTGCCATACGTTACAGTGTTCAATCGAAACACTTTTAAATTTTCAGATGGATTCTGCCTCCAAAGGATTAATTGATAATTTCTATCATTTTCGCCAATTAAAACTTGACGATACATCTTCTCAATATCGGCAGTGATTGCATATCTATGTAAACGAAAACGGATCAATGTCGAATATAATTCCTCTTGTATTGTAGGACCAACCATTAACAAATCGTTAAGTGATACCTGTGAAGAAGTTCGACAAGAAGCATCAAAAACTACTCGAAGTTTCGTAGTTGTACTCTGAGGTCGCAAAACACATTGGTGTGGAATAAAATAGTGAGGAACATCTGGTATATTATCCAATATTGTCATATGACCTAAGTCAAAATACTCCTTCATGAAATCATGATACATTTCTTTCATCACATTGTCTTTGGAAATTTTTCGTTCCAGTGACAGAAATCGTCTTTTAGCGGTTTCGAAAGATGAACCTAAAGCTTTTGTATCAGATTTGAAAGGCAAAGAGACTTCAAATCGTCCTGACGTTAAACGTCGTAATGAATTTCTAAAGATATCCTCACATTTTTGCTGTTCCTCGGAATATATTTTTGTTGATTCTTTCGGAATTTCTTCCAATTCCCAGAATTTTCTAACAATTGAATCTATATTGCTCTCGTTTTCTATTGAAGTACTTAAATGACAAACTTGGGTGTCATTCGAGCCCTTTGATTGATTGTACTTTCCAGTAACAATCCAACCAAGTGAAGTTTTCTGTAAAATAGGGAGGCTCGGACTAGACTTTATTTGTCCTACACAAATTAAATCAAAAAATACTTCTGCACCTATAAGTAAATCTATTTTCTGAGGTTTATGAAAGCTAGGATCAGCTAATTCTATATTTTTAGGAACTCTAAAGCTAGTTGTACTTATCATCCTATCAGGTTGTAAATTCGTTATAGAACTCAATACCCAAAACTTCGAAGTAAAGTGAGTAGAGTTTACCCTCGACGTGACCGTTAAATTTACACAAGATTTCGAAAATGAATGTGTTTGACTAATACCATTTAAACTCAATCTGCCTCCTTCTCTTTTTAATCGTAGTAGCTGTGCAAGTTCCTCAGTTATCAAGTTTGGTTGAGAACCGGAATCTAAAAGAGCTCTGGCAAATATAAAATCACCAGAACTATTTCTTACTTTGACTACAGCCGTCGCTAAAATAATTCTTTCATCCGAAGATGAATAATTCACGGAAGCATGAGAAGTTGACGGCTGTTCAGAGTAGCTGCCCAATTGATTATTATTGTTGCTAGAACTTATATTGTATCTGTGTAGTAGTGAATTGTGAGATCCACTACAAATTCTGCACTTAAATGATGTACATCTGGCTACTGAATGACCCTTTTTTAAACAATTTATACATGCTGGCACAGATTTTATAAAATCAAATCTTTGAATTACAGGCTCAGCAGTAAAAGAAGGGCAATTATTAATTACATGTTGATTTGATTTACAAAACAAACATTTATCAGCAGATTGTTTAGACTTTGTTACATTTAATGATGTTTTATTATTTCTCTTAGTAGAATTATTTTCAGCTTTATTCTTATTAAACCTCGACCTTGAACTTGAAGACTCATCAGCAGCAATATGCTGATATCGTTTGTTCAAGGCGGCTTCGCAGTCAGACCATAGTGGCAGCTTTTCGAAGTCTAGCTGTTCTTCCCATTTGGATTTTGTGACTGGATCTACCTTTGACATCACTAAATGTATTAAAATAGCATTTGTTATTTTCTTATCGTCGCCTATAGATAAAAGCGAATCATATATTGCCGAAACAGTATCAATCATGCTTCGCAAAGCAGAAGCCGAAGGTTTTGTGATCTCTGGAAGATCAAAAAGTTTGGCGATATTATCAAAAAATATCAAGCACTCATTATCATATACCTTCTTTAAACTGGCTAATGCTTTGGGATAATTATCTTCTGAAATCTGAAAAGCTTTGACTGTACCCAAAGCTTCGTCGGACAAGCATGATATCAAATGATTAAATTTTTCTATGTCTGTCAACGTCGGATCATTGTGGACCAAGTTCTCAAATAAGCTCATAAAATTTTTATAATCGGAATATTTTCCGCTAAATTTAGGGAGCTTCATATTTGGGAGCCTTGACTGATGTGACTGAACACTAAAAGATGTTTCAGGCACACTCGTTTTTCTATTTTTAGCCAAAAGACTCAAAAACAACGATTTTGTGGTCACACAAATATCTTCAAGCTCAGCTCTATCGTCATTATCGGGATCTAAATTATCCACTTCTGACTGAAGCTTCATTGCTTGCTCAATATAATTTGTAAGAATGTCCAACCGACATTCTAATTCAATTGGATTAAATGAAATCGTTTTTTCCCGAATGGATTGACGAATTCGCACAATATTTTGTACAACTTTAGCTTTTTTTGTTAATAATTTCTCCAAATTTTCCGATTTGGAAGGAGAATCTTGGCGTCTTTTACCAGTCATTATTGATTATCAAAAATAAATTCCTCAAAGCAAATTACAACAAAACCAAATTAATTTATTGGTAAAATATTAAATATATTTCTGCTTTGGTGTTAAGAATTATTAAAAAAAATATATATATATTTAATTCCAACTTCAAAGTTATTCTCTCGTCGGTTACACAATATTCGGATATTTCTTTGAATTATTTCCTTATCGAAATTTATCGTTACAGTTCAATTTATTCCAATTAAAAATAATTTATTTAATTTTCCGAAAAAATCCACTTTAATCAGCCTTTGGTAAAATAAAATATATTTAATATTATTTATTTACCAAGAAAAAATCGATTTATTATTATTATTATTTAAAATTTCATACAAATTGTATTTAAAATTATTATTTAAAGTATGAACACACTAACTTTTGAATATTTTATAATTATATGCAATAAAAAATTTTTCGATGCTAGTGTGAACGTACTTTAAACTTAATATTTTTAATTTGTATGAAAATACACTTTTCGATGCTAGTGTAAATGTAATACACTGGTAACAGCTGATGTTAACAAATTAATGTAAGTGGTATAGGAACAAGTGGAATTGAACTGAATAAGTTGATGAACAACGAATAAAAGAATAAAGCACAAAAGAAAATAGTGATAAATAATAATTTAATTATTTTATAAAAAATAAAAATTAGCACTCGCGAATATTGTGTATTTATTTTAAATAGATTATAAAATAATTTTCCTTTTTTCTTTAGCAAACTATTGCAATACCGACGGCAAAACAAGATATAATTTATTAAATTGTTTCCCAATATAAATGAGATTTTATACGTGTGCGTGTGTGCGTGTTTATTTATTATAAACAAAAGAGCTAACACTCGCGATCGTTTCACTTTTAAGGGTGGTTTTTTGTTTATATAAAATATTAAACAAATAAAATATTTCAAAGAGAAGTGTAAAGAATATTTTTTGTGTACGACTTGCAAAGAGTGATAAATTTTTGAGTAATTTACAAAAATCTCTTAAATTTGATTAAATTACAAATTTGAGATTTTTACACAAATATTTTTTACACTTGTTACCTGTTGTTCAGATTCGGAATCGGAATTACTCCCCTGGTTATTATCAGCTCTACAAATGATACAGCGGCAACGACGGGGCATCTGGACAATAGGAATTATGGATGATGGCAGCAACGATGTTGATGATCTGTTGTTGTTGTTGATGTTTATATGTTTATGTTTTTAATTGTTTTATATAGTTTGTTTTATTTTGATTGTTTTATTGTTTTGTTTGTGATTAGTTTTATGTGCTCTGTTAGTGATTGTTTGTTTAATAAAATATTTTTTTTTTTTTTTTTAACACAATTCACTTTTGTTTTTTATTTTTAATTTAAATAAAATGTTTTTTAAAGCACTTTTTTCACTTTTCACTATTAATTGTTCTTTTCACTGTCCCTGCTCGGGCGCCAAAATGTTTTTTCCTAATAGTTTTTAGGAAAACGTTAAATTAATTAATTTATAATTCAACAGCGAAATGGGCACGGTGAAAAGAAAAGAATGAACCGAATGAATAAAACACGACCGATAGCTTTGGTAGACAATTTGCAAGTGCTTATTTATTTATTTTTATGTTTAAAAAAAAAGCCTACTTTTTCTAAATATATAAGCTTTCAGCAAACCCCGTTACTTTTAACATTATAAGCAACAGGGTTTCCTACTATAACTTAAATCTAAACTAAGGTACATATTCCAAGGTAATTATTATTAAAATTCAAATTATATATTATTATTATAATTATTACTATTATTAAAAAAAAAATAAAAACAAAAAATAAAAATTCAAATTCAAATTTTAAATAAAACAATATAAAAATAAAAGTGGCCAAACACACGGTTAGTTACCGTTACCGTTAACAACAGTTACCCATTGTTGCCAGATTTGGCGATTTATCTGCATTTTGATGATTTTTTATCGTAAAAATTCCAAAATGCGATTTGACGATTTTTGTTCGAAAAACAACGATTTCACGAAACGTTCACACACGTCAATTTTTTTTTATTTTTTTATTTTAAAAAAGAAAATATTTTCATTTTAACTAGGCCGTTAATCTTAATTTGTTCCAATTTTTCAAATTTTATATAATAAACAAAAAAATTCAAAGCTTAACATTATTTTTTAACATAAATAGTCAAAAAGACATGCATTTTAACTTAATTTGTTCCAATTTTTCAAATTTTATATAATAAACAAAAAAATTCAAAGCTTAACATTATTTTTTAACATAAATAGTCAAAAAGACATGCATTTTAACTTTTTGGTCGAATTTTGACAATTTTATACCATAATTATCTGACACCAGTGCAGTTGCCTTTAAAATATCATTACCGAAATAACTACGAATACCATTACCGCTAAAATACCTATACCATAATAGCTCGAAATATCGATAACGCTAAAATGCCCATACCAAAATAAATGAAAATACCGTAAACGCTAAAAATCCTTTCGAAATAGTCCAAAATACCATTACCATTACCTTTTAACCTTTTTTAAATCGGTTGCCAACCTTGGTATTAAACATTCATATATTATCAATATTAATATAATTTATACAGTAAATTTCAGCAATCGAAATGCATTTGGAGACGAAACGCAAATTTTTTGGTAATAAATCTGAATCTCCTAAACTACTGGTCAGATCAAATTGAAATGTATGGAAGAGTTGTAGAGGAGGACCTAAGCTTTCAGAAAAATCATCTTGTAGTCACCCTGTGATAACACGAGATAAGCTACAGGGTGTCAAAGTTGACTACCTCGAGTATGTAAAAGTTAAAAAAAATCGTAACTTGTACAAATGAAGTCCGATTTTAAAGATTTTTATATTTCTGGAAAGTGCTTGGCAAGATAAAGAAAAAATAAACATACTCATCTAAGTTATCTCTTACAGTTAAACAGATATTTACGCTTGAATTTTGAATTTTTGATTTTTTGGCTCGACTTTCTTTCGTTTTTCGGGAATAAGTCTGGAGATATATGAGGTAAAAATTTTTTAAAAATATTCTGTAATTTGCCACATATTTCAAAATAATATGCTGAAAGAATTTTTGGATTATCTCAATTTGTCTAGACGTGAAAAATAGTCAAAGTCAGCACTCTGAAATTGGCATGAAAAATGGCTATTTTTTTACAAAAATATAGTACAATTCATTCACTTTTTTCTCAAAGTTCCGTTAATAAAAAATTTTTTTCCTTATTAATTTCAAAAGAAAAGGCGTCGTAAATGGTTAATAAAGAAATTTTGAATTGATTTAATTTTGCACCCTACATCCAGCATTGGCCGAAAATTGTCAATTTTAAAAAATAGTTTCATTTTTATCGATTAATAAAAAAAATGTCACGCGAGCTTTTTTAAATTTGGTACCCATATTTTCTATAGAAATAGATTTAGAATGATTTAATACTAAACTGCTTCCCGCCCGGCCAAAAACGAATGCAGGAGTGGAGATTTTATGTTAAAAGTCAGTTTTTTAACGACTATTTTTAAAAGCATATTAAAAACATATTAGCATAATATTTTTAATATTATTTCTTATGTAATGTATAAAACACAAATCAAGCTTCCATTCCTAGAAAAATCAAAAAAAAAAAAAGCTCCAATAACCTATTTTTGGTAATTTTTCAAAATTATTTTTTTTTTTAAATAGCTGAAAATCCAAAAAAATTTAATTTTTTTAATACAACTCCACTAATTTTGCAAATACTTTAAAAATGTTAAAAGAATATAAAAATAGACTTATTTACCAATTCAACGATATATAAAGTGTTGATATAGGTCATTTAATAATAGTAATATAATGGCCTCACGTCAAAAGTTGCAAAATTCACTATTTTGTTCCGTATTTCCATATGTGTGTATACGTAACATTTTAGTTTTCTAATGTATTATGTAGGTATATATTTGTTATTATAAAGTAGTAAATTCTTTATTTGAGTAATGTTTATTTAATTTGTTCAACATATTTACATACTTATTATACATATATCCCGTATATTTATTTTATTAAGAATATATTATCGAAGATATTATTAGAGATTTTCTTGAAAATAATCAGAAACATCAAACGTTAGCAAATTTTTAACTTCCTTAGCTTCGGAATCCTCTTTTTCTATTTCAAGAGTGATTTTTGGTAGCCATCGTGTTCTTATAGAATATATAACTGGATCTGATGATATTAATAAATATTCCATTAAGTCCATATTTTGCGCTATTTTCGAACATTTTCGCGTATTGAAGAGTCGGAAATGTTTAACATCTTTATTTCGGGCTTACTGTACTTCCTCTGTTAGCTCTTCCAATGGCAAAATACTATTTTCTATTATTTATTTACCATGAGTCAATACTTTGTGAATTGTTGGAGTCATTGATTTCCAGGGGTATGTAATGTTAAGTAGTTCTTTAGTTTCGTAAGCAAAAATTTTAAATTTGTCCGCATTAATTTGTTTTTTGCTATTAATGGCTGCCAATATAATCTTGAAACGCTTCAAAATATTTAAGTCAATGCCTGTGATTGAAGATATGAGTTCCGGATTTTCAGAGAAACGTCTTGCTGTATTTCCATCATTTGAGCTTCCATAGCCATGTAGAGGTTTATCAATTATTAATCCGAGTTGTTCTTTGAATTCTTTTCTTCTCCTCTTTTCTTAATTCGTGAAGTTCCAAATTGTTTTTTACTGTAACATTTTCCCGCCCGGGAATATTTCTGTACTTCATATCATATTCAAGATGTAAGCAGATCTCCAAAAATCTTATCCTTGCGTGGAGTGGTGACATTCCAAATTTTAAAGAATTTTTATTAACAAGGACTTCAGAGTTATCCTGAAATTGTGAACTTATTTTTCCACATATATTACATTTCCATGTAGATGGTGTATCTGTTATAGCGTTTGCAACTTTTCCATAAATCATCGTTAATTGTTGTTGAAGTGTAACTTTAATAGTTCTGTTTGATACTTTTACATATATTGGGGGCAATGCTTTAATTTCTTCTTCCAATTGGTTGACAATGCTGTTTATTGTAACCGTGGTTTCTTTTGCGTAATCAAAAAGGTTTGGACGGAACAAAAACTTGGAACCTGGAGTTGAATTTATCCATATATCATCAAAAAGCGAGTTATTTCTTGTCGATGAGGAAGGCTTATTTAAGCGCATTCGAAGTGGTACCAGAGACGCTATAAACAGCGAGGAATAATTATTTCCAGAATTACTTCCATCCAGTTGTTTGTATTCCGAAAATCCTGATGTTCCATCGCAGCCCCATTTGAATATTAAAATAAGTTCATAGTCTTTGCATTTTTAAATGTTATCATTGCTGAAGGTAGATATAATTCTAGAGGCAGTATTTTCAAGTAATTGCAATATATTAACTTTAGCACTTTTAACAGAAGCATTAACCGGGTGCTCCATAGGCTGTAAAATATTACTTTTCGCTTCTCTCACTGATTTGCTACTGGGAAAGATATCATATCCTTTTTCGCTAACAGATTTCCTCAAAATCTCGTATTGGTTTCTTGATAATCCTAAATTTAATATTAGAGCTAAAGCATCTTCAGAGGTAAAGGACGATGTTGATTTCGGTGTCACTATGCTTTGGATTATCCGATGTAATCGATTGGGAGAAGCTGTTGGTGACACATCTATAACTTTTTCTACTTCCTTTGGTTGCGTACGTGTTACTAAAACTAAATGTGAATTTAGAATAGATTCCTGTTTGGTACTTTTTGTTCTTAGCTGAACTTCATCGTAACTTTTTTTGGTCGACCCTTTTTCTGCTTTCCGATGAAAATTGGTATTTCTCCCTCCAACCACTCTTCATTTTTCTTCTTGAACTTTGGTATTGACCAATCTGAAGCTTGCATCCTTTTTTCGTATGATTTATAAAAATTTTCGAGCTTTAAACTGTCTTCTGCAGTAAGAGTTAAACCAAAAGATACTACTGTATCAATGAATTTTCTTATTTTTTCTGGACGATTTATAATATCAGATAGATTATCCCAGATTACTTTGCAAATAGAAAAGTGTTTTAATGTAATCTCCATAATGGCAAATTCACTAATAAATCTGCATATTTATAAGGATACTTATATATAGAAAAAGAATATTTATATCAGGTAAATGGTGACAGGCAAAAATGAATTAAAAAATTTAAATTTTTGCTCAAAACCCCCAATTTCATTCAGTTTATTTTTATGACCTGTAGTGTTAAACAGGTACGTCAAAAAATGTACCTATGCGATTGTAAAAAAAATCATTTTTGTTATAATACATTAATTAAGCAGCTAAGTAAATTATTTAAAAACTTAAAAAAATGTAATAAAAAACGAAGGAAAATATACTTATTTATGTACTTAGGTAATTTTAAAAACCTTTTCAGTAGAAAAAAATTATGAACACTTTAAATAAATTCATTAATAAATATTATTATCTCGTAACAAAAATAAGCAATGCAGTTGAGTGTTACGTATACACACATATGGAAATACGGAACAAAATAGTGAATTTTGCAACTTTTGACGTGACTTGGTAGTTTTGAGGCCATTATATTACTATTATTAAATGACCTATATCAACATTTTATATATCGTTGAATTGGTAAATAAGTCTATTTTTATATTATTTTAACACTTTCAAGTATTTGCAAAATTAGTGGAGTTGTATTAAAAAAATTAAATTTTTTTGGATTTTCAGCTATTTTTTAAAAAAAAAATTTATTTTTGAAAAATTACCAAAAATAGGTTATTGGAGCTATTTTATTGAATTTTTTAGGAATGAAAGCTTGATTTGTGTTTTATATACTACATAAGAAATAATATTAAAAATATTATGCTAATATGCTTTTAATATGCTTTTAAAAATAGTCGTTAAAAAACTGACTTTTAACATAAAATCTCCACTCCTGCATTCGTTTTTGGCCGGGCGGGAAGCAGTTTAGTATTAAATCATTCTAAATCTATTTCTATAGAAAATATGGGTACCAAATTTAAAAAAGCTCGCGTGGCATTTTTTTTATTAATCGATAAAAATGAAACTATTTTTTAAAATTGACAATTTTCGGCCAATGCTGGATGTAGGGTGCAAAATTAAATCAATTCAAAATTTCTTTATTAACCATTTACGACGCCTTTTCTTTTGAAATTAATAAGGAAAAAATTTTTTTATTAACGCAACTTTGAGAAAAAAGTGAATGAATTGTACTATATTTTTGTAAAAAAATAGCCATTTTTCATTCCAATTTCAGAGTGCTGACTTTGAATATTTTTCACGTCTAGACGAATTGAGATAATCCAAAAATTCTTTCAGCATATTATTTCGAAATACATAGCAAATTACAGAATATTTTTAAAAAATTTTTATCTCATATATCTCCGGACTTATTCCCGAAAAACGAAAGAAAGTCGAGCCAAAAATTCAAAATTCAAGCGTAAATATCTTTTTAACTGTAAGAGATAACTTAGATGAGTAAGCTTATTTTTTCTTTATCTTGCCAAGCACTTTCCAGAAATATAAAAATCTTTAAAATCGGACTTCATTTGTACAAGTTACGATTTTTTTTAACTTTTACATACTCGAGGTCGTCAACTTTGACATCCTGTAGTTTATCTCGTGTTATCACAGGGTAACTACAAGATGATTTTTCTGAAAGCTTAGGTCCTCCTCTACAACTCTTCTATACATTTCAATTTGATCCGACCAGTAGTTTAGGAGATTCAGATTTATTACCAAAAAATTTGCGTTTGACCCCACTGTGCGACTGGTTAATGGATTGAGTATAAAATATGTAAATTATTAGTGGAAAATTAAAATGAATCAAAAAACCCTCGAAAGTTTCAATGAGTTTCGAAGAAAAATTTATTACCTTAAAATGCCTGTAATTCCTTGAGATTTTAGGTGAATGACCCAGAATTTCTAATTTAGTTTTTATTTTTATTTTGTAAGATCTACTAAATGAAATCCATCAATAATTTTGCAGTTTTTAAAACATAATTTTGAAATATAGGACACATAAAGTAGGTTTCGATGAGTTTCGAAAAGTTTGCGCATTTTCATTTAAAATCATTTAACATTTAAAAACTCCCATATATATTTATCAATCCGAATCTCTCATTTTATAGAAAAACTGCATCGATTTGTTAGTGCATATTTTTGCATATATATAGTAGAAAATGCATATTTTGTTATACTTTTCTTAATTAATTAAGTATTCATTTTCATATTTTAAAATTTTTCTATATTATTTATATTTTTTTTCCATTTTTTTATAATCGATTGAGTTAAACGTTTTGTTACAAGTAAAAATATATATTTATTGGACGTGACTACATATGTGGTGAAATCAGCAAAAGCATTAAGTTAAAAAAAAAGAATAAATGTAACCTGCTTAGCCCACGAATTACACCGAGGAAGTCCGTTATTAGTTTGAAAAACAGATATACTATATGTATTTGAAAGCACCTACATTCGTAACAAAATTAAATAAATTTTTATCCCAATTTTCCAGTTCCTCCTCAAACTATTATTACGAGATGGGGATTTTAGTTTGGTTCTGTAATATATATTACGAAGAATATTTTGATCTGAATAAGTTGACTGATAAAGACTCTAAAGCTGAAAAATGGTAAACAAGTAACTATTAATATAAAAAATTTTAAAATTAACGGTATGTTTGTTCCAAGGCTAAATCCTGCCTTTTTATTTTGTATTTTTCCTTAAAATTTTCTTTTTATCTTCTAGCCTTCTTTGATTCTTAAAATTACCATAAAAAGGCTAAAATTTCAGCATTTGAACAAAAAGGCAAATTATTTTTTATTTGCTTTAACTAATTTCATTTTTACAGAATCATCCATTTAATCATCTATTATTAAACATCCTATATTATTTAACACTATGCAAGTCAAATATAACTTAACTCATTTTGTGGACTTACTTACATTTGTACTATTTAATTAGTTAAATTCGAAAAAAACTATTTTAGTAAACCGGACCGATTACATTAGTACTTAACTCATTTTTGTTGACATTTTATTGAACACTGAAATGTAATCACAAGATATTATTGTTCTTTTTCTAGATTATATTTTTGAATTTTAAAATAATTTTTAATTTTTGACATTTTCTTTTTCTTCAATTTTCGCATATGAAGATGCCACCCAAGTGTATAAATGAAAGCGACAAAAAACTGGGTTTTTCATTTAACTAGTTAAAAACCAGAAAAAATAACAGTTTTTTATGATGATTAATCAAAAAGGAATATGATTCAAAAATAACGAAACATCACTTCAAAACATTGGGTCTTTTTTCATATGAAATATAACCCATGTGGGCGACTTTTCATTGGATCATTTTGCTTGCAGCCGTTCTATATTTTATTAAAATTTTATTTTATACTTATTACAATAAGGGTTTTATTCAACCGAATTAATTTATATATTTCGTAAAATTTATACGTTTTATTAAACTTAAATTGTAAATAATTTGGTATTTTTTTTATTTTGTAGAAACTTTGGTAAATTATATATTTTTAATTTTTTTTGCTTTGTTTTTAAGCACTTAAATATACAAAAATTTAAAAGATAATAATATTTTATTTTTTCAAATTCGACTTTTTAAATATAAAAGTTTACGAATTCATTAGAAGTATAAACTTTTCATATAGTTGTTTATAGAATTTTTGCATGTTCGGCTTAAGTTCATTGATTAAATGTATAAATACAGTGTAAAAGTTTTATTGGACATTCGGTAGAATGGAATGCATTTTCTTTTCTAAATTGTGTAAATGTTTTTTAAAAAAAAGCTTGGCAAATTTTTTACGAGCTTGTTACGTTATTACGTTTATGAGTTTTTCGAGGCATTTACCTAAAAGAATGAAAACCCTAAATTAAAAAAAAATATCAAAAGCTAATGAGAAAAAATTAATAAGTTTTTAAATAAGTTTTTATATATTAGCTTTTTTCTGGTCTTATTTTTTGGAGAATGTAGACTTTTTTGATTTTTTTTATGTTGCCACTTCCTGGCAACACTGGTTCCAACTATGATATTCTTAGTGAAACTCTTATGAAATGAAAGGGTTTCGATTTTTTATGCACTCAAATCAGTTTAATTGATAGTGTTATTGAGATAGTCGAAACTGTATAAGGCCCTATAACTGGAAAATAAAATTAAAATTGTGTGCTGTGATTAAAAGAAGTAAACAAAATCAAACTCAATTATTCTACATTTAGATGGTATTTCATATTTAGAAGAATACTGTCGTTCTGAACTACAAATATGCTCCTATTACATCTATTGGCGTGGAAAAGTCATTTTCTATGTATAAAATAGTCAATATTTTATATTTGTCAACTTGTAGATATAAATGAAAGCCTATCTTACTAACAAACTCTGCTTCACGAATATAAGTTTAAAAAAATTAGATCTAAAAGAGCACAAATTTAAAAATACGAAGAAATAGCATTCTTTTAAAACATAGTTTTAATGTTTAAAAATACTATACATTTTATATTGCATAACTTACTACGGACTGATTACTGTCTAATAAATAATCCGTTTTTCGTATTTTTTAGCGTTTGAAAGATACCCTTTTATAAGCAATTATGCAAAGAAACTCGATAAAAGGGATCTGAAAGCTCTTAAATTTAGCAGACCTTCTATACTTCTGAAACATTTTTCAAATGGGAAAATTAACTAAATAATAAATTTAAGAATTTACACGAATATAAAAACTTTAAATTTGTTGGCAAAATTTTGCACTAAGTTTTACGCAGACCAATAAATATATACCTTAAGAAAATAAAAAATTAAAAAATAACTCATTTTTCCTTAAAAATGTTTAATAGTCTACTACCGCTGCTCTTCGCTACCACTTTTGATGAGATATGATATGCTAGTTGTTCACATAATAGGTCATTAGATATACCATAAGGAATATTTGCTTTGTATGTGAGTACCACTCCCCCTGCTCCGATAGAAAAATAAAATATCATATTTGAATTTAGGGACACACAAGACAATGGCGGGTTCATCCGTTTGACAGTTTTTTTAAAGTGACATCTGATCAAGATGTCACTTTCTGTGTGTCAAATTTCATTGAAATAACTACATTCATAACCTGAAAAATTTAAAAAATAGATTTTTTTAAAGTAGGCGTAAAATGTGTGCGTAATTTTCAATCGGGATTTAACATAGTCTAGAACCACCTCCGGCACTAGTACTATCTGTGTGCCAAATTTCATGAAAATCTGTTCAGCCATTTAAGAGTTTTAAAAAAGTGGGCTTAAAATGTAGGCATGGCATCCGATCAAGATCCAAAATAGCCTATAAAATTCTTCAGTGCCGACACTATCTGATTGTCAAATTTCATTTAAAAAGATATGTTAATAACGTGCAAAATTTAAAAAATATATTTATTTTAAAGTAGGCGTAAAATGTGGGAGTTACATACAATCGAAATCTGACTTATCCGATAACCACCTCCGGCACTGGAGTTATCTGTGTGTTAAATTTCGTGAAAATCGGTTCGGCCGTTCAGACGTGATTGATGCACAAACAAACTTACACTTAATTTTTATACTAGCATTTACATAGACCAGATACAAACTTGGTAGCTTTTTTTATTTAGAAAAAACATAATGTAATACCAAAAGCAAAACAATCCCGAAAACATTATCTTTGACTCCTAACTCCCATGGGAATAGTTATAAAAATGGTGTCTTCAGAAAATGAATAACATGCATCTCAATCGCACCTTCTAATGATTCTAAATTCTGTATCCAGGTTTATATTTTCATAAAGAAAATCTAAGGAGTACCACTTCATAACCTTTTATGAGTTCATCATTAAAAAACACAGCCTACCAAAACATATGTTGATATTATATATATTTACATTTCACAGACTAGGAGAAGTGTAAAGTACCTTTTCTATAGGTTTTTACCCCCAAGACTCGAAATGTCTTAAAACTATGCAAAATGTCTTGAGGGGGGGGGGGGGGAGGTTGGGGTAGTAGATATCCACAGTACAATTTTTATAGGACATTGTGTCGGCATTAACAACAATAAACTTTTTAAAAACTTATTTTTGTTAAAAAAGTACTAAAAAGTAAAATAAATAGGATTTTCAAAAAGTCCAACGACATGTTTTAAATATTTGTGATAAAGAAAGAATACAATTTAAAATTTGTTTTTATGTCTATTGGTTCAGAAGATTCGTAGGGTACCAATTAAGTATTAGTTTTTTTTTTTACATCCGACAAATCAAAGATTTAAAAACTACCAAATTATTTATGCTATTATTTTTTTAGTAGGGGAGAATGTAACTAATAGGGCTTGTGGATTCTCACCCACATGAAACCATATATATTCGAATTTATGTTTATAGGCTCAATATGAATTCTTATCACACTTGTGAATTCTTACCCACATAGGATCATGCATATGTGATTTAATGTTTCTTCGTTCAATGTTATGGAAAAATTCAAAAGTACCATTAAAAGAACGAAAAAGTACCCCTCTTGTGAATTCTCAGCCACTTAGGATAGAAGAGTTATTATTGAGTTCGAATTATTTACTTTTTACATCCCCATGGATGAAGAAAAATTTTATTCCAATGAATTTTTAAATTGTAGAGGGATCCCACAATAAAATACGCATAGGTATATGTTAGTAAATAGTAAAAATGTTTTATTAAGAAGTACTAAAAATAGTACAATTTTTACCCCGTAAACTTTCGAATTTCAAAAAAGTACCAAATTCGTGTCTCTCAATTTTCGATAAATTACGAATACGATCTAAGTTTTATTTGCATGTTTTCGTTGAAATGATACGTATGGTACCAAAAAAGTACCAAATTACAGACGTGTAGTCTTTTTCCCTAAAAGGGCCGATTTTCAAAAAGTATCAGACTACCCGTCCGCTTATTTTTTAAATGAATAACGACCAGTAATAAATTTTTTTTGCATCTATATTAGATTGGGGGGATATAAGTTTACCGATTTTTTCGAATTTTCAAAAATCCCGACTTAGTGGATCTGAATAGAGACCAACCAACGGTCCAAATTTGATCTCTCTAGCTTCAGACATTTGGGCTGTAGGACGATGAATCAGTCAGTCACGTCGCTTGTTTATATATATATATATTCCATAAAAATAGTGTTCTAACACAAAAATATGGGAACTTTGGAATATTGTTTTAAAAAAATGTAATTCTGAAGATTTTTTTCTAAAAACATTAAAAATGAATTTTTCTCGTAGATAATTTTTAATCAAATAATTTTTTGATAATCGAAGTAAACCTAAACTTGTTTTCAAATCTAATTTTGCCATTATATTTATTACCTTTCCAAAAATGTAAAAATTAATTATTGATATATTTTTTTTTATCTTTGCCTATGCGACAAAACAGTGTGGGACGCACAATGCTCTCTGATTAACGAACTCATATCCGTATCGGAAACTTTAATTACAATAGGCTGATCCATTTATAGTTTTCTTTTTTGTTTCCGCACATATTTATGTAGTCACATTTAGACCACATGAGTTTAACTATAACTAACATGATTGAATTTTTATGTTTTTATGAGAAAATTCAAAATTTTTTTAATTTATTTGTATTTATTTGTTGTAAGAAGTATACTCACAATTATTAAAACAACAAGAATTTCAAAGAATAAATAAATTTTTTTCAAATTTCTTTTGCACTATATTAACAAAAATAAATAAGGCACTTGTCTTGAAATCTAAGGTGCGTATTAGACTGTACCAAAAAGTCGACTCTCGAATTTTGACCGTAACTCCCCATAATGTTTTTTTTTGATTTAAAAAAACAGTGTGCAAAATTTTTTCATCTTCGTAAGGCCTATGAAAAAACTGATTTCATAGTTTTCGTAATTTTTGAAATTAAATTTTTGTAAAAAAGAGGTTTTTGGAGAAACTATAAATATTTTATACGTGTAAAAATCTTTGTTGGTTAAGATATCTTAGGGAAATTTTCGACTGTTGTAGACTCTATCATTTAAAATGATATAGTTTAAAAAAATGTAAGATTTTCTTAAAAGCAATACCGCAATTCCCAAAAAAAAAAAACAAAAAAACCGGTGAGAATACCAAAATATATTTTTTTTTTAATAAAGTTCATATTTTTGTAAGTCCAGTGAATCACGCTTGCAAACTATTTAGAATACATTGGCGATTCTGATACTGCATTCTGTTTGTAGTTTATAGTCAAAATTTCGACATAAATTACGACAAATTCGGATGGTTTGTACCTTAATCCTAATAAAGGATTGGGCACGTGTTTTGGATTTTGAAATCTTCTCCGTGAAAATACCTTTCAGAAAAATATTTTATAATTTATTTTAGAGGAAAAAGGAACACAATTTTCAATTTCAAAATTGATTATTTGTGAACTCGGAAAAAATATCGACTTTAAATTTGTTTTATTTGATAGATAATTTCGTTCTTTGATTAAACGAATTAAAAATGTATAAAAACCGGGCTATATGTTTAAACAACTGGACCAAGATTTTGCAAATTTAAGATAGTTTAAATTTCAAATGCAAATAACTTGAAAACTATAAGGAACAAATAGCACATGCAAGCATGTCCTTCATAGGTCTTACCAAGAGCTTTAAGAAGATGTAAAAATATTTGAAATTTGACAAACGGTCAAAATTGTCTATGTTGGAGATACTCTAATTTGAGCCTAAATAGCGCCGCTCCTAAGGAGTCCGTGGGCTCCTCCTTTCAAATTTAAAATTGCACGCTCCGCTGCTACGCCCATGAGAAATTTCATATAAATCCAATTAAGAAATTTCATATAAATCCAAATAAGCCGATTAGAAGTTAAAGATTTATTTCCAAAAAATTCTATTCTGTCCCACTGTGCAATGGTTGTCATTGAAATAATATTCTTTTTTATGATTTTATTTATTTCTTCTGCAGCTGTGTATTTAATGATGTGAAATTTATTAACATTTTTGAAAGTACTCAGCAAATGACATTAAACAAAAGATATTTCTAACTCAATATGTATTTACTTTTTATAATAATTATTTTTGTAAATACTAATACAACTTTGTCTTGATTTTTTAATTCAGTTTACCAATTCATATATTTAAAAAAAGAATAAATATAACGAGAGCTTATATTCAAAGGGTATCTGAAGTATTCCAAAAAACTATGCTTTTAAGTCAAACACTTTTTTGTGTCCTTTATCAGTGTTATCAATTTCGAAAAGAACAAGAAATTTGACACTTTTTTGGCATTTTTAATTTTGGGCTATCCACACAAAAAAAAAACGATTGTTTAGAAAATGTTTACCAACATAAAAGTTTCATAATATTCATTGTAATTCTATATTAACTATTAAAAAGACAATAATTCTAGACATTTTCTATATTTATGCTTATAAAATCGTAATTTTAATAAAATAAATTTGACTATTTTGTCAAGGAAATCGAACTAAATTCCTATAATAATGCTTATTTTAGTATATTGCAATGTTAGCAATAAAGCTAATGGCTGTAATATCATATTTTGTACTAAAAATATCCTTTGGATACAGTGTCCACTAATTCTGTTAGGACAAAAGAAAATCGTTTGGTTGGTTGAAATAAAAAAGTCTGTTTAGTTGTTTTACAAATATGAAATGAAAATTTGTTAAATATTAAAAATAATTGGAAATTAATTGAAACGTTTGTATTAATAAAATCTAAAAAAATAATTGATATTAACGATAAGTCAAGACCATTAACACACTGGTAACTTTCTGTAGTAGAATACAAACAAATAAAGGACTCATAACAACAAGTTTTACGTCCTTTAAGCGATGATAGATTTGTGTATACAGATTCTTTGAAAATAACAATATAACAACCACAATAATTTCAAAGCAGGACAGAATATGCAAAAAAAATAGAGGCAGTAAATTCCTTGACTTAATTTTAAATGGTCTGAATGCTGAACATTTATTTGAAAGAAGGAAATAAAGGGGCTTCTAAGAACATCATTAAATTCTAATTGACAAATCCGAAGCGAATTTTAAGATTTTTGTTAAAGTTGCCACTACTGAAATTTCAGTCATTATAACTACGATAAGTGATTACTTCTTTCAATAAATTTATGAAATATTTAGTAATTACAACAGAAAAAGCAATAGTTGATATAACTGACAAAATTCGATTGGATTTACTTGGATATGGGTCAAAAATGAGTTTTGGCCGATATCTCTGTTAGTAAAGCACCAACTGAGTTCATTCATTCAGAAAAAAAGTTAGAAAAAAATTCAGATTTTTTTTTTTGCAAATACTAGGTTAGGTTAAAAAGGGCGGCGTCTTGATGTCTCCACCCAGAGACCATTCGGTCCATTGTGATCCCTTTATAGATAATAGAGAAAGCTGACAGATAAAGAAAGAGAAAAATCCTAGTAGAATATAGTAAAACATTGAAAAGAAAGATAGCTAAATATAAAAAAAATAAGAAAGGTGTGGAACCTAAGACCCATCAAATCAACCCTGACTTTATTCCCATTACGAACCATATAAGGCTGCCGAGTGCCTCACCCGCAACCTCCTCTAGTTCGTGCAGGATATCGCTCCCAAAACACCTCAGTCTACTTCACTGAAGACAGTGACAGAGAATATGCTCCACTGTCTCTAGCTTCTCCACATCATCGCACGTCCTGCAAAAATCTGAAGCGCCAGTGTCATATTCCCTATTGCGAAGTGACCAGTAATCATGTCAACAATGATTCTTAGATTCACAAGACTCATGCCCAGAAGATGCTTCGAATCCGCTTGTTTAAGACTAGGCCATAACGCTCTAGATACCCTGCAGTCCGATCTACTCCCCCAAACAAATGATGCTGTTCTATCTATAGTCCATTCCCTTATGACCATGAAATATGACACAATCGGAATCCTAACCGATACCTCCACAAAAGACCTGTCCAGCTCCGAGTCCTTACAAGCTAGCTCATTGGCTATTTCATTGCCGAGAATATCGCAGTGACCAGGAACCCAACAAAGTCTTATTCTATAGGCATCCTTTAGACTCCTAAATTCCTTCCTATACTCCACCTCTAACCTGGATCTGATGCAATAACTTGTCATTGCCATCAGTGCTAACTGACTATCCCCATAGATAGTTACTTCAGTGTCCCTCTCAACATTCTCCTCCAGTAATCCAAGAGCCTTGTAAATGCCTAGAATTTCTGCCTGGGAAACGCTGCAACTATCAGACAATCTAAAAGACCGTTTGATATACGTTCCCATAAAGTAGATACCTGCCCCTGTGCCTACTTCCATCTTCGAGCCATCCTTGAAGATAGCACACCCTCCGTGGAGCTTCTCCGCTCCAATCCAGAGGTCCCTACTAGGGATTTCAATAAAGGGAGTAGCCTCGAAGTCAATTATAGTACCTGCATAATCCGTTTGGTCGGCCGAGGATAATGTTTGACTATTTATGCATTATCCGCTGTGAAGCTCCCTATTAATCCCAATTAATTCAGTCTAAATAACCCCCGCACACCCATACTTCTCACGAATTCCTCAAATGGAAGAAGGTGGAGAATGATGTTCAGTGCTGCCTGAGATGTACTTCTCGCGGCACCCGTAATGCCAATTGAAGCACATATCTGAATTATAGAAAGAAGATTCCTATACAATTACCAGTTTTAGACCCCAGTTCTTCCCTATAAAGTTCGTGCATGCGTAGTAGGCATTAAGCCCCTTCCTGGCCCTTTCCTGAGTATTTCTCCTCCAAGATAATTTGCAATCCAAGTAAACGCCCAGGTACTTGGCCTCCCTCGACAAACTGAGTTCCGTCCCATTCAGAACTAGTAGACTCAATGTCTTAACCTTACATCTCCTGGTAAACAGAACTAGTTCAGTCTTTTCAGGGTTGACTCCAAATCCATTACTATTTCCCCATAGGGAAAGTTCTCGCAGCCCAGATTGCATGACCTTGCTGATTGTGGGTAGAAATTTACCCGAGACCAACAATACTACATCGTCAGCCTAGGCTACGATCTTCCTTCCCATATCATCGAACTGTCTCAATATGACGTTCATTGCCAAAAGCCACAACAATGGAGAAAGAACCCCCCTTGCGGGGTGCCCCTTGTCACAAGCTTCTTTATGCAAGTGTCTCCCATGTTCGAGTTGATAACACTGCTGTTTAGCATCAGGGTGATCCACTCTATTAGGGATACACCAATACCTAACGAAGCGTGTGATTCTTTAAATCGCCTCTTGTAAAAACTAAGTCCCTAGCTTATATAAGGGTAACAAAAATTGAAACCATTTTGAAATACCGTTTCTTTAATATTTCAATTTTTGAATCGAGTTTTTTTATTTTTGAATTTCAATAAAAAATTTTAGGTAAAAGTTTATGATCCTTTGATGTATATAAAATTTTCGAAAGGATTTAAAATCGTTTGAAATATATATTATACATAGCAGATATCGGTAAGCTTCATAATCGCCATTTGAACCGATGGGCGGACATACGGAAATCGTCCTCTCGAAATCATTTCTTAGAGGGATCCAGAAATCATAAATTTTCTTGTTGCCCGACGACAATTGTGAAAATTACATACGAAATGACAAACTTATATATAACATTTGTACCTGGGGTGAAGGGTATAATAATAAAGCATTACTCAAATTACCAATTCGCCAACTACATGTTGTACGTAAATTCGCCGTTAGTATTTTGTTAAATGATACATTCTCTCTAAATCATTGGTAGGCACAAAGGGAGAACATGCAAATGCACTGATCGGTCTGTTTAGAACTGAATTTGAAAAGTTTTATTTTCTTATGATCATTGTTGTGAGATTTGTCTGTTTGTTTTAAATTTTTACTGTTTTTGTTGATGTTCGTGTTACGTATGTGAAAAGAGAAAATTCTCTCTGCCCCTTAGGGCTATGGGCGACGACCAACGCTTTAATTTCATAAACAAACTCATAGTTAGTATTTTAGTACATTTAAGTTTTTAGCACAGATGGTTCATAAATTACAACAAATATTCACATGAAATTAAAAACAGCACATAGCAGAATATTAAGTAAAGACATCAATAGCCCATTGGTTAAAGCGCATGCTTACAAACCAGAGGGTTAGAAGTTCAGTTTAAGCCCAGCTGAAGACATCGATGGAGAAAAATGACCATGAAAAATGACCCAATCGGATTTAAAATAAAAACGTCTGAAATAAAAAATAAAATTAAAATAAATTAATAAGTAAAAACAATTATCAGGAAAATTTAAGCTTAAGGAATACAAAATAATAGTAGAACAAATATTTTATTTTTTTATTTTTTAACATTTTCGTACTTGTTATGCCGACAGTGCTAGCTTCTGAGGAACAGTGCAATGCGTAGCATCATACTACATCCGAAATTACTTGTGAATTGTATGCAGATTGTGCCTGTTTACTATTTATGACGATATATTTAGCTTCCCAGTACCTCCAAACTACTAGTAGATAGTAATTCAAAGGGTTGCCATTTGATTACTTCCAATGACATCCTAATGCTAAATTCACCAGTTAAAAGCATTGTGAATGGGTTGAAGAATATCTAGTAGTAGTTCTTAGTGGCTAACGAATTCGACGTTACAAAACGAGTTTGGCGAACCGCTGGGACTTTAAATTAAATTGTTATTGAACAGCGTTGAAGTAATTAATTTTTGTAATGACATTTAAGTAATGACATTCTAAAATGCCTACTTGTAATAACGTGAGGTAAGTAGTTGCCTCAAATGGAATCATCGTGTTAAAAAAATGGGTTATTCAGCTAACGTGTAAAGGAATCATTACTCCACTACCATGATTGTAAATGTATAAATGTAAATATAAACGGAACGTAGGTAAATGTAGCAAGTACCGTCGAACAAAGGTACCGACAAATTTAGTTCCTTATAAGCGTAGTTCGTTAGGTCCGTAAAATACCAAAAAAATATTTGTTAAGAAAATATACGTAGTTCATTATGACACTAATATTTTTAATTAAACGTACTTTTTCCTTAAAAAATGGGCAATATTTATGATTTCTAAATATGTGTTATTAATTTCAATATATCAGGAAGATCTTTTTTTGTATTATCAGTCATTTGTGCCAAATAAAAATTAATTATATTTTCTATACTAATTCAATGTTTAATCCTCAGTTTTTTTTAGCTAATTTCAATAAATTATAAATATAAAATTCCTCTTTTATTTTTCAGATAATTTAAATTGAAATTAATGAAAATTTTTACTATTTGTCGAATAATTTAAATCGAAATTAATAAAAGTTATTTCTTTTAGTTTTACATTTTTCAACTTTTTTTTTTGCAATTTTATTTATCGAAAATTGATATTTGTGAGAGTTCGTTATAAACGAAGTTTTTTGTATGAAATATTCTTCTAAAAATGTGTTCGTAATAAAAAATGTTCTCTATAGCCGTATTCGTTATAAACGTAGTTATTTGCACGGAAAATGTCTGAAAAATCATTGCGACCGAAGAAGTGTGTTTGCTATACTCATAGCTATTTATAACCTGAGTTCGTTACAATCGTGTTCGACTGTACTTTGTCGTTAATCGCTAATTCAAGTGTTTATATAAAAAAATCAAAAGATGTTTAATTCTAAATATATTGCTTTAAGTCTACGGTTTATTTCCTGGATCTGATGCAATAACTTGTCATTGCCATCAGTGCTAACTGACTATCCCCATAGATAGTTACTTCAGTGTCCCTCTCAACATTCTCCTCCAGTAATCCAAGAGCCTTGTAAATGCCTAGAATTTCTGCCTGGGAAACGCTGCAACTATCAGACAATCTAAAAGACCGTTTGATATACGTTCCCATAAAGTAGATACCTGCCCCTGTGCCTACTTCCATCTTCGAGCCATCCTTGAAGATAGCACACCCTCCGTGGAGCTTCTCCGCTCCAATCCAGAGGTCCCTACTAGGGATTTCAATAAAGGGAGTAGCCTCGAAGTCAATTATAGTACCTGCATAATCCGTTTGGTCGGCCGAGGATAATGTTTGACTATTTATGCATTATCCGCTGTGAAGCTCCCTATTAATCCCAATTAATTCAGTCTAAATAACCCCCGCACACCCATACTTCTCACGAATTCCTCAAATGGAAGAAGGTGGAGAATGATGTTCAGTGCTGCCTGAGATGTACTTCTCGCGGCACCCGTAATGCCAATTGAAGCACATATCTGAATTATAGAAAGAAGATTCCTATACAATTACCAGTTTTAGACCCCAGTTCTTCCCTATAAAGTTCGTGCATGCGTAGTAGGCATTAAGCCCCTTCCTGGCCCTTTCCTGAGTATTTCTCCTCCAAGATAATTTGCAATCCAAGTAAACGCCCAGGTACTTGGCCTCCCTCGACAAACTGAGTTCCGTCCCATTCAGAACTAGTAGACTCAATGTCTTAACCTTACATCTCCTGGTAAACAGAACTAGTTCAGTCTTTTCAGGGTTGACTCCAAATCCATTACTATTTCCCCATAGGGAAAGTTCTCGCAGCCCAGATTGCATGACCTTGCTGATTGTGGGTAGAAATTTACCCGAGACCAACAATACTACATCGTCAGCCTAGGCTACGATCTTCCTTCCCATATCATCGAACTGTCTCAATATGACGTTCATTGCCAAAAGCCACAACAATGGAGAAAGAACCCCCCTTGCGGGGTGCCCCTTGTCACAAGCTTCTTTATGCAAGTGTCTCCCATGTTCGAGTTGATAACACTGCTGTTTAGCATCAGGGTGATCCACTCTATTAGGGATACACCAATACCTAACGAAGCGTGTGATTCTTTAAATCGCCTCTTGTAAAAACTAAGTCCCTAGCTTATATAAGGGTAACAAAAATTGAAACCATTTTGAAATACCGTTTCTTTAATATTTCAATTTTTGAATCGAGTTTTTTTATTTTTGAATTTCAATAAAAAATTTTAGGTAAAAGTTTATGATCCTTTGATGTATATAAAATTTTCGAAAGGATTTAAAATCGTTTGAAATATATATTATACATAGCAGATATCGGTAAGCTTCATAATCGCCATTTGAACCGATGGGCGGACATACGGAAATCGTCCTCTCGAAATCATTTCTTAGAGGGATCCAGAAATCATAAATTTTCTTTGTGAAAATTACATACGAAATGACAAACTTATATATAACATTTGTACCTGGGGTGAAGGGTATAATAATAAAGCATTACTCAAATTACCAATTCGCCAACTACATGTTGTACGTAAATTCGCCGTTAGTATTTTGTTAAATGATACATTCTCTCTAAATCATTGGTAGGCACAAAGGGAGAACATGCAAATGCACTGATCGGTCTGTTTAGAACTGAATTTGAAAAGTTTTATTTTCTTATGATCATTGTTGTGAGATTTGTCTGTTTGTTTTAAATTTTTACTGTTTTTGTTGATGTTCGTGTTACGTATGTGAAAAGAGAAAATTCTCTCTGCCCCTTAGGGCTATGGGCGACGACCAACGCTTTAATTTCATAAACAAACTCATAGTTAGTATTTTAGTACATTTAAGTTTTTAGCACAGATGGTTCATAAATTACAACAAATATTCACATGAAATTAAAAACAGCACATAGCAGAATATTAAGTAAAGACATCAATAGCCCATTGGTTAAAGCGCATGCTTACAAACCAGAGGGTTAGAAGTTCAGTTTAAGCCCAGCTGAAGACATCGATGGAGAAAAATGACCATGAAAAATGACCCAATCGGATTTAAAATAAAAACGTCTGAAATAAAAAATAAAATTAAAATAAATTAATAAGTAAAAACAATTATCAGGAAAATTTAAGCTTAAGGAATACAAAATAATAGTAGAACAAATATTTTATTTTTTTATTTTTTAACATTTTCGTACTTGTTATGCCGACAGTGCTAGCTTCTGAGGAACAGTGCAATGCGTAGCATCATACTACATCCGAAATTACTTGTGAATTGTATGCAGATTGTGCCTGTTTACTATTTATGACGATATATTTAGCTTCCCAGTACCTCCAAACTACTAGTAGATAGTAATTCAAAGGGTTGCCATTTGATTACTTCCAATGACATCCTAATGCTAAATTCACCAGTTAAAAGCATTGTGAATGGGTTGAAGAATATCTAGTAGTAGTTCTTAGTGGCTAACGAATTCGACGTTACAAAACGAGTTTGGCGAACCGCTGGGACTTTAAATTAAATTGTTATTGAACAGCGTTGAAGTAATTAATTTTTGTAATGACATTTAAGTAATGACATTCTAAAATGCCTACTTGTAATAACGTGAGGTAAGTAGTTGCCTCAAATGGAATCATCGTGTTAAAAAAATGGGTTATTCAGCTAACGTGTAAAGGAATCATTACTCCACTACCATGATTGTAAATGTATAAATGTAAATATAAACGGAACGTAGGTAAATGTAGCAAGTACCGTCGAACAAAGGTACCGACAAATTTAGTTCCTTATAAGCGTAGTTCGTTAGGTCCGTAAAATACCAAAAAAATATTTGTTAAGAAAATATACGTAGTTCATTATGACACTAATATTTTTAATTAAACGTACTTTTTCCTTAAAAAATGGGCAATATTTATGATTTCTAAATATGTGTTATTAATTTCAATATATCAGGAAGATCTTTTTTTGTATTATCAGTCATTTGGCAAGTGCCAAATAAAAATTAATTATATTTTCTATACTAATTCAATGTTTAATCCTCAGTTTTTTTTAGCTAATTTCAATAAATTATAAATATAAAATTCCTCTTTTATTTTTCAGATAATTTAAATTGAAATTAATGAAAATTTTTACTATTTGTCGAATAATTTAAATCGAAATTAATAAAAGTTATTTCTTTTAGTTTTACATTTTTCAACTTTTTTTTTTGCAATTTTATTTATCGAAAATTGATATTTGTGAGAGTTCGTTATAAACGAAGTTTTTTGTATGAAATATTCTTCTAAAAATGTGTTCGTAATAAAAAATGTTCTCTATAGCCGTATTCGTTATAAACGTAGTTATTTGCACGGAAAATGTCTGAAAAATCATTGCGACCGAAGAAGTGTGTTTGCTATACTCATAGCTATTTATAACCTGAGTTCGTTACAATCGTGTTCGACTGTACTTTGTCGTTAATCGCTAATTCAAGTGTTTATATAAAAAAATCAAAAGATGTTTAATTCTAAATATATTGCTTTAAGTCTACGGTTTATTTCAATATATTTTAATAAGTTTTTTTAGCAAAAAAAAAAAATGTCCAATTAATTTACTTTTTACGGCGATTTTTACGCTGATTTACTGTATTAAAATAAAAACTTATTAACACTGTTCTTACAGCTGTCATCTAAAAATATAGAGAGACTTATTTTGATTATGTCAATACGTTACGTTTACGTTTATACCCATATACACATAACTCTCATGAGCAAGACGTGTCAGCTGATTCGTTACATTTACTGTAGAGTAATGGAGCCTTAAGTAGTGAAAAGCCAATTTGGATTAAAGTTAGAAACTTAGAATAAGCAATATCTCATTTACATTTGCACAAAATCTAGTTTAAATGAGATTTCAAGAAAAATCTACATAATTTGATTAAATTTTTTTTAACATGAAACTTATTTAAGTGTTTGGCAGTTGTCAAATAAAATCTATAAAATTTTCGTAATTATGTAATGTAAACAGGTAGATCTCGTTCAAACGAGATTTCAATTGTAGGTGTAAATTGGGTACAATTTTTTTTCTTGAGGTAGATAATGTGTCTAAGGCCATATTTCAAAGAAATTAGAAATCAATACTTATAGAAGATAAATACCATATGATAAATTTCTACGTCAAAAATAGACATATTATAGACAAGCGGTTCTCAAATGGGTATCCGCGACCCACCAGGGGGAACGCAAAGACTACCTACTTAAAGACACAATTTAAAACATTTTCATTTAAGAATAAATAAATTAAATTTTCTCCATAAAATGTCTTGAAATTTAGCGAAGATTTCATCGAATTGATCAATTCATATAATGGTCAAAATTATGATCTTAAATTGATGATACCTAATTAAACATCTTCATAAATTTCAAAAAAAAAAAAACTTCCTTGAATAATTCAAATGCGATTGTAAAAGTATAAAGGATAAGAACTAGTTAGATTTACAGGTCACAATTAATCAAAAATTGTGAGAAAAACAAGAAATTTTATACATTTGTTATGTTTAATATCACTAACAAATTGTTAGTGATTTATTTTAAAAATATCTTACATTTTTATAATTATTTTTTAAAAATACCTCAACAAATTTTAAAACCTATTAAATTTAGTATGTTCCCAAATTTGAAAATCCGGATGTGGTTTAAGAATAATATGAGATTCAAGTACCAAATATTTTCTCTTGAATATTTATATATTTTTATGTTTATGAACGATTTGATTTGAGTTGGTGAGTCGTTCTCAAATTGCAATATCTCAAGGGGGTTGTGAAGCTGTTGCTTGTGAGAAACCCTATTCTAGACAATTTTCCCGATGAGAAATATATCATATCTCTTTATAATTTTCTGATGGAAAGATAAGGTAAGAACTTTCACAACATGAAACGACATACTACTTGGATATGAATTGAAATATTCACAACCATTTCTAAAAAGAAAACATAATAATAAGAAGTACTGGTCATATAATAATGTGTCTACTCATTGTAATATTAATTAAAAATTCCAATAGGAAATTATAATAGGCTAAAGGAAGCAAAATAATCAAAGGTTAAACTATAAATTAACTCAATGGTAGTATTTAAAGATAATCAACAAAATAAACAATCGTATACAAATGTACATAATTGATAGATCTTACAAAAACTGAATTCAAATAGACAATAATGTGAGAAAAACGTCATACATTGACATTTAAAAGAATACCCACGTGGAAGTTTGAAATGCATCAAACTCACACTATTCATTGAAATAGTGGAAAGATAGATAGCACTCGTATGCACACAAATCTACAATATTTGAAAATAAATACACGTATCTTAAATACTATTGAACTTCCAATATAATTTCCACACATTCATTACAAAACTGTCAACAAGTAAATGTGTATGTCTATCTTTGTATCCCAATAGTTTTCAAAGTGATAATGTTTCCCTTTTATACAGAAATTTATATTTATGTATATTAGAGTGATTGAAAATTACGGGCCTAGTACGAGTACATTTTGCTAAAAAAAAGTTTCGAGTTATCTTCCGAAATGGGTGCCAAAAAATTCATAATCTTGAGATTTGTTATGGTAATATTTTTTATTTCGGTCCATAACGGGTAAATTAATTTCATCATGTGAAAATAATTCATATACTCCGTATGGAAGAAAAAAAAGTGTTTTTGTTCACCCCCCTGAAAATAAACCTTTGTATGTTTTATAATGACCGTTCGTGAGCTGAACCGTTTCTAAAAAAAATGCTTTTTTAGGTTCTTGAAAATTTTTATATTTTCTTCCAAAGCAACATATATAAAATATATATATATATATATATAGTATCATTTGAAAGGTATTCAGAAGACGAAATTTTCATAGATATTTTATTTAACTGGTTCATAATACTTCATATCATATTTCGTGTCATTTTTCACTATATTATATTGTTATTACACTAATAGAAATTTTAATATGTGGGTATTGAAAATAGTTTTTAATAAATATGTCTGTGGGGTAACAAATAAAATGTGTGTAAATGTACACAAAAATTTTGTCTTAAAATTCACAAACAAATTTTAAGACTAAATTTTTATAAAATAATTGTTTTAAATGGCATTTCAAATTTTAAAGTTGTTTGTGAATATGGGTGTTAACATTTTCAAAATTATTTTTTGGAAATTCATTGTTCTATTAAAAAATATATTATATTTTTTATATGTTTTGTAAAACCTATAAGTCTTTTATTATTTTAGTCTCATGTAATTAGTCATCGATAATAAAAACTTAAAGAAAGAATCCTGGATAACATTCATCACAGTCACATAACATTTTTCAAGAAACCAAAAATAAGAATAATTTTTTTTTTGAAATTTCACACACAAATAATAATAATAATAATAATAATAGTAATAATAATTTCTTTAATCTTAAATATACAAAACTAACGTGTAAAAATTGTAAATTTCCTGTTTCGTGTTCTAATAGCAAAATTTTTTAAATATTTAAGTAGTTTTATCACTTCAGCATTTCTTAGTTCGAAAATTCTTTTTTTTTTTAGTATTTTAATAAACTCTTATAGATTTTTTTTTATTCCCGGGAAAAAGTCACGGAAATTGGGAAGTGAAAAATTGGCAAAATTCCCGGGAGATTCATCCCGAGAATTCTAGGGATAGAAACCCTACTCAAAACCTCCGATGTTGATAAATTTTGGTATACACACTCATTACGTCAGTGATAAATTTGAAGTTCTTCAAAATTTTCAAATTCATTGTAGTTTCATTCTAGTGACGGTTTAGAGATCAGTTTTTTCAGAAAAGTTTTTACGAGACACGAAATTTAAATACATATATCTTCGGACTAACTTGTCCGATTTCAACAAACTGATTCTTAATATATCTAGTTTATAACGTTTTTCTAAAAACACCGTTTTTGAAAAGAAAATTATAATGAAATCAATAGACGTCCTTGTATCAAGGTTATTTGAAAAATCGTAACTATTTTTATAATTTTTCTTTAAAATGTTTCTTAAAGTGGCAATGATATATAAAAAAAATACAGTGGGACCATGAGAGGATACTGAGAAAATTAACGTTTAGTAAAAAAAATCATTTAATGTAGAAATAATTAAAAAATTTCAAATGTTTTTTTATGAAACAATTTATATATCGTCACCTAAAATGCAAAAAGCCGTAACCACAATTTTTAATTTTTTACAGCAGAAGCAGAAAAACATTATGAAAATGCAAAAGGTAGTTGGCACAATTTTTAATTTTTTGCTTGAAAATAAAGCAATTAAGTATAATTTTTTAATCGTTCACTTAAAGTAAAAATAGATAAAGTATAAAATATTCTTCAAACTAAATTTTTCTTAAATGGAGCAAAATTTACAACAACTGTTTCGTTTATAAAGTTTATATTACAGCCTTTTGACTCTAGTTAATATTAATGCAATTTATGAAGATACGATCATGAAATTTTTTGTGTTGATGCAGTTTGAATCAGTACATTATAATATAGTAAAAAACCCAATATTTGATTATTCAGTGGTTACGGCTTTTTGAAGTTTAGGTGACGATGTGTATAAAATAACGTTAAAACATTTGGCTTATTATTAGCAATACTATTTTGTTAAGTTAAAAAATTTTAGAAAATATCTATATCTTGGCGAGATAATACAAATAACTTAAATAAGATAATCCTTGAAACCAGGATTCTCAGTGCGGCCAAACTGAAATATTTTGACAATAAATTGGCGATTTCTAACTGACTGTTTCGATTGTTGACGACTATCAGAACTGTTACAAGGAACCTGTATATGAGCTACTGTTATAGTTTTGGGAAATTTTAAAACTTAGTGATTTTTCTTTACCTACTGTTATTTTGAAAAACTTAAAAAAGTAATAAAAGTATGCAATTTTAAATAATATTTCGCAAACCACTTAACAGATTAAGACACTTCATACTGCGTTTAAATTGTATTGTTGTCGTCTTCAACTAAAAGATTTGCAAAATTATAAAAATTTTGAAAAAAATGTCTTTTAATGAAATTGCATTTTTTAGATGAAATTTTCGTTGAATATACCACGTTAGCATTCTTAGAAAATATAGAATCTTTTAAATGCAATGGAAATCTAAACTTTTTGGGACACACTCATCTATTTTGTATGATATTGATTTCAGAAAAATCTATTCAAATTATTACTGAAATAAGTGAGTTATATTATTAAAAGTTAATTTTCTCAATATCCCCTAATGGTCCCACTCCAAATTTTTTATATGTTGTTCGCAACACTTTAAGGAACAACACTTAAAGAAAAATTATAAAAATGGAAGATATACCTTTTAAATATACTTGATACAAGGACGAATATTGATTTTAATATTCTTTTGTTTTCAAAAATTAAAAACTAGATTTATTAGGCATTAATTTGGGCCAAAGTTTGTATAAATTGAACAAATAGGTCATAAGACATATGGATTTAAAATTCATGTATTAAAAAAAAAAATCTGAAAAAAGTAAAATTGAAAAACTAAACTACAACGAATTTTAAAATTTTGAAGAACTTAAAATTTTGTATCGATGTATACCGAATTTCATCGAAATCGAAGATGGTGAGGTTCATCGGGTGTTCGGAAATGTTTGTTTTTTGAACTGAATCATTTAGAGCCAATTAAAATAATGATTGTTCCACTCCTTAAGTTATTTTTCAATAACTTTGTTTGTTCCTATTAAACTGTATCAATTTTTAACAAGCTATAAGTGGGTCTCTTTATAATATTGAATACGGCAATTGTGTCTCAAAATATTTAGTAAAATTTGTTAGAGAACAGTCACCATAACTACTGGGATATGGAAATTCTCTCCATCTTTGGAATTGTATGCATAAGTAAAATACTTTACATTGAAAAGTTTGAATCAATACAAATGCGTGTGACCAAGAAACTATGTGAAGGTGGGTTTGAACTTATGAATACCCAGCGAGTAAAATACACATGGTTTAAAGAACTAATTGTAATTGTGGTAATTTTTACAGAAGTGCTGCAATAATGTTATACTACTCGTATGTAGTTTTCAAAACAAATTTCTTAATAATTTTCAATAATGTGTATATATTTTTGCTCTTATATTCTTTTATACAACTTATTTGGAATATTTTAAATTAAATTACATACTATTTTTTTCAGTTAAAGCATAAAAATATCAAGCTTTTCGTTAGTAGGACAACCACAATATTATTATACATAGTTCGTCCAGATCAACTATTTGATAACCTACACTAGGGATGTCAATAAGTAAAAATGTAGTTGTGTTAGTAAACGTGAGAGAATTGCAGACAAAGAAAAGTTGGGTTTATTAAATGATTTACAGGGATCACAGCCTAGCAGATGGACGGGCAATATTCAAAGTTTTCGAAAAGTAAAATCTAATGAAAGTAAATTTTGATGAATACGTATCCCAAGGCGGGTCAATTATTTTTGCCAAAAAACGTTTAGCAAAAACATAATCTTTGAAGAATTCAAAAAAAAAAACTTTCTAATGAAGCCACAAGTCTAAAATCAAAAATAAAAAAGCTCCCCCTGAGTGACATAAAAATTCACAAAAATACACAAAATTGTCATCTAGAAAACCAAAATCCCATGGTGAATATTTTTAAATATTTTTTTTCGTAACAAGTTCCAAATTATGATTTTTTGAGACCCATTTCAAAAACTTTTTTTGTCTAACCATGATAATTATGATTTTTCCATCGCTAGTAGGGAACTATCTTAAATTGAGACATAGCTTTATTTATTTTTTTTTTTTTTATTTTCCGTGATCTGGTTATCATTTGAGTGGTCTTCCTATATCAGAATCTCAAAAAGGGAGTTTCTCGGGACACAAACTGAAATCTTTATATATCTCGGCAAGTAATTTTCTCAGATTTTAACGTATATTTCATTTTTGCTATACGTTCTTTCGCATTTTTCGGGCTCCAACTGTTTTAAGCACTCATAATGAAAAAACTTTCGTTAAAAATTTTAATATAGTGATACAGTGATAACTATATAATCCAATTTGTATGGAACTTTTTTAAGGCGATTTATGCCGTTCTATGTTTTATTTATAAATTTATTACATCTTTGGAAAACTAATGGTGACACTCACTGGTGATCACAAAGAGTTAAAATCGAATCAATTAGAAAAAATACTTTTTTTATAAATCTGTAATTTCTAAGAAAATTTAAAGTCAATATTTCTACAGGGTCAAAAAATTAACGAATTTTTATAAAATAAACGAAAATTTATATTTTCTTTTTACTGAAAAAGAGTCTACATACATGTTTCTCTAAAATAAATTGTTCCTTAGGAACGTGTAATAATTTTATACTTTTCTAAATGACATATTCAAGGAGATAATTTTTAAATTGAAAATCAGGCCAATGACTTAATAGGGCTAGGTACATCCCTTTCTAATTTGACCTATTTTGTATCAAAATTTTGATTTCAGTCTATAAGTTCTAAAATCCCAAAGCCGTTGCGTTCTAAAGAGAGGATTTAAAATAAATGTAAATTTTAATTGGGTTTTTTTTTTTTTGGATTGTTGGGAATTGTAGAATCTTATTTTTTTTTTTTTTTGCACATCACCAAATGGTAAAGTCGACAATCACCGAAAATTTCGTTAGAATATCTTAACTCACAAAGATTTTATTACAGATGCAATATTTATAGTTTCTTTAAAAACCAAATTTTTATCTAAATTTACTTTAATTCCAAAAATCAGAAAAACTCTAGCTGATGTAATTAATAGTGATATGTAAAAATATATTTTCCAGAACCAAAACGATACTATTTTAAAGTTTTCAAATTGTCAGGGTACCCTGCCATAAGCCCCCATAGCTCCTGAAATTATTGGAATTGAAAATGGAAAAAATTACTGTGTTGTCTTTAGAATCCCTAATTTTTTAACTTCTTATCATTTAAGGCAAATTCTACATTAATGGAATTTTCAAATTAATACTTATTAGAACCGCATAAATTATATCTTCAAATTACGGAAAGATTCTAACAGTGGAAATAATATAATTTAATCACTAAATAGAATGTCTGCTGGGTAAATTTTTTTTTTTTTGAAATACTACATACTTTATTTGAGATTTACTTACATATGTACAGGTATGTATATATGCTCGCTCATTCATATAAACGTTTGGGAAAATACGTTAATAAGAATACTATTCTGAATGTCTGTTGCCTTTCCCTATTTTTTCTGTCTTTTCATTGACTTTAAAGTGATAAGTATCTTAAATAAATTTATTTTTATCATTTTTTAGATGCATGTGTTGTTTTGTTCCTTTTCATTTATTTGTTTCTATATAAGTATGTATGTATGTATTAAAATTTTATCCACAAACACAAAAGAGCACATTTGTAGCTCTTCAAATTTATATGAGCAAGATTTGTGTTTTAGATATGAATGCATTTTATAATACAACCACAAAGTGTGCAGTTACTTATTTGTATTTAAGGATTTTTTTTAACCTTCTTTTATGATTTTTTCACTTTTTGCTTTTATTCTTTTTTATAACTTTTGAATACAATTTATACATATTTTGTGTAGGGCATCTTCACTTGGAATTTTGTGAAAGTGTGTGTGTTTGTTCATAGAAATAAACATTTTAAATATTTCGTTGGAATCACTTAAAGTAGAATAAATAACAGGTGATGCTTTTATATAGCACAATAGGAGTGCACACTTTCAACATAAAAAACAACAGCTACACTGTGCTGTGGCATTATGCATAGAAGAAGCCTGAACATCTTACAGTTTTATACATAAAATTAGCAAAATGTGTACTTTTATTTTTTAATTCTTATTTACTTATTTCAAAAGATTAATAGTAATGGTATTTTAAGCGAAATTACTTTTATTTAAACATTGAGATACTGTTATGATTGTTTCTCTTAGATCTTTTAGTTATCATTTATCATGACAACAATTACATTGTTGTTGCCACATTAATTATTTTATGATGCTATTTTTATGCTCATCAATGCTAACATAATTTATGATATTTTCTGATTGGAAATCTATTTTTATTACAATTTAAAACAAAATTTCATTTAATAAACAAAATAGAAATAAATGGACCTCGGTTTCTGTTGAAAGCATTAAAATTAAGTGTGTTAGAAATACGATGTGTTTTGTGTAATAAATTACACTAAAAACCTTTGAATACATTATATAGTGAAAGAAATTCCAACGACAGATAAAAAGTCTACAAATTAAACGATAACGAAAGTCATTGTTATAATAGATTGACTGGGCCTACGTATTATTTTATTTGTATTTTATCATAGGTATTTCTTTTTATTTTAAAATTTCAATTTAATTCTATATTAATTTATAAGTTGATAAATGGCGAATAAAAGTCAAATGGATTTAGTTTATAAAATTTTATATACTCTATAACACATATTTAAAAACATTCTTATTAATGTATTTGTATACATATGTAAGTATATTATTGTAAGAGTAGGAGTTTCTATAAACTTTTTCTCACTGCATACCCAAGGCATTTTAATTTATATTTTATATACCAAATAGGCCAAAAATTTTAAAACAAAATTCTGACAAGTTTCACCTCTATCCTTGTCTAAAATGTCGAACGTTCCGGAATGATTATTCTAAAATTGTGTTTTACATATGGAATAGTAATTATGTTGTATTAATTTAAGACTAATTTAATTAAATAATAGCTGTTCTACTATTTGTCAAACTTGCAGGTTTTAATCAGAGTTAACAGGAAGGTGTTCCCGAACTCAAAATTTAAATATATTTTATTGTTTTTATGTTAATTTCTGACTAAAACCTGTAAATTTGACAAGTACTGGAACAGAGCTAATAATTTTATAATAAATAATTTTGAAACTGAAAATGTTTATTTGTATTGTTTTTTGTATAATTAAATTAAAATAATTATATCTATAAAATTGAGAAAATACTAATTTTAAAATATTGTAGTTTTTCTTGTATTTCTGTGACCAAAAAAAAAAAAAAAAAAACTACATAAGTAATAGCGTTTTTTATTTTCTTAATATTTAGAATTGTTGTATTTTATTACATATTGTGTAAATTTAAAAAAAAAAATCTGTCCTTTACTTTAGGACATACTGGCCTGTATAACAACATAATTTGTTTGATTTTACTTTTTCCCGAAATAAAAAAATTAACATATCCTTTTTCCATATTTTCTATATTAATATTCAAGAATCATGATAATTGAAAATTGTATACCTACGGCCTTTAATTTTAATTTAAAATCTAAAAAACCGACTCCTAAAAAGTAATAAAAACAATTATGAACTTTTTCCTTTTTGTCACAGATTTATCAATCCATTACATTTGAATCCAAACGTTCTATATTACGTTCTGGGCACAAAATCCAATTCAGGTTTGTAATCTAGAGACCTTAAATTTTAGGCCTGTAAATTTTTATATTAATGCGGCTTACGGTTTCAAAGTAAAAATATCATATTTTGGTTGAAATTTTTTATTTATTATAAATAGTGTACATAATGCATAAATACACAAAAAGATATTCGGAATTGGCCTCAGGTGAAAGAGGTGAAAACAGATATCTGAATAAAGTAAAAAATCGTTACATCATAAATCAATTTCATATAATATTTTTTGTTAAAAATACGATTTTTTTTCCAAAATCATGAATTTTCAAAGCCCAGTGCCAAGCAGCGTCACTGTATCATTCATATATTCTGTACAAAAAAATTCATAAAATAAAAACTAAGAAACTAAAAAATTTATTGTTATGTTAATTTTGTATGATTTTAGATCAAGAACAAGAAAATACAAAATGGCTAATCCAATATGGCTTTAATCTGGAAATAATTTTTTTGATTAAAGCAAACATAATTAGATTTTATAAAACTATTCATACGTGTGAATTTAAAAACATTAAATAAAAATAAATTTAATTATTTATAGAATTTTTACATGTTCGGTTTAAGTTCATTGAATAATTGTAGTGTAAAAGTTTTATTGGACACTCGGCATAAAGGAATGCATTTTCTGGTCCGCCACGACCTTCATCAGCACTCTTCAGCGTCCCACTGTGGTGTTCCCTGTAAACATCATCTATTTAACTTACAACTTTTTGGGAAATGGAATCTGTAACTTATTTTTCCCTATATGTTATTAAGTAAGACGAATGGTTTTTATAATTATTTTGTATCGTCCTTTTTCAATTATTATTGTTTATATGCTTAAAACTATCAGTTTTTAAGTAGTAAATCAGCAATGTATGATTTGTTATTATTTAGCCACTTATTAAGTAGCAATTAACAATGTTGTTGTTACTTTTGATTTGTTTCTTTTTGTTTGTTTTCACGGTGGGATGCTGATGAAGGTCGTGGCAGACCAGAAAATGCATTCCATTCTGCCGAGTGCCCAATAAAACTTTTACACTGTATTATTCTACAATTATTCAATGAACTTAAGCCGAACATGCAAAAATTTTATAAATAACTATATGAAAAAATTTAAAAAAAAACTAATTAAATAAATTTAATTTCAAAAAATTATTGGTCACCATATTTAATCCGCCATTTTGACTTTTTTTTAATTTACCTTATATTCTTTATTAACAACTTCCCAATTATATATTGTGTATGGGACGAGAAATTCAATTGCAACTAATTATAATCCGTCGTATTGCTACCGCCTTTCCGAATTCGAAAAATCAAAAAAAAAAAAAAAAAAAAAAATACGTATTCTGTGAACATAAATCTGTGAAACCTGATTATTAAAAATTTCGTTAAGGTATAAAATAAATTTGTTGACCGCTTTAAATTTCTTGCATTACATTGTTATTACAATTTTTCCAAATTAGTTGCAAAAAATTGTAATTTTAACATTACCGTTAGAAACTACTCTAAAATATATTTTATACATAGTAATCAATATATTGTATAGAAATAACATCGGGTCATATTTTAGCCTATAGCCTATATAAATCATTAAAAATCTGGATATTCATTTTGTTCCTGTTAAAAAAGCGTGAAAAAACAGGAATAAGCAGATAATTTTTTAAAACTTATAATCTATATGCACAATTATAGTTTTAAACTAATGCCTTTTCCAAATAATAAATTTTGTAATTTTATGAAATAACAAAAATTGTATTTTCCCAGCAAAAACTTTGCTTTCCTAGTAAGCTAGAAGGTATAATTGGAAACAAAAATAAACTACTTATTTTTTGCCTGAATAACTAATTATTTTTGTTCGACTTGTCCACAAATTCATATAGTTATTTTTTGACTCTAGAGGTACTCAAAAATATGTACCTAAACGAAAACAAAAAATAAAAAAAAAAAAATTTTTGCCGTCAGTGAGACTCGAACTTGGACATACACTAACCATTCGTTTTTATTGACTAACGTCTTACTCAGTACACCATCTCGCACAGAGCATCATAAGCGACAAAAACTCTATTTAGTTCAAAATATCTTTTTAGACATTTTGTTATAAAAAACTAACAGCTTCAGAATGGGGTTGAACCAACAACCTTCTGGTTGTTAATCCGGCGATCTAGCCAACTCATCCACGTGATTGCAGTATTACTGTGCTGTTATACTATTGAGTACTTTATAATGTAATACAGAGTAGGCAAATAATAATGACGCCTCATTACCAAGAAACTACTTTAATAAGTAGTTGTTATTACCAAAAACCAAAAAGTTTTTGCTGGGTTATGAAAACAATTGATTCAAATTTAGCCTTTCCTAAATAGGATTAAATTTAATAAATTGTCCTAAAGAGAACTTAATATTATTATTATTTGTTGAAACATGATAAAGTACCTAAATAAAAGACCTCTTAAAAAAAATGGCAAAATTCGGTTCCAATAAAATATCACGGCGTTTCAAAGATAAGTAATTTTCAGCAATCTTTTTTAGTTTTTTAACGCCTAAAAAATATCTCAAATATCTCGTTATACAATTATTATATGTGATATGTCAGGTTTTTGTTCACTTTTATTGTCGACAGTTATTTAAATTCAATGATCAAAAAATTTACTTTTGGCCGACTAAATCATCAAAATCTCTCACAGCGTCAAAAAAAAAAATAAATATATTTTTCACGTACATTAATTATATCAATTGTTGTCAAAATTTAGGGATAATAACCAACTTTGATCCGCCATATTGTCACCGACTTTCCGAATGCCGAAAATCAGAAATCATATTCGTTTTCTATCACAAATCTATCAAATTTTTGGTCGCCAAATTTTAATTTTAAATTCTTTACTACTACTGATTACGATTTTTACGTAAATAAAGTATCCTAATTATTACCAAAATTCAGGGATCGTGGCCCAGTGTGTATTGGTAGAATGCAGTAATTATAAAAATTCATAATATCAACAAATTAAAGAGGATAAAATTTATTCAAATGTATTTATATTCATAATCAATATATTTGACATAAAATGCAAATATATTGTTCACATTCAACTACCTCATAATCAAAAAAACCAATAACATTCGGATAGAAAATTGTTCATTTATTCTTTTTATTTATTTAGTAAAATCAAAATTTCTCTAAATAATATCTATGCTATGAAAAGAGAAAGTAAATTAGCAGTTGTTTTTGAAGTAACTATACATTGTTAAAAAAAATTAAATATTTCTTGATTTTCTGAGATTTTGAGGCTATTTGTTACTTATTAATAATAAAATCAAATTGTTTTTTAATCTTTATATGATTTAATATCGACAATAGTCCTTATTCCCTGCACGAATTCTACGACATTTGGGTTTAGCAATATGTTTAGTAAAATATAAAGGAATAATAAAAAAAAAAAAAATATCATTTAATATTTACTGACAAATAAGTATGTACGTGTGAGTATGTATATTTTGTATATTTTGTAAAAATATTCATTAGGGTGGCCTATTTTATATGGAGTCAAAAGAAGTTATCAACTAAACTGAAATATAATATGTATATTAAAATCCCTATATATAATATTTTTTGATCACCGTATTGAAAAAAATCAAGAATTTTAGTTTTGAAGAAATCGTTACAAACTTGTTAATTTGCCCAGTTGTTCAATTTGTTATAGACTGAGATTTGTAATTATCGTCAACGTTGTCTGCGGGAAATTTTGTAATTTGTCGTCTATTATTTCAAAACTTATTTAGTAACAAAGTCGTGTAATTTGACGTTTTTCAACCCAGTTTGATGACTATCTAAGCGACAATGTAACGAATTTGTCTAAAATAATATTTTATTGAAGGCTACTTAGGTAACAATTGCATGAATGTTTTCGTGTTTCATGTTCAATTGACGACAATATAAGCGACAATGTCCTGAATATGTATTGTATAATATTTATTGTGGATAGTATAGGCAAAATTTTTGCATATGTTCTCTATCGGTTTACTTAGAAGTTATTTTCAAACACTTTTATTTATTATTGGAAAAAAAAATTAATATTGAAAAAATAAATAGTTCATTTATTAAATATTAACGGAAAAAATAAAAAGTTATATTGCGCATAAATATTGAAAAGCAGGACTTCATAAGAGTGTAAATTTGAAATTGGTAAGTACAAATGCCATCAAGAAATTTACGCAGACAAATTGAGCGTACTAAGCACAATTTCTTAAAAAGACTTAATAATAATAATGATGATATTGATGATACGGAAAACTCTGTTAAAACAAGTGATGTTGTTGAAATTAGTTGAAATATTGTTGAATTTAGTGTTCCGCCAAATTTGGTCACACAACTAAGGGACATATTTCTACAACACTACATCATAATGGTGTATCTGAACCAAGAACCTATAAAAAAGAAACGTTTAAAACGTACACCAACACCATTTGTAATTCGAACGGTTAATTTCTACAAGTATCCAGGGTTTGATTTTACTACTGTATTAATTTCATTTTGCAATAAAACCGCTATCAAAAAAAAAAAAAAAAAAAATACTAAAAATAATTTTACTCTTTCATTTTTATTTACTATTCCTACTAAAACTATTTTTATATTTTGCTGTATCGTCATAAAAATTGCAACGTTTATTTACAATTTTTTCTTGAATTCTTGTAGAAATTAAAATATAAAAACTAAGACTTCATGTCGTATTCTCGTATACATAACTTTATCAAACTCATATAGCACATGAACAATTTTTCTTCTTGTGCTAAAAGTATTTTTAGCAAATTTTGTTTGTCTTGATTTTGCAACTACAGTTTTTTTTAGTATTTATACCTCACACCACCACAGGTGGTTGGGGGTATTATGCGTTTGTGCTGATGTTTATAACACACAGTAAATATAATCGAACATCCAGCTTAAAGTATACCAATCGACTCAGAATCACTTTTTGAGTTGATCTATGTCCGATGTCCGTCCATCCGTCTAACTGACTGGCCGTCCACGTAATCCTTGTGCATAAAGTACAGGTCGCAATTTTGAAGATAATTAAATAAAATTTGCTACGTAGGACTTTTATGACACAAGGACAAAGCCTACTGAAATTGATGATGGTCGGTCCATTATTTCGCCTAGCACCCATATAAATGTCCTCTCGGAATCGGAGTTTAACGATCATAAATGCATTAAATATAGCAATATTTAAAACATCAAATTTTAATTTTCAAAATCCAAAAAGGCTTATAAAAATTAAAAAATAGATTTGATGAATGTTTATATCCTAATTTATATTTTTACTTTGGATCATAACAGTGCCTCTGCGGTAAATCTTTTTTCTAAATTATCACCAGTGAAAAATAAATTGTTGAACAGGCTTAGGGTCAAAACTTGTGAATCCATACTTTCAGTCCCAAATTTCTTAGACTGGGATTTGTAATACTGAGTTCGAGCGAAAACTTCGTACAAAAGTACAGAAGTTTAATTAATAAAAAGAAAATTTTATGTTAATTATTTTATTTTTATGAATAAATCCTTTTTTTTTCAATAATAAAAATTATTATTGATAAATTATTTTGTTATTAATAAAATTTAATTTAGTAGTTTTTTTTATTGTTGTTTTTTTTTAAATCCCCTTTTTTCAACTACATTTTTTGAAATCCCTTTTCTTACTTTTAAAAATTCTCAACGGTAACACTGGTTGTTTGGCTTTAAACAAACAAAATAAAAGTTTGATGTTTTTTATGTATTTTAAATTAAAAATCTATATATAAAACAAATTTTTCACGTAAAACATCTTGTAAAGAAGATTTAAATTTAAAATTTGTTTACGAATATACTCTAGGTGTTAGGATATTCAATAGTGTAATGTTTTTTCGATTAATCGGCATATAAAATCAAAGAATTAAATTAAAACCAATAATTTTGTTAGAGTAAATAATGCTAAATCATCGAATAATTCAATTAAAAAAATTTTTTAACAAATTAAAACTAGCAAAGTATAGTTTTTTAAAATGTTTTGCTTCAAAACTGTTTAACAAATTGTATATAATTTTTAAAATCTAAAGGCTTTAGTATGCCGCCAATTTGGAACTATATTAAAGAATTTTTATCCAGTAGATAACCCAATATATGTCAGAAATAACAATGTGCAATTGAAGTTAAATGTAGTTTTTTAATCACAATTATTAAATCAAATATACCTGTTAAGATCATTAAAAAATATATATATCAAATTTAAATCATTTGGTTTTTATAATTTGGATTTGGAGAAAGTATAGAAAAAAATCACCTTCTTATATTCAATTTTCTGCATGACACAATTTGAAAGATTTTTTAAAAGATGTGTTTAAAGTGCACGATTTAAAATTAATACATTTAAGTTATTACATGGTCTATTAAGAACGCTATTTTAAAAAATTGGACACTTGTATTAATGGTAAAATGTAGGGCTTTAAAATACAAAAATAAAAAAATAAAATAATGTGGAGGGAGTTAGAGAAACTTCGGCAAACGTGGACTACCAGTTTTTTAATTTGAGATTATCGCCACAATATAGAATGAAAATCAAAAAATCTTGTATTCGTAACTTTGCAAATAAGTTGCCTTCCATTTAAATTTTTTTTACTTTAACATGAAATTAATATAAGAAACCTCAAAACTATTCACACAATATGTGAAGCGGGTAATATGGACTAGTATGTGCGGGTAATACGGATTTCCCGTTCTACATTACCCAAAACAAAAATTTAAATTATATCAAGGAAAAGAAAGTACTTTTTAGTTCAATTTAAGTTAAAATGTGTGTTTTTTATAATCATTATTCGAAGTACATATTGGTTCTGGGTACTTTTAGCCTTATCGCTATGGAGTTTACTGAGTTATTTCCAATTTTCGTTTGTTCTATTGTTTTTACTAAGGCATCACACTTTTGATCTGTTTTATTAGATTTTCATATACATATATATTCAAGTCTAAATGATAAAAAATGCAAATATTTATTATATTTTCAGCAAACTTGTAAAAACTGGTTGTAAAATTTGTAAAATTATATATCGCACTTTATCCCAATATATTTTTACCACATTACCCCAATTCTATAATTTTGTGTTAACTAGAGATTTGGAATAGCGTTATGATTTTGAGATAAAACCTATTTGCAATTGAAATATGTGTAAAATAAAGTAGTTAATTTTGTATTCACCGATTTAAAATTTCGATTGATTTGGATATACTTCTCAAAAACTTCAGCATTTAAAATAACTTATTTAATATATTTTATTTGCTTGCTCTCGAAGAGCAATAATATCAGAGATTTCATGGATGAAATATATTTTAGAAATGTATTGCAATAATGGCAAACATATACCAGTAGTCTTTTTTGCCAAAAATTTAAAATACGCGAAAAAAGTAATTTTTTTTTTATTGCGTCATATACCATGTCCTACTTTCCCCTAATAAAAATATTTATTTCTTTTATAGAATCTACCAAAATGAGGTTAAATCATACGAGTATTTTATCAAACAGCTACGTGCATCATTGCATCGTTTCAAAAATACTATAAATATAGTAAATTTCAGAAAGGAAAGAAACAAGAAACATATAGAAGAAGATGAGGAACATTTTAAAAACGAATCCTTTTATTACTTTTATTATTCATATACAATAATTAAACTAATTTAACTACTATACTTAACTTCTGATTTCGACTTTACCTTAAATTGTACTTATACTTTATAAACTAATATTAAAAACATAACATAAATAGAAAAAATAGAAACAAAATGCATTTTACTTTCTTATAATTTTGTAGACTACCAACGATATGAAATGTCGCCGATGTTGTTAATATGGTCGTTGCAAAAATGTCGTTAACACATTCGTTGTCGATGTATCCAATCTATTGTTTTTCATATAGGATATTTGTCTATCTATTAATAGACAAATTAAAATCAAACAATTGTTCGATTAAGTTAAAGTCAATAATTTTGAATAAAAATGTATTCGAGTAAATTATTCCGATTTCCCTTTTTTAGCTGGTTTTAAAGATGTTTTAATTTTTTTTTTTTTAATTTGCTTGAATACTACTGTTGCAAAATTTACATACAATGTTTAAAATCTAAAGGTTTTATTATACCGCCAAGTGAAATACAATGTTCTATTAAAGTTAAAGATCGTTTTTCAATCACAAAAGTCTAATAAAATATATAAACGTCACTTTAAAAAATTATAATGTAAAATTTAAATCATTTGTTATTTATAAATTGGGTTTAGAGGAAGTAAAGAAAAAGGATTCACCTTCTTTTGTTTAATTTTCCTTAAGAAAGAAAATGGATGATTTTGAACTTGATTTGAAACTATACATATTATGGGTGCGCTGACAAAGAGTCTATGTGTAATTTTTTGAATTTTTATTATCGCATCTTTTATCATTATTAGTCATATGTTCACACATTAAAGTTGGTAAATTTCCTTGAAAAAAAAACTTATTTTCGTTTTTCACTTCAAATAGGACTTTTTTTACGAACAAAAAAGAGAAAAAATATAAAAAAAATTCAATTTGTAGATTGCTTCAAAGCATAGAATTTTCAAATATCCTAATTGAAAATACAAAAATTAAAAAAAAAACAAAAGATTGCCAATTGAAAAAATAAAAAGTTTTTTTTTTTTGTTCTCCTAAAAAGAAGGAAAAAAGAAAAACACATAGGACTTTTCATCAGCTTTTCATCATCACTGATGGTTCTACATACGAATTACAGTGAAACCGGTTTGTATAACTATGAAGTTGATAAAGAGAATAATACTCGTATATTCAAATGCTTGTTTTATTTTTTGATAAACACTAAAAAAAAACTAGCAACATTTTAAGCCATAATTTATTTGAATAACTCGAGTAATTTAAAAGCTTTACTCGAATATTCTATTAATTTGAAACCACCACTTTCGAGTTATTTGATTAATCGAATAATGAAACAGTCGAGTAAAATGAATACCCTACTTTTATATAATCCACAACGACTGCATGACATTGTCGGCGGACATTCGTTTGAAAAAGTCGTTGGCGATTTGTGTCAAGATTTTACTGTGAGTCTTGTACGCATCGTCGATGTTGTCTTGAAAACATGGTCAACTGGGTAGACTATCAAGATCCTCAACGGTAGTTAACAAGTCTGGTGGAAGCGATAAACTTGCAGTAAAATCTTGACGACAACTCATACAAATCGTCGACTACTTTTTCAAACAAATGTTCGCTTAATCGATAACGCCAATTTAAGCAACAGTATCATGAAAATTGGCATTAGCGATTATATGAAACACAATAGATTTAATATATCGTCAACGAATTTGTTAGCGACATTTTTGCAACGTTGTTGTTGACGACCCTATTAACAACATCGGCAGCATTTCATATATTTAATAGGCTGCAAATTATAAAAAAGTAAAATGCATTTTTTTTAGGTTTTCTATTTATATCATATATCTAATATTAGTTTATTAAATATGTATAAATTAAGTTAAATTTAAAATCAATAGTATAGTTATGAAGAATAGCTAAATTAGTCTAATTATTGTGTATTAATCATAAAAGTATATAAAAAGAGTGGTATATTCGATTTAAAAATTTTCATAAACTAATACGATACGTTTCATGATTTCATCCTTTCTAGAATGTGCTCTATTCATTGTGTTTTTTAAACGATGCAATAATGCACAAAGCTTTTTGATAAAATACTCATATGATTCTCCTTTCTATAAAAAGAAAGATTAAATTCAAACGAATTTTCGACACTTTCGTTCTATATTTCGGAAAAAACTAGAAACTTTTTTTGAGCAAATTATTCTAGGCTCGTGATTTTCAATCGTTGATAGGGAACTGAAGAAAAATGGTAAAAATTTTTTATTATTTTTCCTGTATTAAGGTTATTAATATATAATGTTAGAGTGGTCTCCCTACATTTGTTTTGAACATTAAATCTGGAATCATTAATCTTAAAACTTTAATGGCCTTTTAACGCCTTATTCCAATTATTGTAGGAAGATAAAATTTGGCCAAGACATTGCAAAATTTATTCCCCTCTACAATTTTATATATGTTGGCATTTAGAGCACAAGACAAAAATCTTGGGGCACTCTAATATACATATGTAGATAATAAAAATCAAAGAGATAAAAATATCTACATATAGATATGGATGTTTATTCATATATACAAAGTTTTCAATATTACAAATGTATACACCATTCAAACATTTGGAAGATAAATTTGCTGCCAATCTTTCAGGCGTTACTAATTACTGACTTCTAGGTTATTGTTGAAAAATTATAAAAACAAAGTACATTGATATTGTGCAGTAATCGTCTAAATGTAACTTCTAAGTAACTTCTAGATGATTGTCAGAAGTCTCTTCGAAATTTACAAAAGCAAAATACATTACTATCATCTTTTTAACTTCCAAAAATATACTTTGAAATCACTTCTGATAATATGACGACAATTTGAATTTAACAAAAAAAAAAAAAAAAAATATTGCGTTTTGATCTTCTTGGCGTGTGTTAGAAAGATAGTTAGTTTTTATAAAAAGAAAACAACACAATGAACAAGCAGTTATTTTTGTAGTAATTTAACTGAGGAGTTTATCTGTAATATTAAATATAAGAAGAATAATTTTCCTAATAATTAAGTGTTTTATAATAAACATTTTATTTAGTAAAAACATAATTTTCTTACAATTTAAAGAGACAAGTATTTAAATATTTAAAAAAGTCCAAACTTTGCATGTAAAAATGTCTTTTCGCATTCTTTGAATAGAAAGTAATTTAAACATAATTTTATTATAAAAATTACTATTAATCTTTTTATCTTCTTTTACATATATCGGAATTTATCAGAAGTTTCTAATGAGGATTTTATTTGAAGTTACCTAAATACAAAATTTTTTTGTTTTTATGTGAATTGATTCTTTTATGTGTGTGAAATAAAAACAATTACGAAATATTAAAAAAAACGTTTATTTTAATTATAAATATGAGTACTTAAATACTAGAAGTGCAATATCATCTTCTAGAAGATAGTAAGACGACACATCCAGAATGGTCCTCTTCGAGGCTTCTAGAAGACCTACGTGGAACAGTTTCTCCCGACGGAACATAATTTTAATGATACTTTGGCAATAGTTTTGGCGATGAATCTCAACGCCTGGAAGGATCTTCTTAGTGACTTCCTCAATAGAAAATGTATGCAGGGTATGCATATATGTATGTCATGTATGTATGTACGTGTATGCATATGTTTCCTTATATTCATAGATCAGAGTCAATATGAATGGTCTTTTAGTCACGTATTTATCATAAAAGTATTTACAAATAATACTCCAAATGTTAAGACGTGACAATGAATTTTATTATTGCTCTTTCTCGATTTTAACAAATTGTAAAAATATCACTAAAAGCTAAAAGTCTTTGCAAATAGAGACAATAAACAGCTTCTCAAAACGTAATAAATCCTCTTCCATTCTAGAATCAAAATTTCACATGATTAATATAATGACAAATAAAATGTGTACAAACTTAACTAAAAGAAACAGAAATAAAAATTATTACAAAACAGTTATACATAACTATAATATACATTAGGGTGGCCCAATAAAAAATCAAATAGTATTGAATATTTAAACGTTTATATTACTAAAGAGGACAATTATACATCTTGGCCTAATTTCATTTTCCTACGATGATTAGAACAGTATGCACTACAGCCATTTATATTGATTGCACTAAGGATATCTTTAAAAATGTACATATACTTTTTAATATTTAGAATATTAAAAATATTACAAATTATGGCTACTTAATACATTTTCTTTAGCTTTCTTTTGATGTACATATATAGTCATTGAATTTAAAATTAAAAAAATAAATTTGGACCCTACCCCCCACAATTTATTGATATTTACTACAATCATTATCCTTGCCGAAAATAAAGCTTGTTTAAAATTTAAAATAATTTTGTAAAGGGTTCACGAAAAGTAGTGATACGTAAATAAAATATGTAAAATACTTCAAAAAATAAAAATTGTGTGAACTACAATTATAAAAATATCATTCAAAATATTTAAGATACAAGATTCATTGAGGACTCATCAAAGGTATCAAAACTATCTGATGTGTATAATAAAATATATAATTGTAATAAAATATATAATTAAAATATTTGTTAATTTCGAAAATGGAATGCTGGAACTCAGAATAGTTTCCGAATTATCACAAAAGTTGTCATAATAATTACAAAATATTTATTTAATTTTAATTAATAAAACTGATAAACCGTGAAATTGTAAAAATACTGAAGTAGAAATTTAATAGCAATTCATGTATAAAAGCAAGTAAAAATTTTAAAATTTGCAATTTTATTAAAAATAACATTGTAAAAAAATCTTTGAAAAATATAATACTTTGTGTAATATAAAACTATTGAAGTCACTCTTAGATATTTTTTATATATGACGTTTCTTCAAAATATGTTTGAAATAATTCCACATTTTGTATGCGTTGATTTTGGAAAAAATACAAAAATGTTCAAAAAATCTAATAAATACCTATTAAAAAGGGTCGAGCGCACGAACGGTCATCAGTAGAACCGAAATATTTTGGCAAATATTATAATATTATAACACACCAAGATTTATTCTGTATACGTATGAAAAAATTTCAAACGGTTTATGGTTGGATTTATTTGTTATGCTTCATTGAATGTAAAATTCCTTGGCATGGCTTCAATATGCCGTCACTGATGCAAATACTTTTATTTTACAAATAAAGATATTCAGAGGCAAACTGTTTGGCAGATTGTTTTATATATATATTGAACATGCTCACATCTTGGTCTAACTGTTAGCCTTTTTTACACATATTCTGCAAAATATAAGAGTGAACGAATATCATTAATATGTGCCTCATCGGTGCACAATAAAATATTTTTGTCATTTTCCAATCTGATAGGTCGCAACTTTTTTTTTATCTTTTATTAAAAAATTAAGAGATTTTTCTTTTAGAGCAATCAACTCGTATTTAAAACCAACCAACTGATTCTCTCATGCCTTGAAAATATAAAGATATGTAGAAAGTTGTCTAAACAAAATTACAAACAACTTTCAAAGTATTTAAGATACAAGAGTCATATTAAATGTATCAAAATTACCTATAATACGAAGAACAACATCTTTTTTATCAACATTAAAATGGTCTTTATCTCACGATTTATAGTTCGCGAATAAATATCTAAAAGAATGATATTCAAAAAAAAAAAAAATTAAATATACACAAAAAAATTTTTGCTTTATATTTTTCAGTTAACACAGTTGTTTCATTTTACATCAAAATTTAATTAAATAAACAAGTAAAAATAAAATAAAATGAAATAAATAGTAAAAATAAAATTCAAGTAATATTTTTTTCTCATTTAAATTTTTAATGCATTCAATCATCTACTTGATTGATTTAATAAATTTGTTAATTGGAAAAATTTTTCTTTTTACAGTTATTAGTAATTGGTATAGTCATTTTGGTGATATTTGCAAATTTAAACAATTTTTAATTGAATGAATTATTTTTGAAATTGGTGATTTTTTTCTGTATATGTTAATAGCGAAAATGTATTCTTTATCCCTGAGAAGTGTCATACTGGGACTCGCAATGGTTTCTGAATTGTTACAAAAAAATGTCCTACTGGTGTTTCGTTTATGATTAAACAGATATTCGTATAGAGCTAGAGAGGAGACCATTGCCCCAAATATCAGGAAACATGATAAATATTGTATAATGGATAATATGATGAAAAAAGCTAACTTAAAAGTAAAAAAGTATTACCACATTTTTTAAAATGTCACAAAAAAATCGCAATTTTTTTAAAGTTTCAATTTCAAAATAAAGCATGATCACGAAAAATTTTCAAATATTCAATTGCAAGTATTAAACAAATTGTAAATTATATTGGCAAAAGCAAAATATTTTCTGATTCTGTAAAACTATGAGAATATGAACATGTAATACTTTATTAATTTTGAGAGATCAGTCAACAAAATATCTTAAAAATTGTAACAGAACAAAAAAAAAATGTTGCAAAAATTAAAAAAAAAAAAAAATTTAAATTTGAGAACGTAATTTTTAAGTCCCTGTAAGTAATACGATATACAATCTGCGAAGTCTAACGAATATAAATATTTTATATTTTTTTATTAAAACCAAACCCCTAATTTATAAACTTAAAAATAAAAATTTAACATAATATTAAATTTAGGCGAATTTTATTGAACCATGCATCAAGCAACTTTAAGTCGAACAAAAGTTAGTTGTCAATGATAATTAATTTCGGCAAATGAAACATCAAAGAAACACAATATCATAACCTATCAACCAAATTACTAAATAATGTGCAGATCAATATTCTGACTAGATTTAGCAACGAAAAGTGAATCGGTGAAACGATTCAGATTAAAAACTGTAAAACACACTGAATAAGTGTGTCATAAAAAAATTCCCAGTTAAAAAATTTTTTACGCTATTTTTTAGTGATTTTTTAGAATTTTATTAACTGACTTATATTTTGTAAATTTTTAAATACTCTGTATATAATTGTATAAAAAAATTAAGACATAACAAAAGTGACTATCGAGGTATATTTATTTATAATTTTATTTTTTTTAGAAACCGAAAACTATATATCTATCCTTGAATATTTCTGTGCATATTATTTGTTGTTCAGGCGCATATTTCCACTCTTCTCGTGCATATCAAAACTTGCCCTGGTTATAAGAAATGTATAAAAGTTTTTAAAAGATGATATAGAAAAAGTGTGAAAAATTAGTTTTTCTGAATTTTTAAATCTTTTCGTGACTTATAACTTTAAACAAAAGTAATAAGCATATTTGTATTCTTTAATCTATAGTTTTTTTGGAGTATACATTTTGTGATACCCCCTACAGATACTTAAATAACTACATTTGAAACTTTTTATAGGAACTATACACATACTTATATGATTCTTGCATCAATTGTTTAGAATTTTATACAAAATTCAGGGAATATTTTAGAAAAGTTTCAGGACTCAAAATTGAGCACACCAAGTTAAAAAAAAAAAAAACTAACAAAAAACATGCCCAAAAATTATCAAAATTTTGCTTGGTCTAAATATATTTTAAACCAAGAAAGATATGCCACACAAATTTTTTAGAATTAAACCATAAACGGTATTTTGGCAATTTAAAAAAAATACCCGAGATAAGCAAATTTGGAGGTCCACTCCTTGCTTCGCAGACCCACTGGAAGCCTATATTTCTCCAAACTAATTAGCCATATGCAATTTCATTCAAAAGTTACAGAACTATTTCCAATTCCGACTAAAATTCAATAACTCTGTTATTGCAAATAATTTAAATTTGGTACCAAATTTAAGTTAAAATTAAAACATTTGGTAGCAAATTTTGCTACAGATTGTACCCACCCAAAATAAAAAGACAAAAATTCATAATCAAAATAGTTGAAATTTCAAGTGCAAATAACTTGAAAACCATAAGCGATACATGTAAACATATTTTTCATAGGCCTTACTGAGTGCTTTAAGGAGATTAAAAATATTTGATGTCAGATAGAAAAAAAAATTTGGCAAGCGGTAAAAATGATGTATGCCAGAGGTACCCTATTTTGAGCCCCAGTAGTTCCACTGTTGACGGTGTGTGTCCCCCTTTCAAACTTAAAATTTTATACTCCTCTGCTACGCTTATGCGAAAATGCAACATGCGACACCTGAAACGTGCTTTTCAAAGGTAAATTATACAGGAAGATATTCAGACGTACATAATAGGGCCATATAATATCTTTCTAATGATCCATATGTTGTTTGCTATTGTGTCATCCAAATTTTTCTGCTGATGACACAAATGGTCTCTACAAATTTTTGCTATACTGCAAATAAAATATTTTTTAAGTAATTTTATTTATTTTTTTATTTCTATTTTTTTAATAACATATTTTGTATCAAAATATCTAAATACTATATCATAAGATTTTTATTGATAGTTCAGAATAAAATTGAATAATCACTTTAAAAATCGTATGAGATTTAATGGTCATAACAGAGAATCACGTGTATTTTTTATGTTGTTGTAAACTTTAATGATTACAAATTTCGTACGTCCGGCACAAATACAAATTTACGTCAATGTGTTCTTATCCTGTGGATACCCGCAGACGAAATAATAAAATATGTATACACCATGAATCGAAATTTCGTCTCATGTTAAATTAAGCAAGGAGTTAAAGGGAACGCAAAAGGTGAATTTCATTAAAATTTATTTTTTTCATCCAAAATATTTTGCATGTAATTTAACCCCTTTATTAAATATTATGAAGAAAAACTGAATATACATAAAAGGATTGAACTTAGAAGGAAAATTATTTCTCTTAAAAAGTTTAAGATGCAAAAATATTGTACTTTTATGTCAACAAATACTTAATTCCATTAATATGAAGGAATAAAATTTAAAAAATTATTGAAGACGAATCATGCAAAATAAATTATTGGCTAGTAATGGCATTTCCACGAAATTTATTAATTCAAGGAGAACCTTCATCCGGCGATTTAAATGCTGAATAATTTCCATATTATTTTAATTTAGTTCAATTAACAAAGGTGATTTGGAAAAACATATTGTTGGTTCTACGAATGATAGTGCAGGCGATATGTATAAACATGGAGTTTTTTTTTACGCCAAAACAACTCCTAGCTATTTTCCCCTATCTTCTTATTATTCATATTTTCCTTATTATTCACAGTTTTCTTTTTGTATACTAATTCTGAATTCTGTAAATTGCAGTTTGCAGCTTGTTTGTACTAGAAAACTGTGATATATTCGAATATGTCGCAAATACTTGTTTCCGCTAAAAATCAAAAATTATTAGTTCTGTAACCTGCACTCCATTTACTTCTTATTTGTGAGAATCCTTTATCCAAAAATTAAGTAAATAATTGAAAAGTTCCTAATTATTTGTGTTTTATTTTTTCTTTTCATTTCATTTTATTTGTTTGATTGTTCTGAGTCCATAATCATCAAAGATTTTTTTTTTTTTTTGGTTCAGAGAGTTTAACATATTTTCCAATTTCCCCATCGCCTCTCATCTCAAAAAGCTTCTTATCCATACAGAGTTGATAATCTGTAGTTTAAAATCTATTATCAGCCTTCTCTGCAAAAGTTCCACTTGAGCTCCGATTTCGAATCGAATAATAACTAACAAAACCGTATAATCATTGTTTCAATTAACGCTATATATAAAAAATGCTGGTCCCAAAATAAAATGTTCTGTTTATTCTGAACTTTGTTTTACGTGTTTCAAATTTGCACGTAATTTCACCTGTCCCAATGAACCTACAAGTAGAGGTCATCGGAGGAATAACAATTTCTGTATACAAAGTTTAATTTACCACCAATGAGAACTGCTAGGCTTTGTTGAGTGTCACATACACACAGATCTTATTCAACATCAGTCTGACTCTAAGTTTATAACACTTAGAATGTATCTTCAGAAAGAATTTGTTCAGAAAGAAAATGTTGATTGTTTTTAAATATACAATATTCCACACGAATTCCAGAAATAAATATTTGAAACGTAAAATATCTTGTTTCAGACAAAATAAATCGTTAGATCTGGCAGCCTTGAACAAAAGCAACATTCATAAAATGATGTTCCTCGTACCTTGTTCACAAACTAATTCCGATTGTTATCGGTTACAAGTATGAGTATCTGAGTATCTTTGTTAGCTGTAGTCGATGACGGATCGACTAAGTATTTGTTTTTATCTCAAATCTCGTGTTCAATTGTTAAAAATGACTTTTGGATGTAAAATGCATGTATTTTCTTATATTTGCTTTGCTTCGAGTATTCATCACATCTTGTAATACAACCTGAAAATTAAGAGAATGAAAGTAAGAAATAAGACACAACAAAGCCAAATTGTCCAAAGTACACATTTGACCATTAACCCCAAATAAATGTTTATACATAAAATTATACGAGTATAAGCATAAACAAAAATAGAAAAAAAAAAATTTTTTTAAATTACCAAGAAAAAAAAAACAACAAGAAGGCAAGAACACGAAACATGGCGAGAATGAAGTGACATAAATAATTATGTACATTTTAGTATATGAATGCTGGGAATGGTTTATATTTGTTTCCTTCGTCAGTTTTTTTTATTTGTTCTCCTTCTCCACTTCACCATCATTCATTTATCACAAGATCTACATTTTAAGATATATGAGTTCTAAAAACAGCAAAATACATATTTCTTGAAAATTTACGCCAACATTATAAATATGGGAATATTTAATAAAATGTATAAAATATTATTATATATATATTTTAAATAGATTTGGTTACCGCTATTAATTTTATCTTATTTATATTATATATAAATATTATATAAATATAATATATGTTTATATTATATTCATATAATATTTATTAAATTAGCACTTCCAAACTTGCATTTCATATAAATTGCTTTAAATGCATATTATGCTTTTTGTGAGATAGTAAGCTCTTAAAGAAGTTATTGACTTAAAAAATTTAAACCATTGAAAATGACACTGATTAGCAGAAGTAAATAATTTAATTTTACCAAGTCATATCGATTATAAAATAAACGCAGTGAAAATTTACTAATTTACTTATTATTATTTTTTACGTCTTCCTACGAAGCAGCATAATTTATTTAAAAAAAAGTTGTAACAATATAAATTTATAATCGATCAAATAAATATTTTGACTGGCATTTCTTTTAATAAGGTCTTGTGGATTTCAATGATCTAAACAGTGTTTGTATTGAGATTACTTCACCTTCAATACGAACATTTAATAAGGAAAACAGATTTTTAAAAAATGCATTTTAATACAATTGCATTTTTTAAATGAATTTTTCGTTGATTCTAAAACTGCATTCCGTTTCTTAATTTCATCTTTTTTCTAAATAAATTTATCTTATCGTTCAGAAAAACATGAAAATGTGCCCTAAAAAAGACTAAATAATATAATTTTTAAACAAAAATGAATTTTTTCAATAAAACAAAGTGTTTCATTAATATTTTAACGATATAAAACAATCCCAAACTAAAATGTATCTGTCAACTGTGTCAAAAACCCTATTTTGAATTCTAATTTATCATACAAATACTTTATTGATCTCCCATTTGCTTACCCATCTTATTATTTAGTTCTAATATTATCAAAAAGATTCATATGCAAATTTTGGGTCTCAAAATGGGTGATGGTGTTGCGAGTAGTACGCTCAGTAGACCGATTATGTTGACCATAAGTTGAACGAAGTGCACGAAGCACATTCCTCACAGAACGTGAATTTTCGTAATAAAGTTGAACGATTTGTAAACGTTGTTCAGGCGTAAGTTTTTCCATTATGAAATGCCAAACAATACTAAACAAAAATAACATGACAGCATGACACGACTCACACGTGATCTGTCAAAAAGGCTATTAAAAAAATTATCTCTACTTGAATCACTCTTTACATAGCTTTGATCAGTTACAATAATAACTGATGCTATTTGGGCAGTTTGAAAGACAAATATGTCCTTTATATGATATTTTAAATATGCCTTTAATAAAGATCAGTTAATATGATTCAAAATTTAATGATTTGTTACTATAAACCAAGCTCCACGTAGATTGTTAACGAACTTTAGCAGTCTTCATTAAAATTAATTTTGAATACTATATATTTTTGGATTTTTAATTTTTGTCTACGCAGTGCCAGTGGTATAAAAAATTTCAAAAAAATGTTCTAAAAAGTTTAAATATGCTCTAAAAATAAAAAAATATGTCATACTCTAAAAATCATTATATGCAAAAGTATGCCGTTTATTGTGAAACATTCAAAAATATGCTCTTACAAATAAATTCCAAAATGCTTTATTTTTTCTGAAATAGATAAATATTTTATCGATGGCTTCATTCAACGTTCAGAAAAAACATGAAATTGCATATTTGTGGTTTCCCTGGTAATTAGATTTCTTGGCGAGTGCTATATTTAAACAAATCCAAAATATTAATATTTAGATGCGAATAATTCGCAAACTATAATAAAAATAAAAATTTTACAATTAGAATTTCAGACTCCATTGCTCTTCTCCTAAAGGGAGGCCTAAAAACTGACATATATTTCTCTCCACAAATCTTTTTTTAATGAAAAACTCAAATTAAATTTTATAAGAGACGCCAGAGCAAAAAATACGAGAATCTATGATCACATTATCAAAAAAATTTAACCTGACTAAAAATGACTTTTACAAGAGACTGTTACAAGAGAATGAAAAATCGCTCGAGAAATGACATCGTGTAACTTATAGAATTTCTTGATAACATCTTAAATCGGTTTTAAAAATTCACAATACTCCCTCAAAATTTAAAGTTATTAACCAAAAACTTTTTAAACTTCATTGGAAAGTAGAGAAAACGGGCTTTTCAACAGTATACATTTGGTTTATTTTGGTCAAATAATAAAAGCAAATTTTTAAACAACTTGTAGAAGAAATAAAATTTTTCCACAATTTTTTAAGTTTAACTGAGATTTATTAAAATTTTGTCTATAAAAGTCATTGCAATGATGCAATACAGGGAGGGCATTTTTGTTGTGATCATAACCAAATTTAATATTTTTAAATTGGACAAAACTGTAGAACTTAGTCGATTGCATATTTTTTGAATTAAGAAATCGATAAAATATTTATCCATTTCAGAACAAATACAGCATTTTGGCATCCATTTATATATACACATAAAGCCTGATTCAGTACAAGAAAATTGTTTAAAAAATAAAATTTGTATGAAAACTTCTCAAAATGTGTTAAAAAATGAGTAATTTTCATATAAATTTTATTTTTAAACAATCATATTTTTGTGCTGAATTAAGCCCTTAATATTTTGCATATTTTACCCTTAACAGCATGTTTTTTCATATAGTGATTTTTAAAGCATATTTATAGAATATTTTGTTATTTTTACGGCATATTTAACTCTTTTAGATCATATTTTGACATCTTAAAGATACTTTTTTTATTCCTTGAAGTGATGTTTTTCAAATTTGATTTGGAATTTGATTTGCAAATATATTTAGCATTTAAAATTTATTTTAATTATAACCGCCTAAACTCGTTATAAATCTCACAGGGACTTGACTTGTAGCAGCAAATTATGAAGATTATTTAGAAACTGATTAAATTATATTTATTGCAGTTATTTTGAAATATTATATAAAAGACATATTTGCTTTCAAACTTGCAAAATGCGCAAATGTTATTAGTTAATGAAAGGCTTGTAACTAATAGAGAGCAAAATTTTAGCACTATAGGTAGGATTGCAGGCAGTATGGATTTGACTGGATTTTCCAGCTTTTTGATGCATGTCCAGTGCCTAGCTAAAATAAAATTTGTTCAGCTAAATATCAATTTTTGAAAAATAAGCTAGCCTATAGAAAAATGAAATCTAAAATGTATACAAAAACACATAATTGCACTGTAGAGTAAAAATTGTGTCAAATATGTACTTTAATCAAGAATAAGAAACTAGTAATCAAGTTTTGAACTTTTATAATAAATAAAATTGAAAGAATAAACTATTTGGTTATTTTTATATTAAACAGTTAAAATCTACTACAAAAAATCTTGTTATGATTTTTTTCACAAGAAAACGAACTCTTGCAAAATTAGTGTATACTTTATTTATTTAATTTATAAAGTAATTTTTTTCTTATGAAAATAATTTCCTTATATTTCTTTGATTCACAATTTTTATGAAGCATTATTTTCGTATAATTAAATATACTTCTTACTGTCAAAAAAAAAAAAAAAAAAAATAATAAAGAAAATATCGAAATTCCCAACGTTTATTTTTTCCCTTCTTTTCAACAAAATATACCTTTTCAAAATTCAATTGGATCGGAATTGAAAAATTAAATTCCAATAATTTCAAAGACAAATTTTAAGTTAAATGTATTATATTTTAAGGTTCAATATTAAATCGTTCACTTAGTGGCAAAATCGTACTTAAGTCCTTAAAATTGATTTATGATTGAAAACTTAAGTATAAACATAAATAAAAATACAAAATCTAATAAAATTATTTCAAATTTTAAAAAGATTTCAAAGCACAATCTAAATTTATATTCTCTTTGTCGTTATATATTTTACACCAACATCTTTTTAATTTTACATCCCATTAGCCTAAGATTTATTTACATCTCTCAGGTTATTTTAAATTGTTTAAAATTATTAGTTTTTTTATTCATTTTTGGTGCTACATTAGGGCGGCATCAAAAAATGTTTTGTCCAAAAAAGTAGGTTTAATATTTATAATGATTTTTGGCATTATCAGAAGCAAAGAGTATTCTAAATTAAAAGATATTCAATAAAAAAATTTAACATAAATAGGAGAAAATATTTTAGGATAAATAAAATATATCTATGATTTTTAATTAGAGAAAAATGTTTGGAAAGTTATGGCCACCCTATTGCATATACATAAAAGTTTGAAATTTATTGTTTATTGTCTTGTCAACTTCAGTTTTAAACTGTAAAAAGAAACATTACTTAAGTGTGAGCTTTAACTTAAATGTTTCTTAAGTAAGCTTATATGCCGTTTACACCAAACGAAAACTAGTAGTTTTTAGGCTGTTTTTAATCTGTTTTCATTAAGTTTTTATTGAAAACCTAATAAAAACTACTGAAATAACTATTTATGATACACCCTGTTCAGTTGGTTTCAGAACAGTAAGCTTTTATATATATTAAAAATATTTTAAAAAATTATTTAGTTTGCTATACCTTTTTTATTAAAAATATTTTAAAATCGTGTAAAAATTTCTTTATAAAAACGGAGCTAATTCGATTGAGTGCAAAAAACAAATAAGTTAAGAAGTGCAAACGTCAAGAAAAACGAGGTATCTAAAAGAATTAGTTTTTAAATGTAGTTTTCGTCAAAACCAATTGGTTTTGTTTTGGTATAAGCGTAATATTGCACTTAAGTATACACTAAGGGAACAGTCTAAAACCGGGGCTCAAACTTCGAATTTCTAACAAAGTGCAAAAGTATTTCTTTTTTTTTAATGTCGTTTTTTTTTCTAAAATCCAGCTTTTTTATCTCAAATGTCTAGCTTTTTGCTAGTCTGAATCTGGCAACCCTAACCATAGGTTTCATTTTATAAAAAAGGGTTAAAAATTACGGAACCTTCCCATTTTCTACACTTTTTTCTTCGCGCGTTTATACTTGTTGATCTCATGCGATCTTATATAAACTAATCAGATTTTGTGGATAAATTCAACACATAAATTTTACACCTTCTTTTACTGGTTGTAATTATACGTATTTTGCGCTATATCTCGTTGATGTGTCAAAGGAGCATTAAAAACAAATTTAATAAAAAAAATTATATGGACTTTTTGAAGATTACGCAAAAATTACACTTTTTTTGTATTTTTACATAGCAAATTGCAATTTTTACAAACATAACACATACAGATATAATAACCGCGAAAAATATAATTTATTGAGACAATAAATTTAAGTCAAATGTCTTTGATGATTGAAAACGGAATACTTTTATCAAAACACATTTTGCTAAGGCGTGGACAGCACGATATTGACCATAACTGGCATAAATAGTTGGAGTTTGTAATGATTAACGGAAATGTAGATGCGCATCAAAAAATTTCGAAACATAAACATTTTATGGACCAAAAAAAAAAAAAATAATAAAAAATGTTGTTGCGTTAGAAAAGGCTCACAATACTAAATAGCATTTTTTTTTCCATAAACTCTAATAAAAAATATTTTCGTATAATGACTTAGATTCGATCCACACTTTTCGAAAATTTTTTAAAAATCGCGATTTTTAGTATAATTAAAATTTTTGTTAATATACAATCTTAAATACACACTTAAAATATTTTATTTAAATAACAAAGTAGGTTCTGATATTACACGTAATTTTTATTTTTACCATAATTATACATATTAGGCCTTCAAAAACAATTTTTTTTACATTTAAGTGAATACAAATGTTTGTCTTTTCTCGATTGCTTGAGAAATATATATATTTGGGGCACATCAACGAGATGTTGCAATGCAAAATACGTATATTTTAACCATAAAATCTGATTAGTTTATATAAAATCGCATGCGATCAAAAAGTGTAAACACGCGAAGAGAAAATATCAAAATGGGAAAAATTACATAATTTGTAGCCCTTTTTTTATAAAATGAAACCTATGGTGAGGATTACCAGTTTCAAACTGGACATTTGGGGTAATATAGCTGTATTAAAAAAAAACTTTTGCACTTTGTTAGAAATTCGAAGTTTTAGGCCTAGTTTTAGACTATTCCCTTTACTTATGTGTAAACTTAGTTAAGAAACATTTAAGTTAAAGCTCACACTGAAGTAATGTTTCGTTGTACAGTTTAAAACTTAAGCTGATAAGAAAATAAACAAAGAGATTTATGTTTTTCTATATCTTCAATAGGGTGGTCTTAACTTTCCAAACTTTTTCCTCTAACTAGAAATAGTAGATACATTTTATTTATACCAAAATATTGTCTCCTGGTTATGTTAATGTTTTTATTGAATATCTTTTAATTTAGATTAATATTTGCTTACGATAATGCCAAAAATCGTTATAAATATTAAATATACTTTTTTGGGCAAAACATTTCTTGATGCCACTCTAATATAGCACCAAAAATAAATAAAAAACTAGCAATTTGATCACCAGAAAGATGAAGGAAATCTTAGCCTTATGGGATGTAAAATTAAAAAGGTGTTGGTGCAAAATATATAACGATAAAGAAAATATAAATTTAGAGCGTATTTTGAAATCTTGTTAAAATTAGACTTTGTATTTTTATTTATTTTTATTTACTTTCAATAAATATTTTTCAAGACATCAAACAATTTTTAATACATAGGAAAAAACTTAAGGGATTTGAAAAGAATACTTAAGTTTTAAATCATAAAACAATTTTAAGGACTTAAGTACGATTTTGCCACTAAGTGAACAATATAATACCCAGCCTTAAAATATAATACATTTAACCTAAAATTTGTCTTTGAAATTATTGGAATTTAATTTTTCAATTCCGAACCAATGGAATTTCGTTATTTTCTTAATTTTTTTTTAACAGTAAAAAATATATTTAGTTATATGGAAATAATGCTTCATAGAAATTGTGAACCAAGAAAAGATATAAAGAGATTATTTTCACAAGCAAAAGAAATTACTTTATAAATTAAATAGATAAATGGAGTTCGTTTTCCTGTGAAAAAACTCCTAACAAGATTTTTTCTAGTAGATTTTAACTTTTTAATATAAAATTAACAAAATAGTATACTCTTTCAATTTTATTTATTATAAAAGTTCAAAACTTGATTACTAGTTTCTTATTCTTGATTAAAATACATATTTGACACAATTTTTACTCTACAGTGCAATTATGTGTTTTTGTATACATTTCAGATTTCATTTTTCTATAGGCTAGCTTATTTTTCAAAAGTTTATATTTAGCTGGACAAATTTTATTTTAGCTAAACTCTGTACAAGCATCAAAAGAACTGGAAAATCTATCGAAATCCAGGCCGCCTGCAAACTTAACAATAGAGGTAAAATTTTACACTCTATTAGTTTTAAGCCTTTTGTGTTCACATCTTTAACCTCTTTGTTTAAAATACATGCTGCTATAAAATGACATTTTTTATTTTCACTCGAAAAACGATGGATTATAGACCTTCTTGGGAAATCACAAATCAATTTAAAAAAATTTCGAAACATTCCCTAATTTTCGAGATATTGCAAAAACCCCGATTTTAGTATAGCTATTTATATTACGCGTAATTTTTATTTTTACCATAATTATACATGCCTTCAAAAACAATATATGTATATATATATATATATATATATATATATATATATATATATATATATATCTTGGAAAGTTAAGATTTATATGGAAAGTTAAAATATGTTTCGTACTTTTGATGATGAGCGCAGTTTTTGCGTATTTTCTAACTTTGGCTACGGGTAAAAATTATTTATTTACATATATGATCTTTTAACCTCCACAACAGTACAATATTTTTACAAATTTTCGTGACTTGTAGTAGCGTGGTTTTGACTTCAGTTTTTTCGTACATAATTAAAAATCACGACGGTAGAATTTATTTGAAAAATTTGGCGTACATAATGTTTCAAATTTTTGAAATTAAAGTAAAATATTGTATCTGAAATAAAATATTTGTATGTTAAGAAATTATCGGTGATTTTTGACTTTATAATTTTAAATAATGAAGTGTAAAAAATTTAAGAGTTGTTTTTAAAAGCAATCGATAATTTTTAGAAGATGTAAGCTAAAGTCAAAATTTCGAAATATTAAAAAAAATATGTTAAATTCGACAGGATCTGTATTAAGGCTTGCTGAGTGATTGTTCTATCTTTCAATTTTGAAATCATCTCCGTGAAAAAAACTTTTCAGGAAAGTATAAAAACATTATATGTTCTTAAGGAAATTTTTATTTTAAAGAAAAAAGAATGGACACTTTTTCGACAAAAAAAGATCTTAAGTTTTGCAATTTTAAAATTTTAAATCGTTTATTTTTGGACACGGTAAATACATTGATTTTTTTTGTTATTATTATCATTATTATTATTATCATAAATAACACATATTTTCCTTTTGTTTTACCAAGAGCTTTAAGAATATGTAAAAATCTTTGAAATTTGCTAGTTATTAAAACTTTTCTATGTGAGAGGTACTCTACTTTGAGTACCCTTAGCTCGTCTCCTGATTGGTCTGTAGGGTTCCCCTTTCAAACTTTTACACTCCACTACTACGCCTATGTGAAATTTTATATAAAATCAACCAGCCGATTAGAGGTTATAGAGATATTTACAAACATTTTCTATTTTACTCCACTGTGCAACGTTAGGGGTCCTCATGAACATGCACAAAACACTCGCAAATTGTGCAATGTGTGCAAGTTTGCACACTCACAAATAAAATGTCAAAAATTGTATGGAAAATCATTTGCACAACACTTATAAATTTACGTGACTATTTAGTCTACAAACTTGCGCTGTTTAATGTGCTTTTATAAATCAGCTGCATTTTGTTTAAATTTAAACATTATTTACAACTGCTTTGTAAGAAATTATAGTTACGTTAATTATAATAAAAATCATTAAATCATATATTTGGTTTTAACAAAATTTTTAAATTATTTTCTAATTTTCTTATCATCAATATTACATGAGATTTGAAAAGAGGGTTCATGAAACATGTAGCGTAAATTTGAATAATTGCACAAATGTCGAATAATGTTCGACATTTCGAATTTTGAATCGAATAATGTTCATTCGAAATTTTCGAACAATTTATAACGAATAATAACTCGAAGAATTTAAGATTGGTCTTTTTCGAACAATTTTATGTCGAATATTCGAATAAAACGAATAATTTTTTTTTTGCAATTCCGCTAATTTTACATATATGATAGTTTCCGCTACCCCGAAATAGCTTTCTCCAAATCAAATAAAAAAAAGGATGAAATCGTTTGAATCATCATTTTTTAAGGTTTCGACAACTAAGCAGTTTAACGCTAATGCGCATCATTCCACGATTGTTAGCTTTCGAGATATAGCTCACATAAATATAACTTTTATATTTTAAACGATTTTTTAGCTCTCCCTTAGAATGATAAAAAAAAATGTTGGCTCAACTGAGATTTGAACATTGGCAATAACTTTTGTATATGTTTCTTACTCTCTACGACGTGACCACGGTAAATTTGTATGCGTTACTAGAAGTTTTAACATTCAAATAGAAATATAGTGGTAGTCATTACCAAGGCTAACAAGTTTTTGGTGGGCAAATTTATTTTTCGCAAAAATCGTACTTAAAAATTCGATTCATAATAAGGTATATTTAAAACAAATACAAAACGGGATTTATTTAAAAATCAAGTGCATAATTTATACTAAATATACTATATACTTGAATTAAGTGCGAAAATTCTAATATTAAGTACAAACTGTACTTAAATCAACTAATTATTGCTTGAAATTGGAATTAAGTCTAATTTGACATGAAATAGGAAGAAAAATCTTATATCAATCTCTGAGAGAATATAAGCTGAATGAAGTTTACTGCTCTCACTCTCTATTTGTTTATCGGCTTCTTTCAAGCCTCGTTATCCAATTTGCATTAGTCTGAAATGTGCGTCGTTTAAATACTTTGACGTTTGTTTTTTATCGGATATTTTTAAGTTGTGTTTTTATTTTTTTGTAAAAGAGTGACAAACAAACGGAATTTACTTCTATTGAAGCATTACATCCAAATGACGACTTACGCCTGCTCATATTTTATTTGTGTTAAAAACTCATCTGAAAGTAGAATCATTACTTTGATTTTCATATTGTCCTGTGATTAAAACTACCCCCGATACCTCGATATTTTTACGGAAGTAAGTTTTGTTATTAAGAAAGCCCCAAAAAATTTATCAGATTTCAGAATGCTTATTCTTTCAGGTTTATAACCCACTTCTATGAATAACGACTTTTCTCATTCTTCTATTTTTATACTATTAATTTAAAGTTAAGGAAAACCTGAGCACAAAAATCAATTTACATCAAATTCGGTTCTTACATAATTGGACCCTTTAAATGGCAAGGTCTTATAAGTGAACTTTTTTGTAATTTAACTGATAAAAATCGTTATACAGTTAATAGTTTGGATACTATTAGATCACGTTTTTATAGGTGCATTAAAAATGTAAATTTTTGTTTGAGGATTCCAGACATTTTAAAAAGATTCCTGTTACAATTTTAACATGTAATTTGCATATTTTCAAATCGTTTAATAAATAAATAAATAAACATATATATATATTTACCACAATGAAGAAATATGCAATATTTTAAAATATATCATAAATAAAATTATTTTACTTTCTATCCATCAAACAGAAACTATTAAATATATTTAGATATTTCTTTAAAAGTCTTTAAATTCGAAATAAAATAAATAAGAACAAATGTGAAAACACGTTATCTACTAAAATAACTACATATGAGTCAAAAAATATTTACATTTTGCATATAAGAAATCTCAGGAATTCCCGTGCCGGGATTTCTCATGAAAAATTCTAGTGATAACACATCTGAACCTCAATAATAATGGGTTAAATTTTGAAAAAAATGACTTCAATTTATGTTTATATATAAAGTAAAGTTAAAAATTCTAAAAACAAGCATTTTATATATCAATTTATGTAGGAATTCGAACTTAAACCAAGCCAAGTAATTCTTAATTCAATATTTTTATTCTTAAATCAGATATATGTTCAAGCTTAAAATAAGTTTAAGTTCTTGAAACAATCGCAATTGGGATTAATTCAAAATATTTCATAAATAAAGTGCAATTTTGAAAACAATCTTATTTATGCTCACCTTAAGTATGGACTTAAGCTTAAATCAAGCCAAAATTTCTGAAGACATGTTAGAATGGTATTTTCGGATGTGCCGAATCTTATGTACCCACCACCGGTGTTGAGATATTATATGCAAAACTTATATATTTTAAAGTTGATTAAACAACAATATTAAATAATATTAATTAAAAAAATTAAGATAACATGAATTAAAAAAAGGTTATTTTGAAAATTTATGGCCCGATTAGATTGATTTAAAAATGTGAAATTTGAGAAAAATATTGGTGACAGATCAGCGTAAGAATGAAGTCTATTACTTATATAGGAGCTTTCAAAGTTTTTGACCGATATCTCGGATACTAATTTACCGATTGAGATCATTTCTTCAGCACAAAAATTCTGAAAAAATTCAAAATTTTCTGTGAAGTACCGAAGGGTCTAGCTTATTAGGGACTTTGAACAGTTGAAAAAGTAAACATGACATAGCTTATTGTTGTTGTTTTTCAGTGCCCATAAAAACAACAACTATATGCAAAGCAGTCATTAAGTAAATAAATAAATAAAATAAAAAAAAGAATTGCAAAAAACTCGGTTGTTTATAGACCGATTTGGTTATATCAAAAAACCGAAATCTTTGAAAAATATTTATGACCGATTTATTTAACAACGAAGCCAATTGAAAACCAGATTGCTGAAAAAGACGTTCCGTACTAGAATAATAAGACTGAACTTACAAAAAATAATAAAGAAATTAGGAAGTCTAAAAGGTCAATATGACAAAAATAAACTTGCTGACGCAGTTCGACTACAGAAATGCTGAACGAAAGCAAGATCACACAAATGGTCTCCGTGCGCTGAAACGTCTTATTAGGACGCATACTGAATCTTCAGAGGAAACATGTGAACTTATTCTGGAGACTTATTTCTCAAGAGCACAACCTCTGCTGAAAACTGAACGAAAGCAGGAATATGAGGTTGATTCGTAGAATTTTTGGTGGAAAAAGGGTAAGACGGTCCTTAATGAAATTCAGCCCCTATAAATCACCCGGACCTGATGGAGTTTTTCCAATCTTTCTCCAATAGGAATGTGATAATATTTTATTAAAAAAAAAAAAATATTGCGCCAAAATTTCATTCGAATATCTCTACTCGTTTATCATGATATAAAAAGCTTAAAATTTAAATTTTAGGTATATTTTTTAGAAATAATGTTAATATTTTGACCTAAATAAAACTTAAACGAGTAGAGCTATTCCAATGAAATTTTGGCACAATATACACTTTCGCTAAAGTCAGGGAATTTAAAAACTCCCACTTTTTACCAAAATCCCAACCCGGAAAATCATGTTTTAAAATTTTACTTTTTTCATTCATTTTAAGAGGCGACCGTCAGGAAATACATTTTGTGTGTTACCTCAATATATGAAGGTATATAATTAATATTTATTTTGCTTTGACGTTTGCATGGACGTTAAGATTTCTTTTGAACACATTATATAGGTCAGAACAAAAATAAATTTTATAAGTGAAAAAATATTGACAATTTTTTGACAAAAGACCCCAAGAACTTAAAATTTTTTTAAGTTTCAAATTCAAATTAATAAAACTTTTTATGAAACCCATATATTTATATGATTCTTGTATCAATATTATTTAGAATTTTGCAAGAAATCTGATGAATATTAAAAAAAATATGGTCAATATTAAGACCTGTAAGTTAAAAAAAACTTAAAAAAATCGAGAATAAAATTGACTTAAAAATTATTTTGACCTGAATATCTCTTAAACAAAGAGAAATGTCGGGAACTCTAGGGAACTTTTTTAAAATACTTACTAAATGCATTTTTAGATGGTAATACTGAATATTAAAATTTTTCAAAAATTCTTTACAAAAGTGATATTTTAAATTATTCAAAAACATTTGATTGTTATATGAATCGATAAGGTATTTTTTCTACATTATCAAAAGTAAGATTATGCAAAAGTTTACTAAAAAAAAATATATATAAAATAAAAACTAGATTGAATATAAAATCATTGTATTACCGTCTGAAGTATTCCCTATCGAATCTGATATATTAAATAAGTTGCGCTTCGAAAATATACATTATTATTAAAAAAAAGTTATTATTATTATATATTTTATTATATTATTTTATTATTTATTATATTATTTTATTTTATTATCTGTGCATATTATAAATTTTTTCGAGCTTTGTCAAGCGCATATTTTAATTATTTTTTTTTTTTTTTTTTTGTGCTTATTTCAACTTGCCCTGTTTATAAAACATAACAAGAAATTATTATTTATGAACACTAATGAGTTAACAAAGTTTTGCAAAATTTTCATTGAAATATTAGTATTTAGTACATGTTTTTTTAAATAAAATGTTATTTTTAAACCCGGTTTTTTGTGTTAAAAATAAATTGGTTTATTCGACATTCGAAAAATTAACATTTTGAAAAAACCAACAATAGTTAAACAGAAAAAAATTCTTTTTTTTACCGTTTTGAAAACCGTGTCAATTACTCTACCGACTACATGTAGTTTACTTATTTTTATACCCTTCACTATAGGTGTAAAGTGTACATATAAGTTTGTCATTCCGTTTGTAATTTCTATAATATTCCCCGAAAAATTATATATATTCTGAATCCTTACTGATAGAGCGGTCTATATAACGACATCAGTCTATCCGTCTGACAAATTATCTGTTAAAATAAGTATTTAGAATGCCCCAGATATCACATATATATGTTTTATACTTCAATTAACAGAGATTTTCCCTTAGAAGTACGCTATTAAAAATTAACATAATCGATCTATAAATAGCCGAGGTATTTTGTTTTCGACTTTTCTTAGCCCCTATGTTAGCTAGCTTTCTTGCACAAAAAAATAGAAATATTTTCTTTTTGAATTTTTCGCGGAGGAAATGAACAAAATCGATCTATTAGTATCCGAGATATCTGTAAAAACGCATTTTAGGCTTTTTGAGGCCCCTATACAAGATATGGGCTCTGTTCTTATTCTGAAATTTCGGTATTTTTAAACAACTAAAATCGGTCTATAAACAAAGGAGTTATTTGCAAATATTTTTTACATATTTAATGGCTGCTTTGCATATAGTTGTTGTTTTATGGGCAACAACAACAATAAGCTGTATTATGTTAGTTTTTTCAACTTTTGTAGCTCCCATATAAGCTAGCCCTTCGTTATTTCATAGAAAATTCCGAATTATCTTCAGATTTTTTTTTGTGCTGAAGAAATTAATTCAATCGGTCGTATTTTAGGCTTTTTGAGGCTCCTATACAAGGCTTTGTTTTTATATAGATGGGTCGTACATATTTTTCTGAAATTTCGGTATTTTTAATCAACTAAAATCGGTCTATAAACAAAGGAGTTATTTGCAAATCTTTTTTACATATTTAATGGCTGCTTTGCATATAGTTCTTGTTTTCATGAGCAACAACAACAATAAGCTATCTCATGTTTAGTTTTTTCAACTTTTTGAAGCTCCTATATAAGCTTTCATAGAAAATTCTTTCATAGAAAATTCCGATTTATTTTCAGAATTTTTTGTGCTGAATAAATTAACTCAATCGGTCCATTAGTATCCGAGATATCGGCCAAAACGCGTTTTTGGACTTTTGAAGCCCCTATGTAAGCTATGGACGCATACTTGTGCAGATTTGTCACAAATATTTTTCTAAAATTTCTAATTTTTAAACCAATCTAATCAGTCCATAAATTTTCAAAATATCCTTATTTAATTAATGTTGTTTTCATTCTTTTAGTTAATGTCATTTGATATTGTTGCTGTTTCGTCAACTATATACATTTTTCACATATCACATTACGTGTGAAGGGTATATAAAATCCGACATGGCCATATATAGCATTCTAACTTGTTTGGAATAAATTTGCTGAAACTATTACCAAAATCAGATTAAAAAATCATCTTATTATATTATTTAAATGATGGTTATATGCCCTTTTACTTTTTCTTAGTTTGATGCATTAAAACTGACAAGAAAATTATTATTATTTTTTTTTTTTTTTGCAATATGAGTAATTTTTACATAAATTGTAAATGTTTTCTTTCTATTCTGAAATTTATATGATTCTAATAATGGATTGTACTTTATTTTTTCAAAAACACCTAAAATCTAAGTAAAGATTAAAAATAAATAAAAAAAAAATCCATAAAAGTGTGCCTTTAAAATAATTTTTGATATTGATTTGGTGATATTGACGAACTTTTAAAATTATTTTTGTATAATTAGATGTAAATCGGGTTATAAAGCAAAATACGTCCTTATATACGTCTAGGCTTCATATGTTTAAACTCGATAAAGTACTTAAATAAATGGCCTAATAAATAAAAAAGAATTACGAAAATTTCGATTCCAATAAAGTGTTATGGTATTTCAAAGATAAACAATTTTCAAGAATCTTATTGAGTTTCTAAAGCCTAAAAAATATTTCAATTTGATGTGTCTGTTTATAGTTATCGTATGCTAAATTTCAAACTTTTTTCGTTTTTATAGTCAACATACAGTTCTTTAAAATATACAGTACGTTTTTTTTTTATAAAATTCATTTATGAAAGAATTATCTTTTGTTCGGATAAATCTTCAAAATCTCATACTGTGATACATATGTATGTACATAAAATGTAAATATTATTTGAATGTTATTATTATTAAAAAAAAAAAAAAAAAACTATCAAAATGCCATTTAATAAAAATTATTGTTTTTCAATAATCCATTTTATAAATATTATTTTCATTACCCTAAATAACATCTGGTCTCACCTTGATAATTTACATATTCAAGTTGAGCAATTTTTTATGCAACACATTTAGAACTCATACACACGCACGTACAAATAAAATAAAAAAAGGTTTTCCATATTCGGATTATAGTTTTCAGATTATTTCAGTTACGCTTGAGTTGAAAAGGAAAATTTTCTACCATATAAATGGATAAAATAAAATTTATTACCCTTTGTGTTTCTAAATACAGGGGTTGTTGTTTGTTGCACAAGAAATTTGACAAATTTGAAATGTTAAGTGCTGCATCAAATAATCAGCTGTAAGTACAAATGTATTAATATCCCTTCACTCTCTCATACATACATAGATATGTACATTACAACAAAAACAAGAAACACAGTATAAATTGACATCTTCACGTAAGATAAGTTTAAAGCGAAATATCCTGTATTCACAGGAAGACCGGAAATACATTCAATAAGAAAATTTATAACTTTCCTATAAAAAATAATTCAATAAACAATAAAAAAGTAACATTAAGTTATGCACCCCTTAATGATTCAAAAATGAAAACGAAAGTCGTTGGAATATTGTTGTCACATCCTACCGCATATTTGAGTTTTCCATTTATCGCAGCAATATGTTTTAAACTACATTCGATGTACAAGTATTTATTCGAACAACTGACTCGAAACCTCAAAGTGTTCTGTAGCGTTGACAGTCATGGAAGCATATTCTACAGGGTTGAACAAAATGTATAAAATTAATAAATGTGACCAGTTGAAAGAACATGTACCAATGGTTTTGTTAAACATTAATTTGTGGTTGTAATTACATTTTAACCCATTAGAACAAGTAATAATTTTTTCCTTCCCTTGTTCCTAATATCCGCTATGACAGCAAATTTTGTAGCATCGATTTTTGTAATTATGTGTATTAAAGAAAACCTTTTATACTAAAAGCAATAACAATGTAGGTGCATTCATTTATTTATCTATTAAACTAATGACCAACATTGAATTTAGAAACTTCTACTACTTTGCTGTAGTTGTAATTCATTAAGTATATTATTGGAAATTATAACGTTGATGAATAAATAATAAATGGTAAAAAATAAAGAACTTCAGAAATGAGAATACCAAAAAATTAAAAAACTCCCATAATTTAAATCTTTAAAAATTTTAAATTTATTTAATATTTAACAATCTGATATTTAAGAACAAATGTTTTATGAAATTTCACAAAAAAAAAGAAATTGTCCAAATATTAGGCAATTTTTCGTAATGAAAAAATAAACAATTATAAAAATTTAATAATAATGTAAGTCACGCCTTTTAGAACGACTGGGTGATAATTTTAATGAAAAAAGTCTAGTTTTTAAACAAGTTTTCCTCGGACTGAGATATTTGGTATTTTCGTACGGAAAAATTTCAGTGTTTTTAATTCCATGATTTTAAAACAATTTTAAAAACTGTTTTGGGACCACTGTAGTGCGTTTATATGGGAAAAGGTTGGCCGTCTTGTGACTAGATGTTTAAAGAAAATGTTAAATATATTACGAATTATGTTTTAGACCACTTGTGGAAAGAGTGTTTTTAATATAGTTTGAACCATAATTATAGAAAAAGAAGTGTTTGCATCTGCAGAATTGTTTAAAAAATGTTGATTTTTTTATAGCTGCTTCAAAACTCCAATTTCAAACTTTAAAAAAATTTTGTTAAACAAATTTCAAAAAAAAAAAAAGACTCAAATAAAACTAGCAGGTTTATAGACAAGACCACGGGAAATGAAGCGAAGAAAAAAATAGGTTAATAACTTTTTAACTAAGTGGTGCCTGCAATTTAAACTCTGCGAAATTAGACAAAAAAGCATTTTTTTGCAGTTATAGTTTTAAGGTATTTTTTTTTAACTGATATTTAAACTAAACAAAAAGATAAATCATAACATTTATAGTTTTGTAGCAAAATTTGTATAATATACGAAAACAAAAAACAAAAAATAAAATATAAAAAAAAAGTTTTTTCTCAAGTAGAAAATAAAAGAGTTCTTAGCAAAAAAGTTTTCCAAAGAAAACTAAACATGAAAAAGCTTTTTTTTTTTCTTTTGTACAATAGTTTTTGCCACAATCGTAAAATATTTTTTATTTTGTCCATTTAAGTTCAAAAAATATTTTATAATACACATACGAAAATAAAAAAATATTAAAAAATCACAAAAAAAAAAAAAAAAAATTTCCAAAGAAAACAAAACATAAAAAAAAACTTTTCTTGTACAATAATTTTTGCTTTCAGTCAAATACATATTTATGAAATTAAAAATAAAATAATTATTAAAAATGTAAATTGTAAAACAAAAAATGGAAAATTGCTTATATTCAAATGATATTTCTAATCGTTATCTAAAATTTTTATTCCAAACATAGAAAATGAATATATAATATATAGAACGTGCATAAACAATGTACTCTTTGTATGCGATGACCTGCAAAGTATTTATTGAGACCAATATATTCACTCCTTATGTTACGGCTCTTACAGACGTCTAAGCAACTCTTTATATATAGACTTTTATATATTTATACATAGAGAAAACAGATTCGTTGTGATAACCGAGTTTTTTGCCAAATGAATGCTGTTGGTTGCAGGAACTACAGGACATATTTGGTTAGAATTCCCGAAAATTTTCGTTTGACACAACTGCCTTTTAATAAAGACTATTCGTAACTTAAAATATTAGTTGTCGAAATTAATTGAAAAAGTCATTTGAATTTCTGTTGTTATTTTTATATTTTCTTTAATTAAAAATTACAGCACTCGACTTTTATTTATTTTTTTTTTTTTTGTTTTTTTTGTAGAAGTCTAATTTTTTGCACCTGAAATTGATATATCTGGGAGATTTTCTCTGTTTTGATTCGAAAAGGAATTCATTGGAAATTGTATTTAAAGCACAAAGAATTTCGAAAACTTTTTCTTTGTGCCTCAATAAAAATTGTTTATTCTTACCACTTGTCTCTTCTTCGTTGTATAATTGCAATGATTCCAGACTAAGTGGATAGCAATTATAAAGTCAAGGCATTTTTATTTCATAAAAAAAGTTTAATATATATTTTGTGTAATTATTTATAGGACAATCAAACGTTGGCTATTGAGTTCTTTAACCATTTTGATGTTGTATGAACATTAGGGTTATATCTTTTTGCAATTCTTGCAAATATTCAAAAATAAAGGAATATTATGTCAATTTTTCGCGATGAAAATGTTTTATTCACAGGGAAAAAGATTGATTGAATATAGCTTACCACCATATAAATTTAATAATATAAACCAATTTCCTATTAGACTTATCATAACTTTGTAAATAGAAAGAAAATTCTCCTATTATATAAATAAGAAACTACTAATATTTAAATTAACATTTCTATTATAATATAATTGGTTAATGCAACCAATGTGAGTCCTTTTTATACACTTCACCACAGATACATATATTTAAGTTTATCAATCCGTTTGAAATTTCCACAATTTTCATCGGAGAGCAAAAGGTTTATATTTTCTGGAACCTTTTAAGAAATGATGTCGATAGGACAATGTCCGTCCATCCGTTTGTCGGTTGAAATAGCGTTTATGAAGCCCACCGTTAACTGCCATATATAATAAACTATTGAAATTCAGCAAGATCGATTCATAAATGGCGCAGATATGTCAAAAACCCATTTTTTAAACCGGGTTGGATTTTCTGAAGCCTCTATATAAACTAGGGACTTTGTTTTTATATAGAAGATTTAGAAAAGTTTTTCTGAATTTTTATGCTGAGGAAATGAACTAAATCGATTCAATAAAAACGGAGATATCACTTTTTGAATCCCTTGTCTAAAATTTCGGTTTTTTGAATTAACCATATAGGTAAAAAAAAAAAAATATTAAAAATATACACACACAAACATATTTAAAATATTGCAATGACTTTCAGTGTTGTTGTTTTTTGTATAAGCAAGCAGTAGTTGTTGATTATATATACATACACACAATCATTTCTTATGTATGTTTCCAACATTTTGTATCGAAATTTGAACTAAGGCGACACCTCATGTAGTTATTAACAGTCGAATATGATATTATTTTCTTCTTAGGTGACACTATTTAGTGCATTCCTTGGTTGTCGAAATATTATTATTTAGAAGTGTGAAAAGTATATCAAAAAAAAAAAAAAATATCGAAATATAATGGCTTTTGTACAATAAAAATATTAAAATATTTTTAAAGCAGTTGGAATATTTCTAGTAAATGTTTTTAATTATAATTGACCTAAATACTTATCTCATATTAATCATTAATTAAGTATAAGTTTAAATTAAAAACAAAAATCAGCAATTAAATATTTTTATTCATATAAGCAAAAACATTGATCACTTTAAAAGTTATACATTTACTGAGCGAAATTATGTCTTTTTCTTTACTTTATATTGTTAAAATTCGCCAAAGTAAAGTTTTTTAGATCAAAATTCGATGGTACTGAATATTCTGTTATAGTTTTAATACTATATAAAATCAAAAAAGATCATTAGAAAACGAAAACGTACCACAAATTCCCCTCTAATGAATTCTCATTCACTTGGGACCATATATCCTAGATTACAAGTTCAATATTATAGAAAATTCAAAAAGTACCATTAGAAGAACGAAAAAGTACCACATAGTTAACTCTTGTGAATTATTACCCACATATAACCATCGATTTTCAATTTCATCCTTCTAGGTTAATTATTAAAAAAAATCAAAAATTACCATTACAAAAACGAAAATGTTCCACAAATTCTCTTCGTGTGAATTCTCACTTTCTTAGGACTACATAGACGTAAGTTTTTTTTTTTTATAGGTTTCATTAATAGAATTTCGTTATTGAGTTTGAACAAAACGTACAAAACTTGGGTTTGCCAAATTGTCGGCTTATATTATTTTTAATTTTAGTGTTTATTTCCGCTAATACATTACCTAAAACGTTGTTATGGTTCACTACAATAACTGTAAAATTGAAAGTATATGTATTATTAAATTTCATATTCAGATATTTAAATTTTACCTTTTAATTTTTTTTTCTTTTATTTGATTTTGACGAAAAAAAAATATCTGTAAAAAATAAACACATACGCTAGATAAGTTATATAATTTACAACACGTAGAAATATGCAACAATAAATACCTTTTAAATTTTTAATATACTTTGTGAAGAAGTGGAATTGATAAGAAGTTATTGTGAGTTGGCAAACATATAGTATTGTTGGTCTTATATGTTAACTAAGGTCCATATGAATTTTCAACCAAGTAAATTCCCAAATGAACTGACGACATAGGTGTTTCATAAGAGGACCGTTTATTTATACATTTTTTTGTTCGTTCTTAAAACTTACAATTATTTGTTTTGTTTCACATACATTGTCGGGAAATTTAAGAGCAAATATAAGACCACATTTAAATATAGATATTATTGATATTTTCGATTGTAAGGACAAAAGCTGAATGTCTATGATGCGACTACTCTGTTATATGTTTTGGCATTTTTATTATTATTATTATTATTATTATTATTTTTTTTTTTTTTTTTTTTGAAGAGCATTTTCGAATTTATAGCCCGAAAAAATCCGTTAAATATAACATTTTGTGAACTTTATAGGTTACTCTTATGACGCCATATTGTAAAATTATTTAAAATTAGGTAGCAAATAACCAAAATCGAAAAATAAAATTAAACAATAACAAATAAAATAAAAGAAACAAAAAAGTAATAACTAAAAAACAAATATACAAAATAGAGATGATAAAGCTCAGTGGAAGAGGTAAAGCTGTAATTGCCCCCTCTGAATTCTATACCCACCCATTCCTTGCTAACTAACCTACATACCAATTGTCCTTAACTTTTCTTGAAAATCAAATGAGAATTAATTTAGCAAATCATATTGCAAGTAGAGTTTATGTTTATTTTATAATTTTTTAAATAACATTGCATTAAATGTTAAAACTAATTATTACTAATTATTTATAGTTTATAATTGTTAAAATATTAAGAAAATTAAAGTTTCAAATGATTTATTTTCTCGATATCTATAAACTTCCCTTCCATGTAATTAACTTTAAGATACAATGCAATGTTATGCACAATGTTATGTTAAAACAAACAAAAAAAACTTGATGTAAATTTATAAATTTATGTTATTAACATTAAAGTAAATGAGTAAAAATCAGAATTTATCGTAGCATAACTTTAGAATGATAGAAATTTAATAATGTTAATAATATATAAAAACAATTACATTAAAAATGCGTTTAAGTTAAAATTTTAAAACGTTAATTACCTATACGACAACTACGTTAAATTGCATTTATGTTAAAAATTTAAGATGGTGATAATATATAATACAATTGAGTTAAATTTATATATATATGTTAAAAGTTAAAACTGTTAATAACATATGACTTCAATGTGTAAACAAACTTAACAGAAATTTAATTTTGTTAATTAAAGAAATAATGCTATGGTAATATACAAAAGTTTAACATTACATTGTTATAACTAACATTACAACAATAAAGACGTTAACATTAAAATTTTGTTTACCTAACAAGACAACATTTTAATAACATGACTATTAAAATGAAATATGTAAATTGCATTAAGGTGTTTTAGGAAGAGTGAACATATGTAGATAAATATTTTAGTAATTCACCAAATTTAGCATTCCAAAATCCGAGAGGCCTGTTGCCTCTCAAGAGTCGTTTTGGGTCTAATGATTTAATTCAAAATATTCACCCAATGTATACTGTAATGATAATGTAAAAAATATATATAGAATTTCAAAATTTATCAGCAAAACACACAATTCAAATGAACATTTTTAGGTGATTTTAAAAACAAAAGTCAAAGATAAAAAATATGAAAGTAATTTCAATGCTAATATTTAAAAAAAAAATTCTGTTTAAACAAAAGATGTAAAGGAAGAAGAAAAAGAAAAATAAAAATTGCAAAGTAGAAACTTAAAGCCTCACAATATATATCGAGAAACTCTATAACAAAATTTTCAAATTTCTCAAGAAGGAGTGTGAAAATACAGATAATTTTGAAAAATATTCTGTGGGGTGTATTTTTCTAAAAAAAAACAAAAAAAAAAAAATATTGCCCAGTACAAAACGAAATTCTTAACTTCCACTGCTTACCACCTCCTTAAATCTTCAAAGCTTCTGGGTTTTCTGTAAAATTTCATAGATATATAAGGAGCAAATGACAGTAGTAAATAAGATGCTTCAGCTTTTAAATTGTTTGATAATTGAAAATAAACCTTTCGTTTTACTACGATTTGAAGTATTTTTTTTTTTTTTGAAACGACTAAGTCTTTTAAATGCATTGGGTGTAATGGAAATTGATTCACCATAATGATTCTAATTTCTTCTAGATCCAAATTAATATCGAAATTTATAGAGTGTTGAAAGTATAGATCATCTCTTTTTATAAAATCTTAATTTGAACGTGGTTGCCCACAAATTGTATTAAACGTTGTCACATTATTAGCCGATGTACCAACTTGGAGACATTTAGAATACCCTTTTAGAGAGTTGTGTCCTTTTATGCCACATAAAAATTAACATACTGGAGCGTCACATATAAGTGCTCTAAATGCTACATACATTTTTTCACCGTCTAATGAAAATCCTTTGTCTTGCAATGACTTTGCTACCCGGGTGAAATCGTGCAGAACTGGAAACAGTTTTCCTGTCCCTACATATGATCCCATTTAAGAACATCTACATTTGGGATATTAATAATAGCACCCACAATCTGAACAGAGGTAAATAATCAACTCTAATGTACATGACAATTTTTTATTTTTTTTATTTTGGAACTTATAATATAATGTGGTTTAACGCAGTATGAACGAACAATTCTTTTTAGTTTTTAATATAACTGAAATACTGGAAGGATGCGAAATGTTCTCAGATTGTAATATCTTCAACAAATTGTTTGCACCTTTTACTTATATGTTTGAGTAAAGCTACCAATTTTTCAGTTTTTTATTTACACATTTTTAGGACTTGATTTAAGATATTGAATATTCGTAATTTTCTAAATCATAATTTTCTAAATTATGTAAATCTAAAAGTCAACAAGACCAGAAATTCTTTTTCTTTCACATTGGACACGGTATCCAGATTTTATTTTTAATGCCATTTCTATTTATTTATTTTTTTAGACGTTACTTTTGTTTGTAAATTTTGCTCACACTAAAATAATTAACAAAACTATTGTTTTTTCGCAATGTTTACCATTTTTTTTTTTTTTTTGTAATATTTTTCAAGATTTATTTTATTATTTTTCAAAGTTATGCGTTTTTAACTCTTACTGTTACATTGTAAACTATTCCCTAGAATATAATATTCGGTTCAATTATTTTGTTTACGTGAGCTGAACCATTTTCAAAATACCTCCAAAAATATAGTGTCCGATGTAGTGCGTACAAAGTTTTTAACTTTTTCTCAAATAATATTACGACATGTAATAGAGACATGTCGACTAATACGTAATTAGAAAAGAATTAATTAGTTTTCATTCTTGTAAAATTAAAATATAAGTAAAATTTTCTACGATTTTTTTAAACACTATTTTATTTCTGTTTGAATATTTCGGTCATTTTCCATCATTATTTAGATTTTAGAGCATCATTGGAATGGTCTTATTCAATAAAGTAATATAAAAGTAATATTTTGAGATCACCCGTCTATAATAAATACATACATACTTACATACATACGTACACACATACAAACATATCTATTGTGAGATAAATATAAATATCTTAATATATATATATATATTTATATATTTTGAATCTTATTAAACATTTTATTAAATAAAAAATAAGTATTGTTTGAAAATTTACTAAAAATTAAATATAATTTTTATTTGTTTATTTAAAAAAGTGATGAAATCTTTCATAATTTTCAAATATACAAATTTATAAATAATAAAAATATTTTAATAAGAAAAAAATTAAAATTTTTTCAATAAAAATTTTACGAATTTGAATGTTTGATTTTACTAATTTAGTGATAGGTCCGATTTTAATAACAAATATAATTGGTTTTATAAATTTAGTAATTAAATACGAAATTTATTTTTTTCTGTGTACTTATAAATATTTATTTGTTTTCCTTTGGTTTTAATTTAATTATTTTGTAAGCTTTTAGATTTTTATTGATTATTGAATCAACTCAATAGGTTAGAAGTTAATATTTTCCCCAATTTGTTTGTTAAAACTACGATACTTTTACTCAGGTTTACTAAAATTTAAATGAAAGATAATTGAAGGTGGCAAGAGTTCGCTTTGCGAAATATGCTAGCACTATTTTAATTGTTACATAAAATAGACACTTTGACGAACAATTTCATATTTTTGCATTCGTGCAAGTTCATGCCCAAACATTACTTATCGTCTTTTAAAGGTGAGGGATATATAAAATTCGGCAGAGTCGAATATAGCACTTTAACTTGTTTATTTTATGTTTTTTTAGAGGTGTTCGAAAAAAAAAACGATTTTACTATTTTCACAATATTCTATTAATTAAGAGGACCAAAATTAATAGAATGTTTATTTCGAATTTAAAATATATTGATATAATCAATTTTTATAATTGTAGTTACTAATATTTAGTACTAAAAAATAATTATGATATCAATTGGTAGTTACAACTAATTTATTCGTTGTAGGATCCTTAAATCAAGCAAAAAGACTATTTTTCCTTAATGAATATACAAAACCTTTATTATATATAAACTATCTAATATTGTAATAAATCTTTAGCTTGTTCTATAAAATTTGAATGAATACAATCTTTTTCTGTTTATAATTTTATATTTCTGCAATGCTTATTGTGGAAAAAGGATTTTTGCGGCATTAACTAAACTTTAAGTGTTTATAACAAGATACTGATACTTCAGCATCTTAAAAATGGTAAAACAAGTTATATGTCACATTTGAAAAACTGAAGTAAAAAGTTAAAATATACTAAGATTTTTCTTTCAAATTATAACTTGCATCATTGTACGAGTAAGATATGCAGTTTTATGGCATTTTCAATTATGTTTATAACGCTCATTGTTTTTTAGACTTAAAGGTTTAATTGCTTAACCGATTTAACGGTTTCCGTCAGTCAGTCTGTCCGTCCAACCGAAATTAATAAAAACATTCTGATCAAACTATAGTTTACAATTTGCAAAATATCTTAATGAAGTTTGACACATCGCTTCCAAAGATTACTCTAGTGAATTTCGTGAAAAGCGTTATAAAAATATTTTCTCGAAATACTTTTTAACTGTTTCTATTGGAGTAAAAATTATGATGCTTAATTTTGTGACTATCGGCCAAATCAGCGTCCACATAAGGCTCCTCATTGGAAATCGTTTTTGGAAAATCATACGTATATACATTTTATATATTTGCTTGTATCGAGATCAAATTTGGCTGTAAATTATTTCAACTCATTGCGCTATAGAAAAATCGTATGAAAAATCTTGTGTTGCAACTTTTAAGAATTCTAATTATAAAAATTTTAATGAAAATTTAAACGACATTAGTGTTTTAATTGTTTTTATCATTACTAAAAATCCAATGTCGAACAAATTAGTTGTGCACAAATATGTAAACAAAATTCATTAAAAATTAAACATTTTTTTTAAAACTAAATTAGAAAATTTGAAATATTGTTCAACAGGGCTGGCCACGGTAGAACAATTTTATTATATTCTTAGTCCTTGGAATACTGACTATCACGTGCATATGAACTTATGTTCTACAACCTATGTCTTATACATTATCTAATTAATAAACGGACATTAAAAATATATGATTCTATATTTTAAGTTATCAATAATTTTTGATATAGAGTGATTCCATGTCAAAACGGACAGCAATCTGATTTGAAATCTATGATTTAAATGAAATTCACTACAGGTACTGCTTCTCAAAATCATAAACTTTTAAACTCACGTCCTTTTCCGGTCCAGAAATATGACGTTCTGAAAAACGCAAAATGGTTAAAAACTTCAAAAAGGAGTAGTTGTTAAATCACTATATCTCAAAAATCGGTATTTTTAAAATTTTTAATAAAATATACAATGTTGACATAACTCCTTATCATACACGTGCAAAATATCGTGTTGGATACTTAATTAGTTTATAATTAATGAAGCAAAATATGGTAAATTTTTTGTATGTAAAATTTAAAATATTTATAAAAATAAATTTCAAAGTATGTTTCTTTTTTTGTGAGCTCATATTTAAAAATAAATGAAATGAAAAGGAGTGTACATCATGAAATTTTGCACGAATATGAAGAAGAGTTCATTTAGAGTTAAAGTTAATTTTCTATATATCATTTCTTTATCTTATAAATGATACTAAAATTAATATATTTTATGTATAGTTCGGAAGTTATTAGTATTTATCAGGCAAAGTTTTTCAAGTTTTTCGCTTGAAAAGTAAGCTTTTACATATTTCTTAAATATTTTAAAAAAATGCATTTTTTTTAATCTTTGCACAAATTTGCATATAATGAATACAAAAATTTATTTGCTTAACAAAAAACGCAAATTTTTAATGATTTTTTAGGATATGATTAACTGATTTATATTAATTATTTAGTTTAATACTACGTGTATAAATGTAAAGAAAAAAAATTCAGATATAACAAAGGTGGACTGTCAAGGTCTATTTACTAAAAATTTTATTTTTTTTATAAAAATTCGAAAACTATAAAAATTTTTAAGTTAGAAAAGTGATTACCAATGCATATTTATATAAAATTTATATAAAATTATTTGCATATTTTTATACATATTATCTCATTTTTCGCGCTTCATCAAGTGCATATTTTCACTATTTTCGTGGATATTTAAACTTGCTCTGGTAATTATATTATATTTTGATTTTTTCATAACTTCTAAACTAAATGAGTTTTCAGCCTGAAATTCTTCACGTTTAGAGAGAAGAGTTACTTCAACATTATATGTTTTATTAAAAGTTTTAAAAATACAGGTTTTTGAGATATAACAGTTTGAATTTTATATTTTATAACCCTTTTTTGAATTTTTCACAGTTTTTTTTAATTTTTTAATTTTTTGTAATTAAGTGTAAATAAATTTTTACATAATTATCTATCAGGCAAGATAAAAAAGTTAAATTTAGTTGGAAAATTTTAAACTTACTACTTAAACTTACTAGCTACTACTTCCCCTTGATCTATCCACACTATTCAACATCTTATTAGAAATTCATTTCTAAAAGTTCTTTAGACTTTCACTAAATTACTTCTTTCGATATATATGCTTTGTATGGGGTGTACCCTTCACTCTGGCCATAACCGTCCTATTTTTATTTTATAAATATAATATGACAAGAAAGTAGTACCCATGAAATTTGATAGCTCTCACTATAATAGTTCTTTAGATCATTAGATCATTAAGAGTATATATATATTTATTATATATTGTATATTATATATATATTATATATATATATATATATATATATATATATATATATATATTTGAATTTCGAAACACACGCTGATAATGCTGTAAAAATTTTAAGATAATCGGTTCAGCCGTTTGAGAGTTTTAAAAAAGGAAACGCAAAATGTGGTCATGATGACCGATCAAGATCTACCACAGTCTATAACCTCCTCAGGCACTGTTACTATCTCTATGTCTAATTCGTTAAAATCGGTTCAACCGTTTAGACGTGATTGATACACAAACAAATTTACACCTCATTTTTATAATATCCTGTTTTTTATAATATCAGTTTTTCTTTATGGACTTAGATTTCATTTTTTTTCTATCTAATGGATAAAGTTTTATTTGAAACACACACAATCGTTTATGTGGTGACTGGAAGGTTATGCTTTTCTTTTATTTTCCGACAGCCTAGGTAATTTTTTGTTTCTTCAAAGCGAATCGAACCCTTTTGACGAAGTATTAATTTGGAAGGTCCTTTTGTTGAAGCTTTAAAGCCATATTTAAGTTTCTTACCACTTTTTCTGAACGCTTCATTAATATGGCAATTTTTCTATTTAAAAGTTTTTCATTAAATTTTTCTCAGTTTAATTTTACCTCTTTCCAGAGCCTATATTGCAAGGTTTTCACTTTTATTTTTCTTTAGAATTTAAGTTTTAGACTCTTCTTAACAGGTTTTGCAAAAATACTTGTTGGCATTACCAAATTAACAATGCAAAACAACTTTTTGTTTACTGCGTTTACTGCAAACGAATGACCCATCAAAATATACAATTTTGCTAAAAAACTCATATATATATATATATACTCATGTATATATATATATATATATATATATATATATATATATATATATATATATATATATATATATATATTTATATTATTTATATTATTAACCATTACACAGAGGTTTCAAAACGCTTGTTTTTGGAAATGATTTCGAAAAAACTTGATACGGTTGAGGTGTTTTTGAATTGATTTGGAGGAGTACAGATCTCTAGCGAGTTACGGGGGTAGTGGGTGGATCTCCAAAGTTGGCCACTTCACGTATATCATTTTTTTGTAAAGAAATTTTAAACATAGATGATTATTGTAATTCTCTACAAAAAATATACATACATGTGTAAATTATTTCCTTTAGTTTAAGAGATATTTAGATCGAAACAAAATTTTTCATTATTGTTATTTTCTGTTCTTTTGTACTTGACGCACGACTTTTATAACGGCAGAGTGACGATTTTAATGAAAGAAGTAAATTTTTGAAATAAGTTTTGCCCGAATTGAGATTTTGGGTATTTTAGTACCAAAAACTGGTCGTCCCTTCAATTTTCTGATTTACAGACAAGTCTGTCCATATCTAGTCAAAATTTCATAAGGATATCTTCATTCGTTTAAATTTTATTTCAGTTCAATTATTACTATTATTTCTCAAAAAATATTTAAAACCTTAATTTAATTTTTTGTTTAATATTTATATTAACTATAATTCCCTATGTTCTCATGACGCCAAATACTTTCACAATATGTTTATATTTTTGCTTGAAAACTAAAGGAAACTTTGCCTTCTTATGTAATTTTTAGCTTTTTTCCCTTTCTTTCCCTTGCATTTTTTTTGAAAAATGTAAACATATCTCACAGTGTCGTGAACTCGTACAACGAGAAGGCAAAGTCTATAAGAAAGTTAACAAAACTATTTCAATGAAGAACAAAATAGTTTATGTTAATTAAATTTACATTTAGTAATCAAATTTGAAATGTCATATCAATCCAGTATATTCTGGAGTCTTTTTTATACAATTATATATTAAATCACATTATATCTAGGGTAAGTACATAAATCCAGATTATGAACATAAATATTTACCAAAATTTTACAAAATTCCAACTAAGAAAATGTTTTTACTACGAAAAGGGTATGATAAAATCGTATTTTAATATCTTTTCGCATACAAATTTTAATATGTCTGTAAATTAAAGAAAAATCATTTTATTTATTTTTTTCTTTTAAATATCTTCAATGTGTAAAACAATAATTACATTAAATATAAAATTTTGCACAAAAAAACTTAATTCTTAATAATAATGTATAGTGTTTGTACGATAAGGAGCTTTTTCCTTACCGGCAGCAATATAGAGCAAATCAGTTTTTTGACTTGTTGTCTATATTGCCACTGAATTGTTCGTTGGGCCGAGTAATGCAAAAGGAATTGCGACCGTGAACTGCGAAATAAAAAACAAGAGGCGATGTTGCCTCTTTGATTTCAACTAGCACAGTAATCTTTATTTATAAAATTCTTCAAAATAAAGTAGAACAAACGATCATAATAACTAAGGGCTACTGTGTTGTTGTTGTTATTCTATGTTGAGAGACAAACAAAAGAAATTCACCACTAGTAATGTACATATGTGCAAAAAACAAAACAATAAATAAAATATGTACCGGTATTGAATTTTTGTTTACAACAACACATTATGAGATGGTAATACAAAACAAAATAAGAAATAAAATAAAACCTAACGGTTAATAACCAAAATAAGTTATAGTGGACCATAGAAATGAAATTTACATCAAATTACAGTGGGATGAGTGGCTCAAAAATATGAATAATTTAAATACAATAAAAAAATGCAAAATAAAATAGAAATAAATATAAAATAAAACAATAAGTATTATACGGTGACCTAACATACCGGCCCCATTGAAAGGATACTTTCAAGATGAACAAAGTAGAGCAAGTCTGTGGATAGGGCGACGTATAACTCCTTTTGTTGTTTTAATGTCAACCACTCGAACACGATTATCTCTTCCAAGCACAGTATTGATGATTTTGCCCATGAGCCATTTTTGTGGGGGTAGATTATCCTCATGAACAATTACTATAGATCCATTGATGATATTGTTGTTGAAGGTAGTCCATTTATTGCGAGTCTGCAGTTCGTTAATATAATCGTGGGACCATTTTCTCCAAAAATGTTGTTTGATAGCGCTTACTCAATGTTATTAATTTCTTTTGTAGGGACATCACGTTCTGGCAAACTACGTAGGGGAGCGCCAATTAGAAAATGGCCAGGTGTAAGGGCTTCAAAATCACTTGGATCGGAAGATAGGGGTGATATTGGTCTTGAATTTAAAATAGCCTCTATCTCGATCATCGCAGTTGTCAGCTCTTCGTATGTAAGCTTAGTGTTAGCCAGGGTTTTAGTTAAGTGGCCCTTTGCAGATTTTACGGCCGCCTCCCACAATCCGCCAAAATGTGGTGCCCTAGGGGGAATAAAGTGAAAATTTATAAATTGATTTGAGCAATAATTTACAATAAAATTTGAGTTCTTTGGATCAAAAAGGAACGATTTTAATTGAACCAATTTAGAATTTGCACCAACGAAATTGGTGGCATTATCACAGAATATATCTGTGGGCAAACCTCTTCGTCCAATCAACCTTTTCAGAGCGGCAATAAAGGCGTCAGTTGATAAGTCCGATACAACTTCAATGTGCACTGCTTTAGTTGCGAGGCAGACAAAAACAGCAATATAGGTTTTATATGGGACCTTTCCTCTGATGCGGAAGTATGTGTTAACTGGACCACAAAAATCAACGACACATCTGGCGAAGGGCCTTGAAGGGTTGAGACGCTCTACGGGTAAATTTCCCATCATCTGTTGTAGCAATTTTGGGCGATAACGAATGCATTGTGGGCACGAATTGACGATGCTACGACATAGATTTCTTGAGTTGATGATCCAAAATTTCTGGCGAATTAACGACATTAGAGCCTTAGGTCCAGCGTGATAGTTACTAATATGTAGATGGCGTACATAACAGCTCACAAAGTGATTTTTACTGGGCAGAATTATAGGATGCTTTTGACCTTCAGAGATTGATGCTAAGTCCAAGCGACCACTAACTTTGAGCAAATTGAAGCCATGTGAGGAATCAAGGAAAGGGTTGAGACACTTTAGAGCGCCTTGAGGATCCTTTTTCTTTAGAGCGCGATTTATATCATCTTGAAAATGGAGTTTCTGGATGTTAAAGACAATACGAAATAAGGCATTTTCTAATTCTTGGGGCTGCAAGGAATCAGAACAAAAAATATTAGTTTTTGGTTTATAAGCAAAACGAAGCATCCAGGCGACAATACGAATGATTTTTAAATATGAACTATATCTTGCAATCGAATCCAAAATGTAATTAGATTTTACTTCAAGGCACATTGTAGTTTTACGTTTTTCTCTATCGATTTCTTGTTGATTTTCTTCGGGTAATTTATCCAATTTATTTGGAGGCCACTGAGCAGGATCTAGAGCGAGAAATGCTGGTCCATTGAACCATATAGATGAGGAAAGTTCTTGAACAGTTGAACCTCGAGAAACAATATCAGCAGGATTGAAATGAGTTGGGACATGTCGCCAACTACAAGCATTAGTAAGGTCCTGAATTTCTGATACCCTGTTGCCAACAAAAACGGATAATGTTGAAGAATGCTGCTTGAGCCAATGAAGAACTAGTTGAGAATCTGTCCAGAGAAAAACTTCAAGATTTGGTATTGCGAAAAGATTTTTGATTTTAGAGTATAATTTTGCCATAAGTTGTGCGCCGCATAATTCTAATTTAGGCAATGATTTTCTTTTTGTTGGAGCGACACGAGATTTAGCAGTAAAAAGACGAACAGATACATTTCCTGAAGAAGTTTTTACTCGAAAATAGAAACAGCAACCATAAGCGCGAATTGAAGAGTCACAAAAGCCATGAATTTGAATTAATTGAGAATTAGGAGCAAGACAAAAACGAGGAATTTTAAGCCAAGATAATAAATTGAGATCTGAGACAAAAGATTTCCAGGCTGAGTATAGTTCTTGAGGTATAGATTCATCCCAATCAATTTTTAGAATCCATAATTCTTGCATGATGATCTTTGACTTTATAATAAGCGGTGCCAAGAGTCCTAGGGGATCGAAAAGAGATGACGAGAGCGACAAAATTGTTCGTTTGGTAATTTTTTCCTCCATTTGACCTTTAGGCGAAAAAGAAAATAGAAAAATATCTTTTTGTTGATCCCATGTAATTCCAAGAGCACTTGTAACAGCAGAGTCATCAATATTCAAACTTTTGGTAGTTTTATCATCTTGAAAATCTTTATGATTTGAGTGCCATTTATCTAATTGAAAACAACCTTTACTTAGAATTTCATTTACCTCCTGCTTAATTTGAGCCAATTCTTCTATTGTCCCGGCCCCACTTAGGAAATCATCAACATAAAATGAAGACTTTATGATCTTTGCGCCAAGTTCATACTGGTCCTTATACTGATCTGCAAGATAATGAAGACTCTTGAAAGCGAGATAAGGGGCAGCTGACATTCCGTAGGTAACTGTATTTAGCTGATATGTACGAATTTCTTCTTCCTCTGAATTTCTCCACAAAATGTATTGAAATTTACGATCATGAAAGTCAATGAGCATCTTGCGATACATTTTGACTATATCAGCTGTGATGGCGTAGCGATGAAGGCGAAAGCGAAGTAGAATTTTGTACAACTCATCTTGAATAGTTGGACCAACCATAAGAATGTTGTTTAAAGATTTATGGGACGATGAGGGACATGAAGCATCGAAAACTACTCTTAATTTCGTGGAGGTACTATTGGGCTTAAAAACGCAATGATGGGGAATGAAATAGTGAGGTTTATCTAAGCGGGGATTTCGAACTAGACTCATATGTCCACAATCTTCATATTCCTTCATAAAAGCGACGTATTGTGATTTGAGGTTGTTGTCTCGAGCAAACCTTCTCTCCTGAGACGCAAATCTTTTAAGAGCCGTATTTCGAGAGAGGCCTAAATTGTCAGAGGATTCTTTGAAGGGCAATTTAACAACAATCCTACCAGACGCTTCACGATGAACTGTATTATTAAAAAAGGTTTCACAATCAACTTGCTCTGGAGTCAAAACAGTTGGACCAGATTCAACTTCTTCGATTTCCCACAAACGTTGTAATTTTAAATCGACCTCTTCTTCTATCGAAAGCATACAAGAAGAACTAGAACTTTTGGAATGATTTGAATTATAACGACCAGCAACTATCCATCCAAAAAGTGTTTTTTGTAATTTGGGCAAATTAGGACCAAGTTTTATTTGACCAACCGACAAAATATCGAAAAATGTTTCAGTACCAATAAGTAAATCGATTCGTTTTGACTTGAAAAAGTTTTCATCAGCAAGCTGGGTGTTTGGCGGCAAATTCCACGACGAGACATCTAATTCTGAATCAGGTTGATACGAAATGTGAGGGGTCACGCAAAACGAAAGAGGTACTTCAAAATCAGTAAAACGAGATTTAACATTTGTGGACGATCTGTATTTGCTTTTGCTATGCGCGTTACCAATACTAGCAACTTCAGTAGTTTGCTTTTTGCGAGACAAATGTAATTTTTGCGAAAATTCTTCAGTTATGAAATTCAATTGAGAGCAAGAATCCAACAAAGCGCGTCCCAATTGATAGCAACCATTAGCATCACGAACAAGAACCATGGCAGTAGCAAGAAGCACCTGTTCCGGCGAGGATTTTTCCATATGGGCATGGACCGAGGCGGAATTTTCATTCAAGGCAGCATGAGATGTAGATGGTTCAGCAGCTGGGGACGAGGGTCTAGAAGCTGGCTGAGACCGATGAAGTAAACTATGATGCGAGCGAGAACAAAATTTGCACTTGAATGAAGAGGAACAGTTGTTTACTTGATGCCCTTTCGATAGACAATTAAGGCAGAGACCTAATCGTTTTGCATTTTCAAAGCGTTGACCGACATTCATATCTTTAAAACGAGAACAGCGACTAATAGTGTGGTCATCTTTAGAGCAAAGTGTGCAAACGCGTTTTGAAACCGTGAAACTATAGCCAGGTTTAGAATATTTATTTTTGGACTTACCAGAATTGTGATTTTCGGGCTTACGAAGGTTCACATGTGAATGGCTGGTATCAACAGACTCCAAAAATTGGCAACGCCTTTCAAGAACCTTGGAGCAATCATCCCATGATGGCAATTTGGTGAAGTCCAAAGAATCTTTCCACTTCCTTTTAGTGTCATCATCAACTTTTTCCATCACTATATAAATTAGCATAGAATTAGCAATGTCGCTAGGAGAGCCAAGAGATAATAACGAGCTATAAAGAGCAGAAACATTATCAACGAGACTACGTAATTGTGCACTATTGTATTTGGACATGGCTGGTAGTTCAAAAAGTGTGGTTATGTTTTCCATAAAAATGAGCGAGTTATTGTCGTAACGACTTTTGAGCCTTTCTATTGCTTTAGGGTAATTTTCATTTGTAATTTGGAAAGCCTTGACCGTTTCCAGTGCTTGGCCATGAAGGCAGTTCAGCAAATGGTTAAATTTTTCAATATTCGATAGGCCATATTCACGATCAATAACTTGATTAAACGACGTTATAAAATTTTTGTACTCACTGTACTTACCACTAAATGTGGGCAATTTGAGCTGGGGCAATTTATGGTTGGCAACAGGGAAACAAATTGTAGAATCCGAAAACGTTGTGTTATGAACATCCTCACCAAGCTGCGTTTGTATATTCATTTTAGCTGCGATGTACAAATCTTCAATTTCGGGCCTACCGTTGTCGTCTGGGTCATATTTTTCAATTTGGGTTTGATACGTTAATATTTGCTTAAAATATGATTCCAAAATCCCCAATCGGCACTTTAATTCAGCTGAGGAGAGTGTCCTGCCTTCACCCCTTCCATTGGCTTCAATCTGGTTCTTAATACGGGTAATACTTTTCTTCGTATTAGCCCGTTGCTGCTTCATTTCTTCCATCGACATTATATTTTTTTTTACACGAACCACAAAAGCACAATTTCTTTTATCAAAAATGAACCACAAAATGTCCAAATAAATTTTTATTGTAAAATGGCGACACGATATTTGTTCTTTTTTTAAAGCACTGCACACGTTTGGTTTAAGTTTTTTTTTTTTTTTAACGAGAACGATTTCCAACGAAAAGTTTAAGAATTTCCACGGACCGCACGACGAAAAATGAAGAAAAAAGTTTAATTTACTCGTGCCCCACGTTGGGCGCCAAAATGTACGATAAGGAGCTTTTTCCTTACCGGCAGCAATATAGAGCAAATCAGTTTTTTGACTTGTTATCTATATTGCCACTGAATTGTTCGTTGGGCCGAGTAATGCAAAAGGAATTGCGACCGTGAACTGCGAAATAAAAACAAGAGGCGATGTTGCCTCTTTGATTTCAACTAGCACAGTAATCTTTATTTATAAAATTCTTCAAAATAAAGTAGAACAAACGATCATAATAACTAAGGGCTACTGTGTTGTTGTTGTTATTCTATGTTGAGAGACAAACAAAAGAAATTCACCACTAGTAATGTACATATGTGCAAAAAACAAAACAATAAATAAAATATGTACCGGTATTGAATTTTTGTTTACAACAACACATTATGAGATGGTAATACAAAACAAAATAAGAAATAAAATAAAACCTAACGGTTAATAACCAAAATAAGTTATAGTGGACCATAGAATCGAAATTTACATCAAATTACAGTGGGATGAGTGGCTCAAAAATATGAATAATTTAAATACAATAAAAAAATGCAAAATAAAATAGAAATAAATATAAAATAAAACAATAAGTATTATACGGTGACCTAACAGTGTTTTTAATGATTGGTATTTATGCAGTTAAATAAAAATATTGAGATTCATTTGAATCCTGCACTTTAAGAATATGTTTGCATAATATTTGGAATTATTGGTGTTTCAAGCTGTTACACCCTCTCAATTTTGTTTAGCCGGATCAATTAATCAATAATGGTTAAATAATCCAACAAGTGTCTATTAAAAAAAAAAATCTAAATATACTCACACAACCTATTTTTCCGTCCTCTACATATAAATATAACGAATATTGGTTTTTCGAACTTCTCCATTTATTTAATATCAAATTTTTCAATTTAATTATTTTTCCGATTTTATTTTTAGTAGTATTAAATATAATTTATGACTCTTTATTATTATTGTTTTAAAAATTTTTTTATAAATGTGTTTGCTTGTGTCTGAGTAGCACAATGTGCTTTTACTAAATATTAAAAAATTGCATATTTTAAGCCTGTGCCGACACAAAAAACTATAAAAAAAATGTTAAGGGGGAGGAAGGAGGAAAGGAAATAACTTTTATGAAATCAGACACTTATAAAATTAATCCCTTAAAGTATGAAAAAAAGTGTTTTTTGGTCTTGTTTTATTGTTAATTAAATGTTGAACTCATTTCATATTAAGACCTTCTCCAATTGATAAAATTAAAAAAAAAAAAAACGGCGAATCTAATGTAACTTATGGATATTAGAAAAAAATTTATGTAACCATATTTTTATAATGTTATAATAATCATTTGTGCAGAATTAAACCACTCTATAAACAATTTTTAGTTTTATTAATATTTTATTTATGTTTTTAAATTTATTTCTCATAATTCAATATTTCTAATACTTCTGAAAAGAAGAACTTTGTTTAGAAAATTCTTTTTGATTTTTCTTAATTGAAATATTTTTTATAAAATGGCATTACCACTTTTACAAAATTTATTATGAAATTTCTTCATCCTCGGCTACACTCACGACTTAGTGCATTGCGAGCAGCAATGCAATGTTAACTTCTTATGTTACCTTTACATTACACGGCTACTTGTAACATGCCAGCTTTATTCATACCAAAATATGAAATATTGCCAAAGTACAGAAGGTTTCCAGTAATTTTTATGTTCAGATATAAGCTTTATACAAGTGTTTGGTATCTTTAAACTCGAAAAAATATGGAGAATTATGATGAATAAAACGAAAATTCGGTAAAATTCCTTCAGACCTTAACCCAAAAAACTTACAATAAAGATTTGAAGCTTTTTTTTGAGAAATAATATTAATATTTGAATTAAAATACAATTTAAACGAATGAAGATATCCTTATGAAGTTTTGAAAGGATATAGATAAAGTTATCTTTAAATCAAAGGATCTTCCACTTTTTGTACCAAGAAACCCAAAATCTTAATCCGGGAAAAACTTATTTCAAAAATTTATTTTCGTTTTAAAAACCGCCCGTTAGAAAACATTTTTTGTGTGTTTAAGCAATATGTTGGGGTATATAACCAACATATTTTTTATTTTTTATTTATTTATTTATTTATTTTTTTTATCAAATTTATTTTTTCAATTTTTATCAATTTATATTTTTTACAAATATACTTAAAAAAACAAGTGCAGCCAACGAATGTCATACATACATATATATACAAAGATTAGAAATTATCCCGACCATTAATGCGTTTTCGGACCCTTGTGTAGGCAACGTACAGACAAACGAGTATTAATATACCCCACACCACCATAGGTGGTTGGGGTATTATGCATTTGTGCTGATGTTTGTAACGCACAAAAAAAAATCATCCAACACCCACCTTAAAGTATACCAATCGACCCAGAATCACTTTTTAAGTCGATCTAATGATGGCCGTCTGTCCGTCGTCAGGCTGGATGACTGGTTGGCTGTCCATGTAAACTTTTTGCACAAAGTACAGGTCGCAATTTTGAAGGAAGGAAGTTTTATACAAGTATCAATCTTTGTGCCAAATTTTACAAATGCATAATTGACCATAGCTCCCATATAAAACCCTCTTCCGAAAATCACTTTAACGTGCATAAATCACATACACATGTTAGTATCAAGTTTATATTCGACACAATAAGTTTTGTATAAGTTGAAATCACAGTGACAAATTTTATGAGGATCGCTCCATAATTTACCATAGCTCCCATATAAGTCCATTTTCAGGAATTACTCTAAAGTGCCTAAATTCATATAAATTTTAGTATTATTCGTATATTTTATTTCACACTTAGTAAAGGTAGCGATCCACAATGGTCCACATGTCTAATGTAAGATCCTTCCACGAATTTTGATGGACATGCACAATGTTGTGGGGGATCATATGGTCGGGCTTGACCGACTATATCTTTCTTACTTGTTTTTTTAGAAATGTTGAAATAAAATTATATTTTTAGTCAAATTTGTACCATAGGTACTGAAAAATAAACTTTGTATCCTGCAGTATAATATAAGATATTCACTCGAACAATGTTTCCTCGATTAATAGATAATTTAAAATCGAATAACTGTTCGTTTAAATTAAAATTGAAGATTTCGATTAAAAATATATTCGAACATATTATGTCGATTAATCGAACAACTTAAATTGGAAAAAAACAAGTAAAATTTGCCTATATATTGTATAACATCCAATACGAAAAGTTCTTTTAAAAACGTTAAAAAAGATAAAAATGAATAAATTTGAACAAGTTTAGGGGATCTTGCGTAAGGTTTTCTTATAGATGATGGCAGAGACTTGGGGATGTAATTAATAAAAGGGCCAATCTATAAGAAAATGTTTAAATATAATTACTCATGTAGGAGTAATTATAATTGTAGGGATGATAAAAGAAGAGTAATAAGATTAGTGTTAAAATCCATAGGGTCGCTGGCTGTAGCGGCATAAAAAAAATTCACCTTTGCTGGGTTACCTTTATGAAATGAAGATTAGGATTCGGTCGATTTCAATTCAAGTTTGGGTTTTATTACAATCTTCAGGTTGCAGTAAATATAACTTCTATGTAAGTTAACTTAAGTATAAGTTTTAGGTTAAGTACAAGGTTTAAGTTAAGGTAATTATAGATTTAGAGGTATTTTAAATGATGCGATCTTCTTGAAGGATGGTTAGCAAGTGACTTCTTTTATTTTTTTCTTGACAGCAATAGTAGTTATTAAGTAATGGATTCCAATAACTTTCGGTTTTTTAACGAAACCCGATTCTAGTCAATAACATTTTCTTTTACAGATGGTACAAAAAGTGCTGCCAATTTATAAAAATTACACTTGAAAAAAAAGTTAATATCTTATATTACTTGATACAATAATTAATATAAAAATTATAATTCAAAATTATAATTTAAGTGTCCAACTAGTTTGGACAAATTTTCTGTACGGTATTCACTCGAATAATGTTTGTTCGATTAATCGACAAATTAAAATCAAATAATTGTTCGATTAAATTAAAATCAATAATTTCGAGAAAAATATATTCGAGTAAATTATACCGTTTAATCGAATAATTGGAGTAAAAAAGAATATTTACTCTTTTAACTAGTTTTAAAGAAGTTTTTAATTTTACTTTTTTAACAAATTTAGCTTGAAAACAACTGTTGCAAGACAGTTATTGTATAAGATGTTTAAAATCTAAAGATTGTATTAAACAAATTTTAGTCAATGAAAGACACCGAATATGTTTTTGTAATGCAACGCGTAACTGAACTATAAGGTTGTTTTTAAATTACTAAAATTAAATTTATTATATAAACGACATTTTAAAAAATATAATCAAAAATTTAAATCAATTATTATCTCTAATTTCAATTTGATGGAGATAAGGAAAAAATGTATCCTTTTAAATATACTAAAGTTTTCGTAAGAAATAAGTTGGAAAATTTTGAACTTGATTTGGAAGAACATTGTTGATCTACGAATGACAGTGCTGTCGATAGTTTTAAGTATTTAGTCGATGTATCATCGAATCTCAGTTTAGTTTAGTGGATATAATGATAATAGCTTCAATGAAACTTGTGATGTAGAAGGGATTTTGATTTAAAATTGAGTTACGCATACTTTAAATTAAGAATTGCTGAGCTTCTTTACCTAAAGTTAATCCGATGTTCTTTTTTATTTCATAAATACGTCATCAGATTTTTTACCTACAACAATATCCGAAAATTAATAAGTTTAGGTGATAATCATATGCCTGTTGAAATATTAATTAAATATAGAGAAACAATGGCTTTAAAAAACAAAACAGAAAAATATATTCAAATTTTAATTACATATCATTTTTAAAAGTCTATTTCTGGAAGAGAATTTAACTTATATGATATCAATTAATGTAGACATGTTTTTGATACTTTCAAGAATTTTTATATTTTATTAAAATGAATAATTGATAACATTAATTTTGTTTTCTTTTTATGAAAATATGTACTAAGATAACACAGAATGCTTGATTTATTTTTTGATAAACATTGAAAAAAACGAGCAAAATATTAAGGTATAATCTATTCTAATAGCTCGAGTAATTCAAAAACTTTACTCGATTAATTGATGAATTGAAAAAAACGCATTTTCTAGTTATTTGATTAATCGAATAATGAAAAAGTCGAATAAAATGAATACTCTATTTTTTAGTTATATAAATGGAAATGTATATGTGAAGAAATCATTTTTTGACCATTAAAAATGAATATTTGAAATACAAAAATTAAATATATATAAATTAAATCTTGATTCAATGTAAACATGAAAGACATTTTAACATTTAAGACTACAGCTTAAAAAGCAAAGAATTATTTATTATTTATTTATATTTAAGATTTCGAATTTCATTTCTTCAACAGGATGGTTTATTCATATATATTCAAAGTAAATACATTTCAAATAAATCTAAAATAGATGATAATATTAATACGATTTATCAATATTTTTTAGATAATTTGCAAGGACTGGTTTATATTAGTTTTATATTAATTAAAAGTAAATGCGATAAAATTTCTTAGAGAACTTTAAAAGTTTTACTCGACTACTCGAATAATATTTTTTAGTTATTTGATTATTCTTCAAAAAAAAAAAAAATAGGATAAAACTATTTTATTTTGTAGAAAACATCACAGAAAGTAAAGATAAGAAAGAATTAGGGAGATATATCTAAATATAATATAAATGTGCAATACGAATTTCAGGGTCGACGCGGCACTTGTAAGTGATATGCGATCATTCTAATATTTTGGACACTTTGTTTTTACATAAAAAAGTAAAAATAAAAGTAGTCTATACTTACAGTACACTACAAAGAAACGTTTTTATATAAAAATGGTGAGCATATAAATAACTTGAAGCGCCAAAATCCACTTGTCAATTGTTTTTAATACTTCTATAATAAAAACATCAAAACCTTTCTGAAAATAGTTAAAAAGTAATATATCTATAAACCTAGAACCAATATTAAAACGGAATAAAGATCTTAGAATGAAATCTGGTTAATCAGGGCTAAAACCGAGTATAATTTCCATATTATCTGTTAATTAAAAATATCGATGAAGAAAATCCAACAATCTTAATGATTTTCTTCATGCTATCATTACAGCCTTTTTAAGGCAATTTAAAAACTGAGAGAATGCTACAGCTACAAGCTGAAATACAAATTTCGAGACTAACTGCAAAACAAAAAAAAATCTGAACTGGAAACACTGATCGAATTTATTTTCGTAACTGTTAGCGGTAAATTACCAGATCTTTTTACATTTTGTTAGATTCTTTTTTTTTTAATAATATGATTATTAAATTTAATAAGAAATAATTTTTTATTTGCTGAAAAACGTAAAATATTCAATCAGCCTGTTTATGGAATTCAACACGGATTGGTATGATAACTCTTCCTCAAGAAAATAGAATTTATTGCGTTTATGAATTCCTTTTCCAATTCTAACGAAAATAAAATGAAAAATTTCCGTTCGAAAACGGAAATATGGGTTTCTGAAATCCAATAATTGGATTTCAAAACTGTAATATTTCCAAGGATTTAAAAAAAGTTAGTTTATTTAAAAAATAATAATAACAATATTTCAAAATGAATAAAGATCAAATCAAATAACATGGTGCTAAAAGTAAAACAGTTAAATACACCAATATTGTAACTTAGTGTATATTGTACATCTTGTTAAGCAAAGTATTACACAATATTTAAAATGTTCAAGTCGGGATTTCGGCTTTTGTATATTCAAACATTTTTGTCTCGAATTGCTCTACGATGCATTAAGAAGTTTTTACGCCTTTTTAAATCTTTATGAGAAATTTCACAAATTTTTAAAAATTTTAGAAGTAATATTTTGAAAAAAAATTTTTTTTTTTTTTTTTGACATGAAACCACAAATCGTTGGTTTTATTAAGCAATATCTATGAATGGAAAGTAAAAAATGTTAATTGTGTAAAAATTTCTAAAAAGAGTGAGTAATAATATACAAACTTTGGAATGTTTTGCTGAAAAACTAAAATGATTATCAGTAGTGGTTTGAAAAATATAGTCGTTTAAACCTTACTACTCATAACAATATTCCTTCCTTACAAAAAGCTCTAGTTTAGTTTTTTTTAAAAAGTGAACTTTCGCAAAACTTTAAAAATGTATCTTCTTATGTGATAAGTTTTATATGGAAAATAGTTTTTATTATTTTAAATAGGAAATATAATGTTAAATATGTGGGGCTGATTTTTTGAAGTTAATAAGTTAATAACATGGTTTTTAATTCATTTATTATAAATCCTTAAAATATCAGGACGATGCTTGAATTTTAGTATTAAGCAAATAAAATATATTCATTTGACATCAATATTAAACTAATTTACAAATCGCAGTAGTTGTCAGTCAGCGTAATATGTTTGGAAAAGAAAGCCTCTGTATAAATGATGTTTCTTACAATTTTTTTTACATTATCAACTTTACAGATACTTTCAATGATTTAAAGTCATATCTGGTCTTAAATAAATGTGGGACAAAGTTTGAAAATTTTGTGAAAATTTAGTAAGTACATAAAATGTTTCATTAAAAAAAATTCTGCTCACAAGATAACGTAGATAGATAGAGAAGATAGATGTGATACCAGATAGTACCACATCTCCACCCAGAGACCGATTCCGGTCCATTGTGAGTCCCTTCAATAGAATAACGTAAGATAACGTAATTTCTATAAAAATGGTATTTGTCAGTAGCGAAAACATATAATTTTCAAACATTTATGCCATTTATATAGAAGTTTGTGATGATGGTATACCATACCTGGTGTCCTGACATCAGCGGGATATACTTCAAATTGTAGAAAATCTTTTTCTTTAAAACTCTGTTATCTAAATTTTTTTTCTTTCCAAAAAAAGCTGCTAAATTTTTGGCTTCATTATTTATCACTACATAACTTTCACCAGATAGTAAAACGGTTACTTCTTATACAACATATAAATTTCCTAAGTGTTGTCTCTCGACTGGATAATAGCTTGAATCTAAAAGATGTAAATTGTGGTGCAAAATTGAAATAAATAAAAAAAAAACCAAATTTTCGGCTAAATCTTTTAATTTTTTTTTTTTTTTTTTTTGAGGTTTAAACTGCTGTATTTTTTTTAAATTTTAGTTGAATGATCTAAAATTTTACACTTCTTAGTTATTTTGTAAGGTCTACCAAAATGCGTAAACAAACTTTAGAAATACAAGACACAGAAAGTCGGCTTAAAAGGGTTTCGAAAATGTTTGAAATTCCTCATTTACTCTACGTGCCGCAACTATAAACGCACCATATTTTCGTAAGTTTCAAAAGATATTAAAGTTATAAAATAATGAAATTCAGATACATGTTACACCAAACAAAATAAAATATATTCTGGTTTAAAAAAATCTATTTTGGATTTTACTACCTGTCTTGAATTATTTTTTAATTTTGAAGTGTTTCATAACTAAAATTTTCAAAATTTATAAAACTGAATGAACAAAATATAAAAATTATGTTAATTATGTTAACCAGTCTAAATTTTAGTTAATTTAAATATATTCTCTTGCATTTTCTTCATCAATTTAATTCCCAATTATTCGCTGACGGAACTCTTCGTGTTAATGACTTTTCCTTTTAAATACTCTTCCAAATGTATAGTTTTGTAATTAGATTGAATGCAACAATATTGCTCAGATGTTTTCAATTGAGTTTTGATCTGAAAACTATGCTTGCGAATCAAATGAATCGTGGGGACTGAAGCGCTCTTTTAGTAAAAAATAGGTACATATCTGTGAAAATTTCTCATGAAACAAAGAAGTCTATCTTTTAACACTCCAATTTATGCTCACAGCAAAACTGTTTAAGTTATGAAATACACAATCAAATAATTTTTTCACAATACTACGTTTGAAATTATAGTGGAATTGTATAATATATGATTACCCTACAAAAATTATTCCGAGTACTCCTTTTTGTAACCGATTTTGTTTACTTTGTTCTTTTTAGGGTTTGGTTTACTAGTACAGAAAAATATTAAATGGGATTTACATAAAATTTTTAATTTTTGTTGTTGTTTGACTTTTATGTAACTATATATATATATATATATATATATATATACTATATATATTCCGAATTTGATATACCCTCCACCCTTGTTGAGATGTGTTACATGGAAATGAAATACGTTACATTGGATGTAATTACAAATATATTTACCTATACTATATCTACGTAAATACTAAAATTTTTAAATAATTTGCACTTTCAGATAAAGTTGCAATAGAATCAAGATTTTGTAAATGCTTATATATATATATATATATATATATATATATATATATATATATATATATAAGATATATTATAAAAATTAGGTGTAAGTTTGTTTGTATATATATTTGTGTATCAATCACTTCTAAACCGTTGAACCGATTATCACCAAATTTTACACGCTTATAGTACCGGTGCTAGAAGTAGTTATAGGCTTTTTTGGATCTGGATTGGAAGTGGCATCTACGTTTATTATTTTACGTTTATTAAAAAAAATATATATTTTTTCAATTTTATACGTTGTTAATGAAGCCATTTCCATGAAATATAATGCACCGATAGTGTTTGCACTGTAGAAAGTTCCGATCGATCCTGATCAGATGCCATTTTATGCCCACTTTTTTAAAACTTTCAAATGGATGAATCGATTAGCTTAAAATAGACCGATCTGCAGGGGTGTAGTCCCCCATATTAAAAAATATTTATTATGACATATCTAAAGGACAATTACAGTGAGAACCCTCAAATTTCGTGAATGATTTTGATGAAATTAAAATAGGACGGATAGATTCAGGGGAACAGGTAGCCCCCATATAAAAAATACATAAATTTTCTCATCTAAAGGACTATTACATTGAAAAGTTTTGAAGTAATTTTCATATCAAGTTTCGATTAGGTGAATAGGTCCAGGGGGAGTAGTAGCTCCTGTGGGGGCAATATTTTCTTTAAATTGTTCATTAGGTTTCAAATACTTTACAATTTTTTTTTTTTTAATGTAGATGTTATGAAAATTTTTTATACAAAATTTTCATTTATATAAAATTTTTTTCATTGAATAAAAATTTTCATACAATAAATACGTATACGCACAAGAACTACAAATATATTAATTGGAAGGAAATACATGAGAATTTTTGGGAGATTGGTAATTTAATTAGATTAAAAGGGAGAAATTACATAACTTCACTTCTATATTTAAGACTTCATTTCTATAACAAATTGCAAATCAGAATAAAAGAGGAAATTTAAAAAAAATTCTGCAATTTATGAAAATTCAAGAAATTTGCCAAGTTTTGTCAAAACGCTGACATCAGGAAGTGATTAACTGAAACTACTTCTTCAACTTTTATTTATCTACGTTATTCCTAAACCCTAAAGTTAACATCTTAATATCCACGCTAAATCTAATCCCAAAATTGCATCTTAAATCTACTTAATCAACATGAATAACAATTTTCAATCTTAAACTTAATTCATCTCTCAAAACCTGATATAAACTTCAACCTAATATTGTTAATTGGGGTAAAATCTTAATTTAAACAAACTTAATTCTATCCATTTTAACTAAATCTAATTCTACAAACATTTAAACTTTACAATTTATTATTTTTTTATTAAAACAACTTTAATTTAACTTTAACATTGCTTAAATTTAATTTAATTTACATTTTGTCCTATTAAATTTTAATATAATGTAAAAAAATTTAAATACACTTTTACACATATTGCACTTTTATACAAAATTCACTTTTTACACTAAATACATACTTACAAAAAAATTACACTTGCACTAACATAAATTATAAGGTAAAATGAAAATATAAAAACCAACGTTGCTAAGAAAAATTGTGAAAAGGACAACAGGCCTGCTGCTTCCTCCCATCATATTTTGGTAAGCTTTACGTATTTGTTAAATTGTAGTGTTTTAGAAATTTTCATATTGTTAATTATTTTTATAAACCTTATACTATTTATAATAACAAAACCTAATCAGATTAAAATATATATATATATAATAGTAACATAATGTTAAGATTATGTTAATGACATATATTTCCACCCCTAATCAAAATTTTAACATAAAAGTTAATTTTTTTTTAATTTGAAAATTTTTTAAACATAAACATACATATACATACACTGTTTAACAAAATTTTTTTTCTGAATATTGATATTTTAATCTAGATAATTTTATATTAAAATTAATTTCAATATGCCTATTTAATTGCTTCATTTTTACGAACGGTTAATCGGTTATAATTAGGGAATCATTATAGTGCTATTTTAATTATATTTTATATTCAATTAGATCGGTTGGGAGGGTAAAAGAGAAAGAAGAAATGTCTTTTGACAATAAGTTCAAATCAGTTTTATTTTCATTTTTAATTAGTTGGTACTCAGGTCTTTAAAAGCTACCTTTTTTTTAAATTTAAATGATGGGTTCTTAGCCTATGTCTTATGAAAACAAGAACACCACCGCAAACCCTGAGCATGGTCGGAAGAATAGGTATCGTAGCCTTCTAAGAGATATGGCATGAAGCTTGAACCGTTACACTCCCACAAATCACATCAAATAGGGTAGCGAAGCGCACCCTATTTGGAATTTTACAAAAGTTATAATCACTTCGGTGCAGGACAAATATTTTAAAAATATAAGGCAATATTAAATTAAAAAAGGGTATGGTGAAAAAATATGGACCGATTTGACTGATTTTAAAAAACGAAATTCGAAAAAAAAATTTGTGGAAAATTTATGCAAGAATTTAGCCCATAGCTTATATAGGAGCTTCAAAAATTCTACCTTAGTTTATTGTTGCTTTTCAGTATCCATGATACAACAACTATAAGGGAAGCATACATTATCTAATGTAATAAAAAGATAGAATTGCCAGTAACTCGGTTGTGTATGAACAGAATTGGTTGATTCAATTAACCGAAATTCAAGAAAAGTATTTGTGGTCGATCTATATAAGAATCAAGTCCGTAGCTCAGTTAGGACTTGGATATCGCAAAAAATGCGTTTTGGCCGATATCTCTGTAACTAATGGACCGACTAAGTTCGTTTCTTCAGTGGAAGAATTCAGAAAAAAATTTCCAATTTTGTTTTGCAAAAACGAAGTCCCTAACTTATGTAGGAGCTTAATAAAATCGAAAACTGGTTCGAAAACCGGGTTTTTAATATCACCGCTATTTTTTAACCGGACTTTTCCGGGTTTCAATAGAAAGTTTTTGTAAAAAGTTTCTGATCTTTTGATATATTCGCCAAATATATATGTTATCGGGAGGCTTCAGAAACTCCATTTAAACCAAATTTAAAAATTAAAAAAAACTGTTTTTTACACATATCTCCGTCCTTTATGAATCGTTCTCGCTGAATTTCTAAATTCTTGAAAGGTTTTCTGATATATATATATATATATATATATATATATATATTGCTTTACTAGTGGTATGTCCAGCTTGTTAAAATTTGTGATTAGCGCAGTGTTGTTAAACACTCAAGAAACATTATAATTTTCTACACAGCGAAGAAATTTTTTGTAGTTTTATTACATTTTAATTTGTTGAACATACCCATAGTCCAAATTGGCAATCTTAAATGTCGATTAACCCCGACATATTGTGGGCCAATTAAACATACATATGCATTTATTATGTTGGTACTAAAATTTATATGGGATTTATATAATTAAAGGTAATTCCCGGAAGTGGGTATATGGGAGTTATGGTAAATTACGGATTATATATAGCTACCTTCTATTTATATAAAACTTATTTGTGTCAAATATTAACTATATACTAACATTTGTATGGGAATAATGTACATAATAAAGATTTTCACAAGAGGGCCTTATATGAGGGCCTTATATGGTTAATTATAGACCGATTTTCATGAAATTTGGCACACATTATAAAAACTTATTTGTGCCAAATTTCATTAATATATTGCTATATATAAGGCATTTATGATCATTAAACAACAATATTTACAGGGACAGACAGACGGATATCGTTAAATCGACTCAGAAAGTTCTGAATTCTGAACAGATAGGTGTACTTAAATATTTTTTGTGCGTTAAAAACATGAGTAAAAACGCATAATACCCCAACCACCTATGGCGGTGTAGGGTATAAAAATGAAATTTTAAATTAAATTTATGGTTTTCTTAATTTACACGCTTTTTAATAGATAACTTTTTGGTGCATAATTAACATTTTATTTTTAGATTTGTGAAGAAGTGTGACAATTCAAAAAACATCTGAGTTGAAGAAACTCAAATGTGATATGTGAACAGTGGTTAAAAATAATCTCAAAAAAAAGTCACACATAAAAACTTTTTACGTGAATAAATGTAAATATTAATCAATGTTTTATTTTGAAAATAGAAAAAACTAAAAATTAAAAAATTATTAACAGATATAAAAAAATTCCAAAAAAAATTATTTTGTTACGCTATCATAAACCCGTTTAACCCTATATATCGTCACCGAAAATGGAAAACAACGTAACATACACATTTTCAAATTCTGGTTTTTGATGAAATATATATTTTTTCCAAACTACATAATATTTTATTAACGAAATTAAAAACAACGTATCAAGAAGTGAATGATTTGCATAAGAAAAAATTTATATCATAAATATTATGAATCCAACATGACTTTTAGTTCCCAATATCTTTAAACAAAAAATATATTTTTTTCTTTTCGTAGATATTATAAAACTGTACATGATGATAATTTTAGGAGCTTTGTAAACATTTTCAAATTGCTTTTAGCTTAATAAAAATAATAGTTTTAATAATACAATTTTCTTAGCACGGAAAATTTTACTACCAAAGAAATGAAAAATTAAAATTTATGAGAAATGAAAATTTGAAAAATGAAAATTTAAAATTTTCATTTTCAATTTTTTAAAATTTTCATTTTTAAAATTTTAAATTTAAGAGAAATTACTTTTGTTACAAAAATTTTAAAAAATTAAACTAAAATTTTGTGCTGCTAAAAGCAAATTTTAATAATATATTATATATATAATTAAAAATTATTGACACTGTTTACGTGGAAGATGTTGGATGCTGGGGAAATATAAAATTAAGTCTCTGAACCACATCAAAACTGAAGATAGGAAGAACTTCAGTTTTGTTTCGACAAATATAATTTTATTAGAATTCAGAAACCTTACCAGTTGAAAGTATAATAAGAAGAGACATAAATTAGTAGCCAAAAAGCGGATATAGCCGCCATTTGACACCTTAGTTTTTTTTTTGGAGATTTGAGAAAAAGTGATAGAAAGTTTTTCAAATCGATAACTTTCTATCCTAACAAAGCAAAGAGCTTATATGTTTAAAAGTAAATTAAGACAAAAAAACAAATTATGCATTATTTTGTATTTGACCTGAACAGACACGTTACAAGTATACATATTTTATTATTTTATATATTTTGCCTTTGGCAGCATATAATTCTTTTTTGTGGTTTTTAAATTTTTCAATTTTTAAAATGTTTTGCTAAACATTCTTAGCAAGCAATTTTTATGTGAAATTTCGAATTTTTGACGAAGTTTGAAATTTTTTTTTTTTTTTGTTGAATTTGGAATTTTTGGTTAAATTTTGTATTTCTGGAGAAATTTTTAGTTTTTAATGAAATGTCTAATTTTTGGCGAGTTTTCGATTTCTTTTTGTAAAATTTGGATATGTTTTGAGAAATTTCGGATTTTTGGTGAAATTTCAAATTTTTGCCGAAAATTCGTAGTTTTTTTTTTTTGCTAAATTTGGAATTTTTGGTGAAATTTCGGATTTTTGATTTTTTTGCGAAATTTCGAACTTTTGTGAAAATTTTTGGTTTTCTGTTTAAATTTTAGATTATTAGTGAAATTTTTAATTTTTGCTAAATCTATTTTTTATGAAAATTTCAAATTTTTGCCGAAAATTCGTAGTTTTTTTTTTGCTAAATTTGGAATTTTTGGTGAAATTTCGGATTTTTGATTTTTTTGCGAAATTTCGAACTTTTGTGAAAATTTTTGGATTTTTGTTTAAATTTTGAATTATTAGTGAAATTTTTAATTTTTGCTAAATCTATTTTTTATGAAATTATGAAATTTTGCTAAATTTTCAGATTTTGGTGAAATTTTGGATTTTGAAATTTTTATAATCTGATGATACATTATATATATATAGCGCTAAATATTAAAAATAAATTCTTCTCATCAAATATGTTTGAGATTGCTGTTAATAAAGCGCAGTATGTTCACCCTCAATTTAATTGTGAATAAAATATGTCATATATTTTTTAAAGTTAAGGGCAACACAGTTGGAAAAGAACATCTGATCGATTTACAGTATAACATTTTTTTCAGAATAGAACACAAAATGAGGCAAAGAGTCGAATAAAGTCAACGATTATAGCAAGAAAAAAGAAAACGCCGTTAGTTTAAAAAAATCCGTGTATGATGCCTCACATTGATTTGTTTTTCGGCCAAAAGTTCAGTTAAATTTAGATTCTTGGCTATAAGTTTATTTTTAATTATGTTATCAATATTTAATTATGTTTTAAATATAAATATGTGGCAGAATCGAAATTTTTTGGAAATGTAACTGCAACTTCAGATCGGCTGGTTGGATTTTCATGATCACACTTTGGAGAAAATACAAATTTTTTAATTGCAATAATTTATTTGTTTATAAAGACATAATGAAATTTTCAGGAAATGTGGATCTTATTAATATAAATAAAAGCGCGTTAACCAAATTTCAATCAGGGGTAGGGTTTTCCTGAATTCCCAAAAAAACTAATGAAAATTCCCAAAAATGGAATTTTTTACATTTATGGCTATAGAAACCACATTTTTCCGAAGTCCCGTAGCTTTTGATTTAAAACTTTTAACAACGTATTGAAGATTCATAATATATATTCTACTTGTCGATGCCTGCTTTGGGATTTGAGAAAATATGGTCTAAAATCAAAACTTTCATATAAAATGGGTCGAATTCGGGAGGGTGTGTACCATGACCAATTGAGTCATCCCTGTGAAGTTACTTTTCAGAAAAGTGCAAAATAATTATACGTTGCTAAAGAAAATTTTATTTTAGATAAAAAAGAGTGTAGATACTTTTTCGGCTAAAAAAAAGACAAAAAGTCGTCTTTTTTTGCAATTTTCAAAATCGTTTATTTTTGGACTTGGTAAAAATATCGACTTCAAATTTTTTTATTCAATAGATAATTTTGTTCTTTAACTAGTTAGGAAAAAAATAAAATCGGTCGGAAATACTAGGATATATATGAAGAAAACTGGACCAAAAACATGCAAAATTATGGTGCTTAAAAATTCAAACCCAAATAATTCGAAAACTATAAGAGATAAATAAATAAGATAAATAATTAAGTCTTTTACAGGTTTTATCAGGGCCTATAATAAATATTTGAAATCGGACGAGAAACAAAAATTTGGCAAGTGATTAAAAATTTTTTACGTCAGAGGTACCTAACTTTGAGCCCCCTTAGCTCCGCCCCTGATGGGTTGTTGTGCTCCCTTCCAAACTTAACATTGTACACTCCTCTGGTACGCCTGTGCCAAAGTTCATCAAAATCCAACCGGCCGATCAGAAGTTACAGATTTATATCCAAAAAATTTCGATTCTGTCCCACTGTGTTATTCTAAGGAATTGATTTTTGCAGCACAGAATTCGTTCCCATTTTTTAAATTTGAAATTAAATTTTGTTAGTTTGTTTTATTAAATTTTTAGCAAATTTCTACAAGATTTTAGTTTAAATTTTTTAGTAAGAAAAACTTAATTTCTCAAAAATTTTTAGTTTTCACTTTTCAAGTTTTCATTTCTTGCTAGTAAAATTTTTTTAAAATTATAAACAATTTTAATTTTAATATGTGGAAAAACTAAACAAATTTAAATTTTGCGACAAAAAAGTACCTTATTAAAATTATTATATTCTGTTTGCTAAAAGCATATATGAAAAACAAAAGGTTTGATATTTTAAATTGGAATATTATATTTGAACAATGTTGAAGATTTAATTTATAATCATGAAAAAGAAAGCAATTTCTCTACTAAATCCTTATAAAAATATTATTATATTTTTTTCCAATTATGTGCCTAAAAATGATTAATCGCCAAAAATTTTCCAAAATTACAAATCAACTATATAAATAGTGTTGCCAGGAGATGAGGAAAAAAGAGACTAAATTGAACTTCAAAAAAGACCAACAAAAATATAACTTATTTTTTCACTTTCTCATTAGTTTTTGACATTGTTTAAAATATTGTAATAAATTTATAAATAAAACATAGAACGGTTGCCAGCAAAATAACCCAATGAAAAATCGTTCAAAAAATTCACAACAAATTTGGGTTATGTTTCATATGAAAAATTACTCGATTTGTTGTAGTGATTTTTCGTCATTTTAGAACTATAATTCCTTTTTGATTAAGCATTTCCAATTTTTTAGGTTATATTAAGTATATTAAAATATAATTATAATAATCGATTTAGTAAGTCCATAAAATTGGTTAAATTATTACTGATGTAGAGAATGAAGTACCCCAGGCTAAAATTTTTGTTAAATGTAAAATTATCTAGGTTTTTTTGTACGAATAAATACACAAAATTGCCCAAATGGATTATTCTGTAAAAACAAAATTAGTGTAGCAAATAAGAAAGAAACTATTTTCTTCATTGTTGAAATACTAATATTTTAGCCTTCTTAAGACAGTTTTAAGAATGAAAGAAGTCTAGAAGAAATGCTAGAAGCTAAACCGAAAATTTTGCGGCTAAAAGCAAATTAAAAAGGCTAGATTAAGCCTTAAAAAGGCTAAACTGGCAGTGCTGAACATAAGTGAAAATGGAATTTTTTTTAAGAATTCTTGATTTTATTTCATTTAAAAAAGTAAAAAAAAAATTAAATTTAAGAAATTATTCATAAAGATTGTGAACTGAAATCAACGAAAGGCAAACCTAAATTATTTCTTTTATATCACTTCATATTTTCCAGTGAAAGGACGGATCCAGTTCATTTATGTCTAAATAATTTAACTGTTAACAAGTGTTATTGATTTCACAACTATGCTTTATAAGATTCAGATCAAGTGACTGGGCTATCCACTCTATTGTCTTAGCTTCATTCCAGACGAACGAAATCTTCACAGAATGGGATGGATACCTAAGGTCATTGTCCTGCAAAGTACTTCCGTATTACTAGCGTTTTTTATATCGCAAATGGAAGCATTTGGAAGTCCAAGCTTAAGTAAATATTTGAAAATAGATGTGTAAAATCAGATAAAGGAAGCTTTATAAAAAAGCTACCACCGTTATGCAACTGAAAACAATTAAGAAAGATATAGTCGGTCAAGCACGACCATATAATACCCCACACCATTGTGCATGTCCATAAAAATTCGTGAATGGGTCTTATATTAGACGTGTGGATAATTGTGGACCGATGATTTTACTAAGTGTAAAAGTATAAAAGAATATTACGTTAACACTAACATTTTTATGAATTTATGCATTTTAGGGTGATTCCCGAAAGTGGGCTTATATGGGAGCTTGGAAAATTATGGAGCGAACCTCATAAAATTTGTCACTATAATTTTTACTTACATAAAACTTACTTGTGTCGAATATAAACCTGATATTAACATGTGCATGTGATTTATGCCCGATAAAGTGATTTTCGGAAGAGGTTTTTATATGGGAGCTATGGTCAATTATGAACCGATATTCATACAATTTGGCGCAAAGATTTTTACTTATTCAAAACTTCATTGCGCTGAATTTCATTAAAATATTGCTATATTTAAGGCATTTATGACTGTTAAATCCCTATTCCGGGAGGACATTTGTATGGGCGCTAGGTGAAATAATTGCCAACTGTACTTTGTGCACAAGCCATCCGTCCAGCCAACCAGCAGATGGACATCGTTAGATTAACTCAAAGAGTGATTCAGAGTCAATTGGTATACATTAAGGTGGGTGTTGGATATTTTTTCTGTGCATTCCAAACATCAGCACAAACGCATAATATCAAAATTATATATATGAAGAATGTTTTTTTTTACAAATCGGATGAATAAATTGTAATAAAGGATTTTTTTTTTTTTGATACTTGAAATTTAAATTCAAAATATAATATTAAAGATATAATATTTTTAATAAAATTATTAATTGAATAATTTTAGATAAACAATACCAACATTATAACATTAACATTATAATCTATAATTTATACAATAAGCAAAATACTTTCAATATTTGGACCCTTAAAAAACAGTTTGAAACTTTCATGTAATTCTTACTCATGTAATACTTACCACTTTCTTTTGACATATTTATTAAATTGTCTTCTCCAACTTATGAAAAAATACATTATTTAGTTGTATAGCATCCATATATTTATTTTTCATAAATCTTCCTATAGTTTTGATTATTTTCTGTATTTAGAGAAGTTTAGCTCATTTTGCAAATTAAGATGTTTCATCAGGTCTTTATTAATATCTATACGGCAATGTTTCAAATTTATGCTTTCATATTTTCATAGCACAATTGTGCACGTATTCTTCCGTTCTTTTATTTAATCGTTGCTTATGGTGCAAAGAGTATAAAATGCTCTGGAAAAAATTTATAGAAAAAATTTTTTGGCAATCAATTTCTTTAGTATTAATGTTTTAAGCAAAAGTTGGAAGAATGTGAATTATATCTTTTATGACAATATTTATAAATTTAAGTATAAAGAAAGCAAACATGGATTCAAAATATAATTTATATAATAAAAAAGTACCGTGTGTACCATTTACTAAATCCAACCATTCTTTGAGAGCATGTTTTTACTCTTACTAACACAACAACATTTTTATACCCTTCATCACACGTGTAATCGGTTTGTTGTTCCGTTTGTAATTTCTTTTTATCTAAGACCCCAAAAAATCATATATTTTCTGGATCCTTATTGATAGGGAAGTCAAATTTTCTAAACCCCTATATACATATTTGCACGGAAAATTCGGAATCTTTTTTAGGAATGTTTTTGCGGAAGAAATGAACAAAATCGGTGCATTAGTAACTGAAATATCGGTCAGAATACTTTTTGGAATTTGTGAAGTTTCTATATAAGCTTCAGGGTCGGTTTTTTATAGAAATCTGTTGTAAATATTTTCATAAAATTTCGGCATTTTGAATTAGCTTTATAAACATACAAAAATACATAAAAAGCATTGCATTGACATTTTTGACTTTTTTAAGCCCTTGTTTAAGCTTCGGATTCATAAACAACCGAGTTATGTGTTTAAAATTAAAAAAAATCTGTTAACAATGTACACACACAAACATTTATATGAATAAAAACAGATTTGATTTAAAAATCGAAAAAATAATAATTTTTGCACTAAATATTGATTTCGTCGTTTGCCTGGAGAGAAATTAAGTGATGAAAATTTATACATTAACTTAGATAGTACTTCTAAATCCCCATAAAAAATATGCTTACATGTGTAGCTTATCTCTTTTAGTTTAAGAGATATTTATAACGAAATTTAAATTTTCACTTATTTTTAGCCCCAACTTTTTATAACATTCATCGGATTTCTTATGAAATTCTACATAATATTGCATCAAGAATCATATAAATATTAATTTAATTAATATTAATCTAAAGTTAGAACTTCAAAAAAAAAATTCATATTTTTTGTTTTTTTTTTTCAAAAAAAGGTAGCAATATTATTTTACTTATAAAATTTGTTCTTTTGTTCTGGCCCATATAATTTTTTAATTTTTTCAAAAGAAATCTTAATGTAGAAGCGCGAAGCCCGAAGACGATTGGGGAACGGTCTCCCCAGAAGCCTTATCCAGACGTTGTAAATGTTACACAAAAATTATTTTAATTAAATAACGGAAAAAACGTACTTTAAAAATTGACTTTTTCGATGCAAATAGTCACACTGCTCTTCAGAAAATAATTTTTGTATGTTTACCCAATAAATGGAGGAGGTAAACACACAAAAATTATTTTCTGCCGGATGCCTCTTATAACGACAATATAATCATATGAATGGAAAGTCAATTTTTAAAACACGTTTTTTCCGGGTTGGGTTTTTTTTTTATTTTGGAAAAAAGCAGTAGGTGTGTTTTCTATTTTCTGATTTTAAGACAAGTCTATCTATGTTTTGTTGTATGATATTTGAATATATCTACGCGTTTTATATTTTATTTAAGTCCAAATATTAACATTAAAAATTTAAAATTTAAATTATAAGTTTTTCAAGTCTTATGAAGAAATTTGACGTATAAATTTATTTATTTCTACTAGATATTATTCTTTACAATCTTGCGAGTTCAGAGATACCAATATATATATGTATACTTATATATATAGCTTAAATCTGAACAAAGAATAACAATAAACCTTGCAAGTTTTGGCAATTTTTCATATTTTTTGTATGAAAAATGCAAACATGTTACAAGTACAACCGCAATGCTCGTGCTGTGTATTTTATATTTTTCATAAAATACATGAGAAAACTGCTAAAATTTACTTAAGAAGACAAAGTTCTTGTTAGTTTTAAACAAAAGTATACAAATTTTATGAAAGTATAACATATCATAGCAAAAAGTTGGGACATTGAACATCGGAATTAGTAAAAATATATTAAATACGGTCAAATTTTAAGTATATTTTTTAGAAGCAATGCTAATAATTACATCTAAATTGAAACGAGTAGAGATATTCAAATAAAATTTTGACACAATATAAATAAACTTGCCTCAAAATCAGTTAATTAAAAACACATCCACTGTTTTGTACCAAAATATCAAAAATCCCAACTCGGAAAAAATGCGATTTAAAAATTGACTTTTTTCATTAAAATGGTCACACTGTCGTTATAAGTAGTGTTGCGAGGAGATGAAAAAAAGAGGCTAAATTGAATTTTAAAAAAGGTCAAAAAAAATCTAAATGCACCAAAAAATAAGGCCAGAAATAACTTAACATTCAATATATATATATATATATATATATATATATATATATATATATATATATATATATATATATATATATATATATATATATATATACGATTTATTTCATCATGTTACTCACGGAATGCCAAATGATATTTTTTGGTGTTTGATATAAAAAGCAAAACCCACGCAAGTAATTATTTGTCGATTGTCGATTGTCGAATTGTCGATTTAAGATACTTACCAATCACTAACATAAAATGTTTGCGGGGTAAATATAAGGACGAAATGTTTATAGTGTACTATAAAATACTTTATCATTCTTGCAATAGTTCCAGATAGGAATTTTATATTTGCTTACACATTATCTAAAAATTTAAACAAAACTAAAATATAAACAATTTACTATATTGATTTTTGGTTGCGGAATAAAGATATATAAAAAAGTGTAAACAATTAAACCAAATTATTGATAAGACGTTAAAAATTGAATAAACATCGCTTTCACTTTTGTACAATCATTAAATGAGAGATAAGAAAATATAGTACATTCATTATGTTTTTCTTTCGTTTCTATCGCAGTCATAAACCACTAGCCGCACACATGGATATTATACACATACATTCATAGCATATGAGTGTGTGAAAAACAGTGTTCATTAAAGTACCACAGTGGTTCCAAAACGCCTTTTTTGGAAACAATTCTATAACTTGTGAACCGTCTTTTCGAGTTGATCTGATGGAGTACAGATTTTTAGCTGTTCAGGGGAGGGGGGGGGGGGGTGGTTTATAAATAGAACACCAAAGTTGCTCATATCATTTTTTTTTAATTACCAAAAAAATTTTTTTAAAAAATTGTCAAAAATTCATTTATGATTTGACAAAAAAAAATATACATTTAGATACTCCTTGTAAATTTCTATAAAATAATATGTTTACATGTGTAGGTTATCTCTTTTAATTTAAAAGATATTTACAACGAAATACATTTTTCATTCACCTTTAGCCTAGTTTTTTTAGATTTTTTAACTTAGCTGGCTCAATATTGGCCTCATTTTTTTTAATATTCATTGGCTTTCTTACAAAATTCCCAATAATATTGCTGCAAGGATTATATAAATATGTAGATTAGATTAAAATCTGAATTTGGAACTTTTGAAAAATTTCATATTACTTGGGTTTTTTTCAAAAAAGTTGGAAATATTTATTTACTTTTAAAATTTGTTTTTTGTTCTTGCCCATATAAATCTTTTAATGTTTTCAAAACGAATATTAATGTAGATGCGTGAAGCCTGAAGGCGATTGAGGAACGGCCTCCCCCAAAGCACTATCCAAACTTTGTAAATTTTTCAAAAAAATTTTTTTTCAAATCGAAAAGCTGGGATCAAACAAAAATTATAATAATTAAATACCTCTATATATGGGTAGACACATAAAAAGTATTTTCTAAGGTGCGCCTCTTACAACCAGTGTTGTCAGTTTAGCCTTTTTAAGGCTAAATTTATCCTTTTTATTTGGCTTTTATTCACAGAATTTTCGTTTTATCTTGTAGCTCTTTTTTGATTCTTAAAATTGCATTAAAAAGATAAAATTTTAGTATTTCAACAACGAAGAAAATAATTTATTATTTGCTAAAAATAATTTTATTTTCACAGGATTATCCATCTAATCATTTTTGTATATTTATTCGCTAAAAATATCGAGATTATTTATATCTAATAAAAAAATTCCCCTCGCTTTATTCTCCAAATTAAAAGTGCCCTAACTAATATTGTGGAGTTACTAAGTCGATTATTATAATTAGTTTTTAATATACTTCATCAGCGATAGAAACTATTTATAAAAATAAATAAAAAAAAAAATATTAATAAATTTATAAATGCTAATTATAGGTTAAAAATGACGAAAAACCACTTCAAAACATTGGGTAATTTTTCATATGAAATACAACCCAAAATTTTATATGAATTTTTTTGGCGACTTTTCATTGAGTGTTAAGTTATTTCTGGCCTTATTTTTTGTGCATTTAGCCTTTTTTGACCTTTTTTAAAATTCAATTTATCCTCTTTTTTTCTCATCTCCTCGCAACACTACTTATAACGACAGTGTATATATATATGAAATATGGATTTTTCTGAGGGCCTTATATGGGACTTCTGCCCAATTTCTGGCCTATTCCTGGAAGATTTGTGAGTGTAATTCATACACTTAAGTGTGTTTTAATTGGTAATTATAAACCGATCGTCATATAATTTTCTTAGGCGCTTTTCGATATTTATTGTGTCATATATAGAGTTTGAAATTCCCGACCTTTTTATTCCTTGGAATTGTTGTATTCCCGGAACCTGGGAATTCTCGAAAAATTTAAATATTTATACAAAAGACCATAATTTTCATACACACCACTTTGTCTTAAGTAAGTCACTATTTTCACTTCTAACACTTTATGTAAAAGAGGACTGACATATGAAGGGAAATTGACACCTGTATAATATTCAGTGATGTTAATATAGTACTTACAATTTATTTAATTTACTTTTTCCATTGATCAATATTTAATAATATGAAAAGGGAAATTTCGTTCTCTTTGTTCCACTTTGTATTAGCATTTCAAAAGTCAGGGGACAAGTATTTTGTAGCCATTCTTCCACAAATCATAATCATAACAGGTAACTTAGAAATGTAGCTACTACAAATGAGGAACCGCGGAAGAAATCGTACTTTTTAAATTCTTTTAGAAAATGTTTTTTGTTATAGGTTAAAGTTAACCGAATTTTGTTATATATATGTTATTATTGTTTTTGGTACATATTTTATTCTTTTTTTATTTGAGAAATATTTCCAGATAATTTAATACATTTTGTTCTTCAATTAAAGAAATTCTGTCTGTTTTCCATTTAATTTTTAACAAAAAGAAGTTTGTAATTTTTAAAAGTCCTTTGAATTATTGTGTAGCACTGATGTGGTTTGATGTATTTTAAGACAAGCAGACCATTTCATACTATTTCCTGGCTCATGGTGCTTTTTAAAAGTACGAGAAAAATAATTCTCAAATATAAATTAAAATGAAAACTGAAGATACTGTGAGTTTTAAACTTTGTCGATTTTGATGTGCAAAAATATATTAATTTCTTTAAAAGTGTATTAATTTCTAAAAATATATTAATTTCTCGAAGTAGAACCTTTTCTTTATTCTAAATAAGTAATACATTTAAAAATCTTTTTTTATTTTTTATTTGGACATCGGAGTTGTTGTTGCTCGACTCCTGTTCTATTTTCTAATTAATATAAAATATTTCTCTATAGGCGATGTGAGAGTATTTATTGAAAATATTAAATATAGTAGAATTACATAGTTAAAAACATGAATTTTTAATACGCTTTAATTATCTTATTTTAAAACTAACATTTATATGGGACTTATGTATATTAAATTGATTTTCGAAATAGGTTTTATATGAAAATTGCAAATTTATTAAAAATTAAATAAATAAAAATGTGTGCCGTAGTTCATTAATATATTATAATATTGAAGGCATTTACGATTTTATTGCAGAAGGACTTTTATATTTCATTTGTTTATATGAAAATAGTTAATATAATTAATACTTTGTTTGAAATTATATAAAAAGTATAATTATTAATTTAATTTAATTAATAATATAATTTTTATAAGAGAAGCAAAATTAATTAAAATTTTAATTAATGTTAACAATTTCGTAATTAAAATTAATTTTTATTTTTGTATGTGAAGGTGGAGAAGACAAAAATTTTAAGAATTAATAATACAGAGATAAATTTATAATAATATGGATATTGTTAAGACACAGCTCTTGTTTAATAAGTAAATACAATCAGAATCTGAAAAATGATTTTCATATTTGATATCAGATCTGTTTTTTCTTTTTATTTTTTTTTTATGTAGAACAAAATTCTAATTTATGGTCATTTAAAAGAATGGGTTTATCTCAATTTGGTATCGAAAGATTTTTTTGAAATCATTATTAACAGCCTATGAAAATTGGATTAAAAAATCAGTAAACCTCGGAATTTGATGGAGGGAAGCAAATTCTGGCTTATAAGCTTCGTCTTGGTGTCTTATCATGCTGTTATATGTATATATCTCTCTCGCATAACTCCTATCAGATACAGTATTTTTTATACAACTTTAGATTAAATAAGATTTAATCTAAAAGGAAGTGAAAATAAGTAAATACATATGTAAATCCAGAATATAAATATAAATATGTGTATATGTATGTATATTTTACTAAACTCTAAGTAAGGATATGCTTTTAAAATCAAATTTTATTGTCCTTTCGAAACAAAATTTTAATATGTCCTGTAAACAAAAGGAAAAAGATTTTTTTTCTTTAAATTTTTTTTTTTTCATAAAATAATAATACTGTGCTTGTCACAAATTTTAACAAGCTGAGTACCCCACTAGAAATGCTAATTAGAATGTTCTGAATTCAATGGTGTCAGCCGTTTTAAGCAGTAAGTGATTTCATTTGAAATATTTGGGTTTAAACTTAATTATGGAAGTATCCAAAATAATAGAAATTTATAAATAAAAGGAACATTATTTATGTATTATACCAATGAATTAAATCGATTGAATATATACTCCAACCATAATCCACCCCGATTTTTATTTATTTTTTTGTTTGAAAATTTGCCCATTGGTAACACTAGATAGCTTACTTACGGAATTGTAGTAATATTTTTTATTAGTTGAAAGTTTTTTAATTTAGTATTTAAAATATATTTGATTATAAGAATTCATGTTATTATACTTCAATTGAATCTTAATTGTTTATTTTATTTTAAATTAATAACTAAATTATCAGATTTAAGAAAAAAAAACTTATTTTTCCTAACTCTTCTTTTAGTTTTTCAAATGGATAAAGCCATTCTTGTTAAAAAAACAGTAAATATAAAATAAAAAAAAAAACTTAAAATTTTAATTATTATGCAGTTAAACAAAAATATTGAATATCATTTACATGTATGCAAAATGTTTTGAATTTGATTTAAATAATCTTTTGTAAATATTATTACTCATGTCTGAGTAGCATTATGTGTGATATACTTTTACTAAATATTGAAAAATTGCATATTTTGATCCTGTGCGAATACAGTAAATGATAAAAAAATTAGAGAGAGACAAACGAGAAAGGGATAATAACTTTTTGGAAATCTACACACTTGTGAAATTAAGTCCTTAAAGTACACAGAGAAAAAAATAATAAATTTAATTGTTATTTCGTTAATAATAAGTATAAAAAGCAATTTTTTACGAAGTTTATTTTTGGTCAAAATTTATTTTAAAAAAAATTTTTTTGGTTAAATAAATATCGATTATTTTTGATTTTTATTTTTTTATAAAAAATAACTTTTTATTTAATTGTCCATTAAAGTTTGAACTTCTATAGTATTAAGACATTTTCCTATTTTCTAAATTCAAATTAACGGTAAATCAACCATTTTTAAAAAACTAACATTTAACCCGCTACTGCGTTAGCGGACTTGCGGCACTTCTATATAGACCAAATATAAACTTGGTAGCTTTATTTTTTTGAGTTGAAAAAATAAATTCTAAATTTGTTCTTACATTTCACGGTAAGGAGACGTACGCTCTAATAAATTTTTGGTGTAAATTTACTCTATTTATAGTAGGTAATTTGACTCCTACTATAATTAGGGTAATAATACATATACAAAAATACAAAAATATTGTGCGTAAATTCAAAATATACATACATTTTAAGTAAAAAGAAAAAAACACAAAATGTTTATAGTTTCCTATTAATATGTTTTAAAAATTTTTAGTAATATTTAATTTTAATTTATTTTTAATTAATAATGTGTAAAATTACCGATAATATTTTGTATTCAACCATTAAAGGGATATAAAAGCCATTAATTGCTTTAAGGAAATTTTATTACGTTTAAATCATTTACATTTTCAAATATTTTGTATGATATTTAAGTATTATTTATGTATATAGGCAAATCCGTTTAGATATGTTCTTCAGACCCATTTTCTGTGAAATATGCAGTTCTGTTTTTGAGACATCAAAATATTGATTGAAGCATCTATTAAAAATTAACATCATCTTGGACATTTTGTAGATATACTGTCTTACATAAAGATACTGATCATATTTAATTCTAAACTAAGGTCATGAAGAGTTCAAATAATCCTCCAAAGATTAAGAGATTCTTTTTCTGCATGCAATTTTTATTTTCCCCACATTTTGCACATATTCAATTATATTTATTTCCTCATCATTTGCACCAAATTCTGCATAATTTGTATTTTCTGTTGCTCCGATTTAGAATATTTAGAATTTTTCGTTTTCGGTCTTTTTATTGTATTAAAAATTAAAAATAATTTTTAAAAACAAAAATTGACAATTACTGTTAAATTAATTTTACACAAAATAATGTAATTGTAAAAATAAAACATAGTGTTATGTTATAAACTTGTTTAAAAACGTACAAAATACTCAATTTTTGTGTAATTTTGTGAACTAAAATATGTAATTAGTTTTGATATACTTTTTAAATAAAAACAACTTATTTTATAGTAGTGATTTTACGTGTATTTTTTAGTGTGTATATATAATATATACTTTCAACACGCTTTTACACCTCTAGACTCCAAATTTCTAAAAATGTTGAGAGAGAAATATCTACAATTCAATTTCTATTGGACATTGAGTTGGCATTAACAACAATAAACTTTTTAAATACCTATTTTAGTTAAAAAAAAATACCAGAAGGTAAAATAAATGATGGGATTTTCCAAAAGTATCAACGAGATCTTTGATGCATATATTTGTGATAAAGAAAGAATTTTATTTAAAATTTATTCCTATATCATTTTTTTATATCCTGAACTTTCGAATGTTCTAAAACTAAAAAACTATATATATTATTATTTTTAGTAGACAATGATGTGACCAATATTGCTTGTGGATTCCCATTCACATAGAACAATATATCTTTAATTTCACGTTTCTAGGTTAATTACTACAAATAATCCAAAAAGTACTTGTAATAACAGAAGAACGAAAAAGTACCACAAAATCTGCTCTTAAGGATTATCATTCATTTAGTATCATATACCTTAAATTTTATATTTCTAGGCTTAATATTAAAAAAAAAGAACGAAAAAGTACTACTAGTGAATTCTAACTCATTTTGGGCCCACATACACATACTGAAGTTTATGTTTCTACACAGAAAAAATTATCTCAAATATTTTTTAATAAAATGATTAATTAACTTTATATTGAAATTTAATTATATTATTAATTAATGTAATTAATTTTATAAATGTTTTAAAAATAGATTTTTGACATAAATCGACAGCTCTTAAAAAAAATGTAAAGAAAAAAGAAAAACGTGTCAATAAAAAATATAAAAATAAAATAACTTTAATTCAATTTCCAACCATTTGCAACTGTTTGGATTCAAACTATCGTTAAAAAATAGTAATATGAAATATTCACATGAATTCCTTAGTCTTCGGCGACGTGTTTAATATATTTGGTAAGTACGAATTATAAATATTTGAGATTATTAATCTTTCGATGATGCTCCCGTCATTGGCACCGTATGTTATATTCAATTACAAGATCCCAATTTGTTTAAAATCTATTCTATGAAAAAATATTTATATAACTATGTAGTAAGGTCGGTTCATAGTAATTTTTTTTTGGCGATTTGTTCAGATATCTGTCATATTGTTATTGGTATCTCTTTCTAGGTCTCAAGGGCACTCATATAGGATAATATAATCTTTATTGGAATATCCCATAGAGATTAACTATTTTATATTAAGTTTTGGGGAATTAAATATAAGTATAAGCATTACATACTTTAAAATGTATACATTTTATATTCATTATAGTAAATTGCATTACATAGATTTTTGCATTATTGTAAATTCTATTTAAAAGTATAACACCAAAAATTTAGTGGAGGGAAACGAAACTTTTCATATAGTTACATCTTGGTGTCTTATAAATCCTTTTAAAAGATATCAATAGCCACATTTGAGCTTTATGAGATACTCGAGCTCAAATGTTAGAAAAATCGGTGATTTCAACAGGATGTGTATAACGCCAAGATGAAACCATATATGTACCATGTTTCCTTTCCCTCAATGAGATTTGGAGTGTTAATATCTTTTCTGGTTTAATTTTACTTGTATTGCATTATTTAAATAGTAAATAATAATATTTAAATATTAAATAATATTAAATATTTCTAATAATTCAATAAATAACTATATTTAAGTCTGAGTATTTTCATTGGAGGAGGGATTTAATTAATTGAAGAATTGAATCAATAAAATTTTTAGTTTGTTTTAGGCAAACATTCAATCATAATACTAATTAATTTCATTAAAAAAATACATTATTCTAGTTAATTGATATTATCATTTTGGTGATTGTAACAAAATCAAACAAAAGTTGAATTAATATAAGCAATTTCGTAATTGAAGACAAAAAATGTTGCAAATGTACTCTTCTAAAATTAAAGTTGATATGTTTTAAATTAATCTTCAAAATATTTCGGTTTAATTATTTCATTCACATGAGCTGGACCATTTTTAAAATACCTACAAAATATGATTTTCGATTAACAGTGTACATAATTTTAAATTTTTGTATAAAAAAAAAGTACAACATATGATAGCCGAACGACGTTTAAAACATAATGAAAAAAGAATTTTTAAAATTAGTTTTTAATCTCGCGAAATTAAAACTTTAGTAAAATTTTCAAATACAATTTTATTAAAGATTGAATATTTTGGACATTTATCACTGCAATTTATATTTTACGACATCATTGGAAAGGTCCCATTAAATATTATTGTCGCACAAGTAGTATTTTGGGATTCCCGTGCACAATTGTTTAAGTTAATTTTTATGTCACATAAATAATTAAATAAGAAAATAAATGTCACTAAAAGCATATATTTATTATAAAAACTATAAATTCGTGTAAAAATAGTGACTGAATTTCAAAAATATCTTTACTTAGTATGCCTCTTTACAATTTGAAGTTAATTTTCTTTTAAGGAAAATTTTGATGTTGAAAGAAATACTTATTTTTAAAGGTGTTTTCAAAATGGCTCAGCTCACGTTAATTCAAACATTCAGATGTAATATTTTTGGAATCATATAAAAACAAACCAATCTACATTTCTCTCCAAAATTTGTTCAAGTGATAATATGACACCATTGTATTTGCCAGTGTTTGTGCTAGTACCATTACAAATGACATCAACGAACTTATCATATGAAATGTTTTCATCAGCAAAGAAATTAAAAATTCCTTTCGCCATTTCTACTCCGGTTCCTTTCCGTTATTGTGGTAGCTAATGTACTTACAATTAGTATATTTTAGAAATGTTATATGCTCTTCTGTTTTAATTATACTACGAAGTTTTCAATTATTAATTACTTAATTTAAAGTTCGGTTTCTTTTGCTATCAAATTAAATACAATTCACGTTACCATTATTTTCATAAGCTTAGTGGCATTCGCTCGGACTTTAATGCGTTCTCTTTGAATTTTATTTTGATCTATAAGCATGTTCGAAAATTTTAAATCCTTTAGAAGGGTGGTTGTTAGTAAGGTACCAAATCGATCTGTTATACCAGCACCCTCTGAAGCAGCACTAAATGATGGAAGAGAATTTTTGTATCCATTTCATTTGCAAAACTGGAACAAGATTCATCATCACTTTCGAAGTACGGCTCAGGTAAAGTTATGTTTTGAAATAAAATGAAGCATATCTATAATACATCAAATGACAATTCTAATGGCACCAAAAAAATCTAATTTACGATAAAAAAATAATCGAGATAATTGAAATTTTTAAAATTATTTAAGAAAAATAAAATGGAAAAAAATGCATATATTTTGAGAACAAAAAATATTTTAACATTATTTTAATGCACATCAAATGCGCTTTTATTCAGCATTGTTCGCTATATAATCTCGAGGTAAATATCAAGTACGGTGTTCAAGAAAAACCTCATTTTAAAAGATTTTTTAAATCGGAAAACTCAAATCCGATTACTTTCCGTTTTGACATGGAATCACTCTAAATATCATGTGATCAAAATTATATTTTAGAACCATTATTGCACGAAGCAATTATGTTATAATACATTAACTTCGTTTTACAACACCAATATTTGAAAGCTCGATACGAAGTCTTTGCTTTTATGGGTCTCACCTTTGCCACCAAATTTATATTTATATATATTAGAGTATACCGCGACACAGCTGTTCGTTTTTTTTTTTTTTTTTGTTTTTGCTCTTCTAAAAATTTTTTAAAAACACATGGGACCTTTCGTTAGTGCATTTGACACATAGCTTGATGACACCATTGAAGTGTATAAGTAGTATAATCCCGAGTAATTAATCCTTTTATAACTGGAGGGTTTGTAACAAAGTTAATAGTATCAGCTATTTAAACTTTGTTACATACCTATAATATTTATATTCATTATTATGTTCTTTTATATATCTGTACCCCATTAACATTTCACTCTTTTGCTCGTCTGTAACTACATTTGTTTACACCAATACATTTACTTTAGCTACCAACCATCATATGTTAGAGGGAATTAATAATTCTCATTTAGTTTGTTTGATTTTTCACATAAGTATTCTAAGGTTAGTTGAAGTAGTTGCGATTCGAGCGCTCTAGAATTTTCCAAAAACTAAGACAGCTGATCTTACAATATAATCTGCCTTGTTCCCAAGACACCTGGTATTGTGAAATCAGTCACTGTTTCTCTGGTACTCGGAACAATTCCGAGCGTCAGGGCGATACCTTGCACAGCGACTTCGGTTGACTGTTTAGGACACAGCAGCTTCGGCTGACTGTTTTGGCACAGCGACTTCGGTTGTCGGGTTCGGCACAGCAACTTCGGTTAACTGTTTCGGCACGGCAACCTAGGTTGACTGTTTTGGCACAGCGGCTTCGGCTGACTGTTTTGGCACAGCGGCTTCGGCTGACTGTTTTGGCACAGCGGCTTCGGCTGACTGTTTTGGTACAGCGGCTTCGGCTGACTGTTTTGGCACAGTGGCTTCGGCTGCCTGTTTCTCTTAGACTAAGTCTGAATTTTGTAACCTAGATTTAAGGAATTGTATTATTTAAATTAGTATTCGTAAGATATCTTTTAGTATCGTAAACGATTCGGCGTGCTGCATTATACCCGAGGGAACCGAATCTTTGATCCAGCCTCTACCAGTAACAGAGCCCGATTCACCTGCGAAGTACCCGACTAAATCCCTGTGTATCATCGTGCTGCCGAATCTTCGATCCAGCGTCCACCAGTAATAGAACCCGATTCACCTGAGAAGTACCCGACTAAATCCCTGCGTATCATCGTGCTGCCGAATCTTCGATCCAGCATTCACCAGTAATAGAACCCGATTCACCTGAGAAGTACCCGACTAAATCCCTGCGTATCATCGTGCTGACGAATCTTCGATCCAGCATCCACCAGTAATAGAACCCGATTCACCTGAGAAATACCCGACTAAATCACTGCGTATCATCGTACTGCTGAATCTTCGATCCAGCATCTACCAGTAATAGAGCCCGATTTACCTGCGAAGTACCCGACTAAATCCCTGCGTATCATCGAACTGCCGAATCTTCGATCCAGCATCTACCAGTAATAGGGCCCGATTCACCTGCGAAGTACCCGACTGAATCCCTGCCTATCATCATGCTGCTAGTAATTTATCTAACACAAAATATTTATAAATACTATCGATAACTAAAACATTGAATTATTAAATAAAGATATACTGTATATTTAAACCCCGGAAAGGGTAAACAAATTGTGTTCTCACTTAAGGTTCGTGGATCCCGTAAGTCGTAACTGAGCTACCTCAGCCGACGACAAAACCACGTTACAGGTTTTTATCTAAAGCTGTGTTTGTATAGTTTATAATACAATTTTTTGTCTTTAAATATTCCGATTATTTCTCCTCATTCTGATATTTTTATTACATATTATAAATGAAATATGTAAATATGTTCTTAAAAATATTTATTTATATATTCACGTTTCTATTCTAATAAACACATATGTGCATATATTTAAATATTTAGTTTGATACACACACACATATATATATATATATATATATATATATATATATATATATATATATATATATATATTTATTAAAAGTATAATTATCACTTCTTATTTCTCTAAATTTAAAAAGAAATTGTTTATATAATAACATATTGTTGCAGGTGTTCAATGTTTACAGAAGGTGGTCAAAATATGGTCGACAATAAAATGTTAATTTAATTAATTATATTTTAAACATGGAGCGGAAGCTATAAATGATTTGTTTAAATTGATTGGCATTATTTTAAGTTTTTAAACTTTTTTCCGACTTTTTCTTCTTGACACATTGACAACTCTTTGAACGAATCAAAAACAATACTTCAACGTTGGCATGGATCCATTACGTACACTGGCATGAATCTACTACTGCAATTAAAGTGGAAAATTAAAAAAAATTCTTCAAACTACAAATTTCTTGTGAAGAAATATCACCACATATAAATAGACTCACAATATTGTCAATACTAGTTGGTAGTTATACGGAAAATTAATTTTTACACAATTTTTTATAATAATAAAAGAGATATATAAAAAAAGATTCTTTATTTAATACCGAAAAAAATAATTTATAACTCTAATGGTTTAAAAGTTGTAGGGGCTTAAATCATGTAAACTTTTCATCTTTACTAAACATTATTAGAAAAATTTTTTAATAACTAAAATACGTTTTTTATTTTTTACTAATATATTTTTTTTTTATTTAACCATGACATGTTATTTTATCTTTATCTTTATCTTTATCTGGCATTTTGTTGTGATTTTTTTGGTATCTTAAATTCTGTTTGGAGACCTAACTTACCAACTAAAAACTTCCTTTTCCTTGTCGCGATTTGGACTAAATTTAAAATTTTTCCGTAATTATGCATTATATTAAGGTGCATTAAATTTGATTACCTTTCGATAATATCTTCCATTTTCGGTCATTCATTATATGAGTTCACGACCATGTGCAGTCTTTGTTAAATTAATGCATATGTTCCGCAAATTCCAAGCATCCATTCAAGTGGAGGACTTTTTGCCCATTGACTTTTACAATCATCAGGCATACATATTTAAAATCGTTGCTTCATAATAAATTATGCTGATGATATTACTGCCATATTAGGAGTAGATATATTTTTAAACAAATATTGTTAAAGAAAAGAAAAATCATCTTCATAATTTTTTCTTTAATGTCCTTAATAGCCTGACCAATGACTGTTAGCTCATCTTTAATAATTGGGATGTCGGACGTGTATTGTTTTGACAATTTTTAGAAAACAATTTTTTTTTAATTAATAAAATTATTAGACCCCACGTACGAGTTGAACTTTTAAATGACTATGCACTTACATCAACACAATTTCATACATACATACATACATTCATTCATTCACATGGACATACAAACATTTTTATTAAAATATTACATTATTTTCTAATTTATTCTCACTTCAAGTAATAACAAAAAATTAAATAAAATATTCATTATAGCACGGTACTAAGCCCGTATGTAAATATGTAACTTATAATTCTATTAATTAAAAAAAAGAGGAAAACCTATTGCCATGCATATATAATGACTTTTAATCGATGATTGAGTAAAGAATTTCATAGAAATTTTAATTGAAAGGTAAAAGTAAAATTCAATTCGGAAATTCCTCTATCATTAATCATATTAACGTCAATATTTTCTAAAAATTAATAGATAATTACGTTATTAATACTTAATGTACTTGTTAATAGACATTAACATCCATATACATACGTATGTACATATGTAAGTGTATATTAGACTGCTCCAAAGAAAGTCAATCTTCAAATTCCGACCGTAACTTACACTAGTATTGTTTTTTTATGTAAAAATATGGTGTGCAAAATATTAGAGTGATTGGATGTCGCTAACTCGTGCCGCATCGACCCTGAAGTTTGTAGGGTGCATTTGTATGGGAAATTTTGACTTTTTCAGTTTTTTTTTTAACAAATTTTGCTATTATCATTTTTTTTTTTTTGCAATTTAATGCAAAGAAACAAGATTAATAATAATAATAATAATAATAATAATAATAATAATTTTCTAGCAAACAAGCTAAAAAAGTTAAAATCGGTTAGTAAACGTACAGAGAAATTTTTATTTTTTTTTTTAGAATTACTGAAATAAAATTCTATTTTAGATAAAATTTGAACTACAATTACTGAAAAATAAGCTTTAAGTCCTGCAGGATAATATAATTTCCTTTTCATGCTTTAATAAAAAGTGTTGATTTTTATTATGAGTATTTCAAATCACTAATTTTAATTGTTTCATTTCATATTTTCTATAATCTATAATGTATTGCAATGTTTCAGTTTTTAATAATTTGTATACTAATCTAAATAAATTTACTCCACAACACAAAAATCACCAAAAAATGTCTCTTTACCGAAATCCTTAAAATTCAAATCTAAAATATAGCAAATTTATAAGAGATATTGACCCAATTCTTTCAAATTTTAACTTTCTATGGTGTTGTCTATAAAGCATCAGTTTTTTTTCAATTTTTTTTTTTTTAAATTTGTTTTACAAAATTTTGAAAAAATTAATGAAACTACTTATACGAAATTTGACACACAGATAGTGGATGAACCGATTAGCTTAAAATATATCGGTGTAGTACCCCCCATAGAAAACAAATATTCATTATGGCATATTTAAGAAACTATTTCGAGGGAACATTTATCCTATCATATCGCATTGATGAAATGAAAATAGTAGGAGTGGGTTCAGGGAGAGAGGTAAGCCCCATACAAAGAAAGAGTTTTCTCACATATTTTCCTTAAATATGTGCGAACTTTTAGAAACTTCCACAGTATTAAGTTCGTTATATACTATCCTTTTGATATGACAACTAAAATTTACTTTATATGGAAGCTACAACTTCCAATTCGAAATTACTACACAGAAAAAAATCATATATTTTGAAATCATATATTTGAAAATTTTTTTCATAAATATTATGAATCGAACATGACTTTTTTCCCAAACTTTTTTCATAAAAAATAAAATTTTGTTCATAGATATTATTAAATTGTTCATAATGAAAATTTTAGTAATTTTACAAAAATTTTGTTAAATCTTTGGTTTAGTTTTATTAGATTTGAAAATGGTAAATGAAAATAATAACAACAAAACCCTTAAAATGACAAAATTCCAAGGAAAATCTGCAAAAAAATATAATTTGCATAATTTCGCTCGCATTGTGCAGCACCTCATTTTGATAAAAAGCGCTTCTCTTCTGTTCCTATAATGTAGCTAAAAATCATTAAAAATATTTCAAACATTTTTTTACAAATTGAAAATATAAATGAAAATTGATTCATTGCAAAAATGTAAAAAAGTGTTAATGTTTAAGACATTATTCTTAAATATTATGAACTAAAATTAATGAAAGTAAATTCTTATATTTATGAACAACTTTTTTCTGTGTATTTGATTTAATATGAAAATTACTTTTAAATTTTCCTAATATTAATTTACTATCATATGAAAGTCGAATACAGCTTATTATTATTCCTATTTGTAACTAATTTTGTAAACGGTTCAATTAATTCTGAGTTTTTGCTTCGTAAGATCGAATTCGTAATCCAAAATCGTCCAACTGGAAATTATACTCTTTTAAAAATAAAATATTTTCGAACCAATTATGCCAACTTTGATCCCATGTGACGTATGTGCATCAATTCAATAGTTTTTATCAATATATAGATTTCTTATTAAATACAAACCGCATTAGGAGGAGTATTTTTAACTTCGTTAAATAATAAGACTTTATATGAATGATTATGAAAAACATTTTATTGTAAATGGTTTTAAGAATAATATATATGCTAGCCTGTAAGAAATTGTAATTTCATTGGCTATTAATTAAATAAATAAATTAATTTTATTTTAAATGAGAAAATTTAAAATTTTATTTTTTGGAAAAAAAAAATGGTCATAAATTGTAGTAAATATATAATACAATACATGCATTTTATACCAGATAGTGGTTCCATAAAATAGCATCTTAGCCCTAATAGTAATAATACGGAAATAAGAATTTCTTATTTTATATCGTATAAATAACTACTTATATGCATTAATTTAATTATCTAATGTGTTTTAATATCACAATAACATATTTTATTTATAGTTGCTTTCTCCATTAACTTGTCTCAATCATCTACTGCTTTAAATGGCATGTGGTATCAAACTGTTAAAAATTTTAAATAATAAGATGAAACCTCTACTGCTACTGCATATTTGAGAATGAAAAATTAAAAGCCATTCCATTTTTGAAAATTTACTTGTATGACAGGAATAAAATGCCATTATGCCACAAATGTAAATTCCCTGTAGGTGCATTAACAAGTTGTATTTAAAAATGAAAAGAATGAACAAAAAAAACAGCAGAAAACCAGCCAACCGCCAAACAATAAAAGACGCAATAACATTAATATTACCAACAAAAATATCTATGGCAGCAGAAAAAAGGCTTCAAATTATGACTACCAACTAATGTATTTATTGATAAACAAATTCATTTAGATAAGAAGGCGCCACTCAGTTTATGCAACGGTTAAAACCAGAGACAAATTTTAAACATTTATGGGTGAAATAGTTAGAACTGCACATACACACACACACAAATACAATTGATCATTTCAGCGTATTGTGTGTTAGTGAAACATTTGTACCGCCTCTTGAACGGCAGGTGAAATAAAAAAAGAATATATTTTAATGTCAAATATAGCTACTGATCGATAATTTATAGTAGTATAAAATTTTATAGTTTAAAATACAAAGCATTAGTCCTTTGATAACAATTAATAGTTTAAAATGAAAATATAATGCTTTTAATCAAAAACCTGAAATATATGTATAGATTATATGCATTTTAATAATGCATTCTTAAAAACTTTCTCCCAATTTAATTTTTTATTTTTTTACTGCAATATTAACTATATCCAGTGCGCAGTGTCACATTTGGCAGTTGTAGATAGACAAAAATTCAGTTTTATAGGTATTAGACTGAAATTTTATATTATGTTAATAGACAGGTGAGTAAATATTCTCACTAAAAATGAGCGGGTAAAATCACTGCCACTCCAATATTAAACAAAGTCTTTGAATTTTGAACATGCTATTATAAATTTTAAAAACGACAGAAATACTTTCAAGGTAGAAGTGGTAGGTCTTATGATATTTGCATAATAAATTTTAAGTCATTATCTTAAAATTTTGAATTATTTCTTAATAAATTGGTAATATGAGGTACCGTACATTTTTTCCAATATTTTAAAAGATCGCAAAAATTATATTTTTATGGATGTTCACTCATAACTAATTGTAATTTGAAAATGGAACTAAGCGAACTTTTTAGTTCCAGGTCATTAAAAATAGAATTTTACATAATTCAACATATTCAAGATATAATTTAAAATTCTATTATGGAAAAAATGTATAACTTGAGGTATTATTTAAACAATATATTAATTTTAGAAAGGGAAAAACAACAACATTACTTTTTATTAGTAGTTTCTATGATTAATGAGGTATAGTATATTAAAAAATAATTATAAGAATTGATTTTGTAAGTCCATAAAATTGTTAAAGTTATTTTTGATTTGGAGAATGAAGCGTCGCAGGGGAAATTTTTTATTAAATATAAATAATCGCGATTTTTTGTACGAATAAATACAGAAGAATGCTTAAATATATGATTCTGTAAAAATAGAATTAGAAATAGCAAATAAAAAATTATTTTCTTCCTTATTGAAAAACTAATATCAAAAGAGGCTAGAAGCTAAAACGGAAAAGTTTAATTAATTTAAAAAAAAAGAAAAATATTAATCAGCTTTAATTTAGCTTTAAAAAAGCCAAACTGGCAACTTCTGTTGAATGACGATTTAGACTTAGTGTTTAAGCAGATATTGATTATTTAAAGTGTAAGTGCAAATTAAAATTGTTAAAAAAAAATAGAGAAATGTGGCATACATGAAGTATTGCAAAAAAACTACCTTCCAAGTACAATTTATTATTTATTAACATAATTGTACTTAAATAAATTAACAATAAATAATAACAAACTATACTTAATATGTAAACTTCCCACATCTGAATTTCAAAATAGCAGTTCCTCAGGATACTATAATACAGAAAGAAAACCTGCATTCTAAAATTAAGTTTATTTTTCTGCCAATTTAGTGGGGATTCAATAGTGAAAATTTAATGAAAACATAATAATAATAATAAATTTGAAAATAAATTATATATTTACATATACGATATATATGAAAATTCTAAAAACAAACGCTTTATGGCTCAATTTAAGTAATTTATGTAAGAATTTATCATAATTAGGATTGTTTCAAAATTTATATTTTTGAAATCAATTTCAGTTTGAAAGTAATTGTGATCCGGTGTTTCTCAAATCAATCCATATTATATTCACTTTAAGTATGGACTTAGGCTAAAATCTAGTCAAGATATCTAAAAACAAAAACAATTTAAGATTAATTCAGTCCAATTCGTACTTACCGTACTTTTGACACCACTTTCGATTGATTTAAGGACGAATTACTAAATTTATTTTTTTATTACTCAATTTATTTTTTGAATGCATAATGAAAACAAAAAAATTTTAATTTTATTTTAAATATAATTCACTATTTGTTTTCTAAGTTACTCTTAATAAAAATCCGATTTTCCCATTCATTTTAGTTCAGTTAGCACGTTTTGGGATTTTTTCTGCGCGTTTTGGTTACAAATAGTTAACAACGCATGGCCTTAAAAAAAAAACCAGACACAATTTTAAATTTTTATTTCATATTATTTTTGAAAGATTATTTCAGAAAGTGAAATTAACCGTTTCTTGTGAATTAAGTAATCTCAGTTAATGTACAGATATTTTTGACGTTTTGAAAAAATTTATACTTTATATATTTTATTAAAATTAATTGCAAACATTATGTTTGTGTTCTTTTTTAATTAACTCTAAAACAACACAGATAACTTGATTTATTTGTTGAAAAACATTCAAAAAAACGAGCAAAATGTTAAGATATAATTTATTCGAATAATTCGAGTAACTTAAAAACTTTACACGATTAATCTATTAACTTAAAAACAGTATTTTCGAGTTATACGATTAATCGAATAATGAAAAAGTCGAGTAAACTGAATGCTCTAGTATGAGCAAATTTTTGTTTGTTCTTACAAAATATAAACAAGATCAAACATGGGCACAGAACAGCTGATGCAATGGACTGCTTAAGTTGAAAAAATGTTTGTTTTTATGTACATAAAAGTTAAATTTACAAAAAAAAAAAAATAAATGATCACTTTATATTTTATATTTTAGTATACAGTTTTTTAAATAAAATTTTGAGTATACATATTAATATTTTTAATATTTTTTATGTTTTCTATGTTTTCTATACAAATAAAAGTGGCGTGCAAAGGGTTGTTATTTTGTATAAACCTAAATTACACACACACACACACACACACATATATATATATATATATATATATATATATATATATATATATATATATATATATATATATATATATATATATATATATTATATATATATTTATTTTTTAAAGCAGTTTTCAATAATTTTCATTACGAATTTTGCAATTAATCGATCGATAATAGTTAGAATTTTTAACTTATTATATAAATATTTTACTTTATTGTAATTTTTTTTTTAATATTTCACTTTATATTAAATAAAAACGCTGCAAACATTACCTTGACTTTTCCATATTCCGAAATTCTCTCTGAAAGTTATTCTAAATCGATAAAAACAAAATAAAAAAATAAGATTTTCAGATATCTTTCATTTCATAATTGATGTCAAATAAATTTATGATGGTTGTGTATTTGATCAAATAATTTTGGGTAAACAATTTGTATCTCATCTGAACAGCCTTAAAATATATATTCCCTTTCACGTATTTTACGGTATTTGATAGATGTTTCATCAAACAAAAAACGTTAAATAAATGCACGTAACGTGAACAAAATATCAACTATGTTTGCGTTGCAAAAATTGTGGGAAAACAGAATATTTCTGATCAAATATTTGCCTAATCTGAACTTAGCTTAATACTGTGTATTTTTGTCACTAAACAATTTGTTTCATAGTAACGTATGTAAATAATATTTACTACTTTTTATTTTACAACTTTTATTTTTTTCAACTAATTTAATGAAATAATATATATATATATATATATATATATCAAAAATCTATGTATACCTTGTTTTTTACTCAATATTCTAATATAAAACATCCAAGGCCTATATTTGAAACCCTCTATCTCAGGTTTTCATGAAATCGCGGATTTGTTGCCATTCCATTCCCTATAGTAAACTCATATATGATATAAAATTCTAATGAAAATTAAATTTTTTTTTTCCAAATTTATTAACGTTTTTGTATTCCTCTATATTTAAAATAAATATTTATTTTTTATTTTTGTTTAAAAAACTCAAAAGGTAGGTTTAGACGATTTTTTGAGTCAGCATATTTATGCTGAAAAATTTGTTACCAGTGCCAACGTATCACGTAAACTCAAAACATATGTATGTTGACAGCATATGCTGACTGTTTGCATGTTGACGATTTTAGCATATCGTCTAAACACAAAATTATTAGTTCATAACAAATGGTCTACTTTTGCTGACAAATATGGTATTTCGTAAAAAGTGTTCGCAAGCTTTTTAGTAAATGAAAATTTTTTAACTTATAGAATTAATAGTTTAATGTCGTTTTCGTTACAAGCAGCAAAATATTGTGTTTTTTAAACAAACACAATATGAAAATGTTCTCCCTTTTTATACTCTGCACCAACAAAGGCATTTTATGTGAATGTCCTGATATTTATAGTTTAAGGAATACCATTCGACTTAGAATCTCTATGTAAATCGTTTAAACTATTTTAATTTTATTTTAAAGTTATTTTGATAAAATTTGTCGTAAGGACCATTCCAATATTTTAACTAGTGCACATACAAATATCCTCCCGGAATAAAATCATATTCCACTCATAAGTGTCTTATCTATATTAATATTAATAAAATATGGGAAAAATATATATGACATATCCATTGTTCAAACTTAGTTTGAATAATAAAACTTTATTCGAATAATACTTTTGAAACTTTAATTCATATTTATATTTGTATTACTTTTGAATTATATTGAAATTGTATTATTTACATACTTGTTTACACATAATGTAAATTAATTAACATTTATTATTGTGAATTTTTACTAAAACATAAAAATTATATTGTGAATTAAAAATGTATTATTATCGCCACTGAACAGTAATTTCAGTGGATCTTTGAAAAGCCGAATATCGCTAGTAAACGATGTAAGTGATTTTCCGGTATTCTAATTCTGAACCCACGACTGATAGATAGATAACACACATTTTTATTAATAAATCTAAAATTAATCCTGAAATAATTATAAATAATCTATTTATTTTATTTATATAATTGGAATTCCAATTACCTTATAATTGATATGAAATTCGAATTATTCACCCATAAATTTGAATGCCAAATTTTACGAAAATCGGTTTATAAATGATCATAACTTGCATATAAGGCCCATTTCCAAATATTACTTTAACGTGCATAAATCCCATATAAATGTTAGTATCATAATAGTTGATATAAACAAATAAATTATGTAAATGACCAATAAATTGTCTATATAAGACCCTCTCCAGAAATCTCGAAAATATATATATATATATATATATATATATATATATATATATATATATATATATAGCACATAATGCTATACGTATTATATGGTCTAGTTTGAAGATAGGACTGATATTTAAAAATTCATCCATTTATATTAAGCTACTAAAGTAGTTGTTTATTATTGTAAAAAATTGTTACTTTTAACAAATCTTCTAAACACCTAACATATAGAATATGCTGACACAGGCATTTGTTGACACGAGTTTCAACATAAATATGTTGATTCAACATAAAGACTAAACTAAGCTTGATTAATTATTTTATTTTTTATTTTATATATAACATATGCCAATTCTGACTAATTTATACATGTTGAATATGAATCTGGCCAAAAACTTTAAATTTGTTGAATAATTTTTTTAGATCTCAATTGTGAAAATTAATAAGAAAATGTTTCCACAAAATTTCGAGACTTTCATTATAATATTCATTATATATTTTATTATATTAATATGCGGTAATTAAGATTTGCCTTGTATGAGGGCTAACATTTCCCCTAGAGGTGCCCGCAAACTTTTGGTCTAACAGTGGGAGCTATCACTCCCTTTTGTACCTATCTTCATCATAATTGTGGAAGTTGATGAGAAAGTTATTATCACAAAATTTTAAGACTTTTTTTATAATAGTTCTTATGATATGCGATAATTATTATTTTGTTTGTATGGGGGGTACCATTCCTCTGTTCCGATCGCAAAATAAAGTAGCCTGTTTGAAATACGTTGCTTTTCAAATGGTAAATAGTAATTAAATATATTTTTTACAATGCAAAAACCTCTATAGAGTTATTGTATTTATATGCATTGAATATCTCTTTTTAAAATTGTAAATATTGTAAAATATTAAGAAAAAACATATAAAATTATAAGATTTAATCATGATTTTAAATAAATATTTTAAAAGAAAATTTGAATACTTGAAAAATAAGAGAAATAAACAATTTCTTTGCTCTTTTTGAAAAGTTGTGTTTTTCGACATAGAGAGTTTTGAATATAAGCCCTCGATATCGAATCGCTTTTAATTTGTAACTTATGAACCGTTGGAGATATTTAAATAAGATTTCAATTTGGATGAGGAAAGGTCCCTAGCGGGTCACGGGGGTAGAGGATAGACCTGCAAATTTGGTCACCTCGGGTATGTATTTTTTTTAATTCACCAAAAATTCATTTACGACATTTTACATATTAAAGAATTACACAAATTACACAAATTACAGAATTATTTAAAAAAAACGTGTTTTCGGTCCACTGTGAAAGGAAAATAACATAAGAATTGCTGTAGAAAGTTCCTTATAATGAAATGTTCCAGCAACATGTTGTAAACTAAAAGCCTTTAACTAGAATTCGCATAAATTTTTAAGGGTAATTCATTTTCAAAGTAATTACCCAAATTCAAAATAATTAGATTAAGTTAATTGGAAGACAGTTTCTTAGAATTTTGTATATTATAGTAAATTTGAAACGACTAAAGGGAATATAAACTTTAAACGTTAGATTTAATATTATTAAAATAATTAGCAATAAAAACAATTTCTTTAATTTCTACAAAACAAGTTTTGAATATTTAACTCTTGAAAGAAATAAAACTATGAAATGTTAATGTAATTTTTTTTTCCATTGAACGCTTTTGAAATTTTGAAACTTTAAAAAAATTACGAGCACGAAATTACGATTTTTCTTCGGAAGAAACTAAAAACTGTTGTTGAGTAAAATATACTATGCTGTGAATTCCAATCGCGGGTAGGGAACTGAAGATGAACTATTCAAATTTATTAATTGTTTTTTTTATTATTCTAGTATTCCACTCTCTCTTTAATTTCTTTCTAATTTGTTTTATTACTTTTTACGAGATTGTTTTTTAGGTTTTAAATTGAAATTAAAGATCGCAGGTATACAATTTTTACATTCCGAAAAAAAAAATAAATAAATAAATAAAATCAATGTTGTTATGCAGGCCACTATCTCTTAAAGTAATGGGCAAATTTTTGTAAAAAAAAAAAAGAAAATGGAAAACAACATATTTTAAGTTATGTAGTTTTTCCTTTTGGTCAGAGATTTGTATGTCGATGGCTTAATATAGGAAAGTAATATCTCGAAATTTAAAAGAAATTAGTTGTTAACACAGGTAAGCTTACAAGATCTACAAAACACATTAAAAGAAATTCTAAATTATGTAGTGCTTTTCTGAAACGATTATAAATTAAATAATTACCATCATTAATATGTTTAAAAGAAGTGTGATTGAAAGAGAACTACCAAAAAAATAAATTTCAAAAACATCGAAATATGCCTTTCCCATATTAAGCCAATGATGTCTACATGACATTTCGTACGATAAGAAAATATAATTTATTGGACATTTAGGGTAAATATTATAAACAAACTTTTTGATTAAAAAAATTTTTTTGGGCTTCTAGGATACGAAACAACTAAGTAATAATTTTCCATCACATCTAATCGATATCCTTTTTTATTTTTAGTTGGTAAATAAAGACAATTGCCATTCATTGCCCACGGTCTTTTGGAGATAATGTTAATTCAACTTACAAGTTGAGATGACTAAACACAGTAATGAAAGAAATTAGAAAATTCTTCCAACGAGTATTTTGATTTTTAAAACTTTTCTAAAATATTTTCGTTTTATTTTTCTCCTTTTTTTAAGGAAAAAGCTATATGAATAATGAACATAAAATTTTGCTGGTAGATTATACACACACAAAGTTAAAGTATGTTTCAAAACACACGAATAAAAAAAGCATTCTTCCAAGCTCTAATAGATACAAAGGAAACAAAAAAAAGCAGAATAAAATTTAACAAGAATAACAAGTTTGCTCATTAATCCTGATTATTTCAAAATGCGCAACTTTATCGTTTCCTTGTGACAGTTTCAAGAGTATCAAGCTGTGAAAGTATTGTTTTTGTGATATTGAGTGTGTTAGTAAGTCCTTGTTTCTTCCTTTTTTACATCCTTCATCTGCCCTGTTGGCCGGTCCGCCCATCAATTTTTCTTCTAGCCTAACTTTTGGATAAGTGGAATATGTATCATATTTGTCTATTGCTGTAGATTTTTTTGTTATTCTTTTGTGACAAGAACACAAAACTCATTAAAGCTTGAATCACATGAACCAAAAAAACTAAAAACAAAGTAAAAAAATGTACCCAAAAAGGGATACAAAATATACAGCTTACAGATGGTGACTGGCTGACTGACATTTATCCTGAATTGGTTAAAAACAAAAAACAACACAAAAAAAAAACATCATACAATCACTCATGGCATTCGTACACACTAAAACTAACTTTGGGATTGTAAAAAAACAAAAAACTTTTAAATCAGATGTTATTCATGGTCCTGTGTCTTTAATTCAATTCTATTTAAGCAAATACCAATCCTTTTGGTCCACTTTTATGTTTTTCTTTTGCTGCTAATAAGTATTCCACACAAATTCCCAAATGTTTAGTTGTACACACATGTACGTATCCTTATTTACAAACATTCATGAATACTCCCTGCAAACATTTTGTATTGCGGAGGTCACCACCAAAACTATTGCCAAAGTATTATAAAAATTATCTTTAGTCGGGAAGAACTGTTCTTTGTGGAAGTGCCTTACAGACGATTCGAAGAGGAAACTTTTAGAAGTGTCGAAATATATTCTTCTGGGCGTTTTAGTCTCTTCTTGAAACTGATTTTGCACTTCTACTATTTCTGTATTTATAACTAAAATTAACGTTTTTTTAATATTTCATAATTAATTTTATTTCATGTAATAATTAAATTTATATATAGAAAACTCCAAATAAAATCATCATGAGAGACTTCTGATAAATTTTTAAAAGATGGAAAGGAGATTAATTATAATTTTTCTAGTTAAGTAAATTATATTCAGATTACCTTTTGTACAAATAAAAAATAAATAAAAGTTTTGGACTTTTTTAAATATACAAACAAACACATGTCTGTTTGATGGAGTTTTTCCCAAAATAAATTAAATAAAAGTTTAAGAACACTTACTTACTTTTTTCCTTTGTTCATTATAAAATACTTAATTCTCTGTAACATATCTCATATTTAATATTACATCCAAACTATACCTAAGTTAAATTATTACTGAAGTTCATGATTTCGCTTGCTTTTTTATTACATTGCTTTGTTTTAATGGAAGACTGACGATCTTCCTAACACACGCCAAGAAAAGGAATGCACTATAGTAATTTATATTGTTTTTTGTAAAATTCGAATTATCGTCATATAATCACCCAGAAGTGACTACAAAGTATACTTTTGGAAGATGAAAAGACAATGGTATATTGTTTTTGTAAATTTCGTACATACTTTTGGCAATCATCTAGAAGTCGCTAAGAAGTGAAATATGGAAGATTAATGCGCAATAGCAATTTGTTTTGTTTTTGTAAATTTCGAACAATCTTCCGACAATCATCTAAAAGTTTGGCAACAAATTTATCATACAAATGTTTGAAGGGCTACTATATATAAGCTTCTACCTAGTCAGTGTCTACTTACATAACCTTAAACGATGGGAAATACTGGTGAGCATATACATATAAATGCTTATGTATGAATAGAATGAATTAAAGCAAATGTGTGTGTGTTTTATTTATGCATACAAATGCATCGAAATAAAAACTGTTTTTTTATAAATATACATTTGTAAATATGAATGAATTCAGGGTACGAGTATGATAAAATTAACATATTTTTACGCTCGTTAAATGTAAACTGTTTGACAAAAAGGAAAATATGAAAAATAAATGTTTGTTTCAAATTATTCACTCATTCATTCGTTCCTTCATTTGTTCCTCAGTTCGTTTGTTCAACCATTCAACCAACAAACTAACCATGCGGGGAGTTTCAACCCTTTTTATCTTCAACGACTAATCAGAGTCACGTGGATTTAAATGCTTTTGAATGAAGCACCAGAAACCAAAACACAAAAAGAAACGGAGATGGAGGGGCAAAATAAAATTAGAAAAAAAAAAACAAAGTAACAAAAAGGAGCAAAAAATTTGTTGGTTGAGTCGCACATTAAATACACATTCTATATTGTACTTACAACTCATGCTGTAATCATTAAAACCGTAAACAAGCAATATAAAAAGGATCACACAACTCTTGTGTATTTACTTAAGTGTGTTAGAATACCAACCAGTAAGTTTGTGTATGTAACAACATCAATCCCTCTTTACACATCTCCAATTCTTTGTTAATCAAATGTAAGTAAGTTATGTTTTTTTTTTTTTTTTTTTTTTTTGAAAAATAAGATAAAATTAATATCAAAAAACATTTTTTAAATTAATAGGTTAAATTTTTATAAATTTTATTTCAAAAATATAAATTAAGAAGGATATACTCATATATATAATGCTAAACAAAATAGAAAAAACGCGCCTTTTTAATTTTTGTCAACAGAAGATTTCAATTTCAATTATTGCGAAAGTTAATATGTCTGTTTTTTACTTTTCCAGTAAAATCTAGTAAGCTGAGTATTTACTGAGTAAATTTAATATTTTACTCTTGAAAACACTTCTAACCAAAAAAGTACGCGAACGTAAACTTTGTAAATTTATTGCAAATAAAAAAACAGCACAGTTCTTGTAAAAAAATAATTTTTACTTTTGTTATAAATATATTTACTGTTTTTAAATGGACTTTGAATAAAATTTGAATGCAAAAGAAAAACATTTATAAAATTTTTAAAACATTTTTCTTACATGGTTTGCATTTGTTTACTTTTTGTTTTGTTTACTTTATGCAACCATATGATTGTACTGGATTTTCGAGAAAATAAAAATAAATAAAAAAATAAAAACAATAAAACTAACAAACATTTCTAAATACTCATTTTATAAACTGTCATTTTTTCGCTCAATTTTTTTTTCTCTCTCTTTACTCCATTTTGGGTACGCGAACGCAAATACAGTAAACGTTTTTACCATATGCATTGTGATGTTTTTCAAGGATTAGGTGTAGTTTTATTTGTGTATTTTGTAAGTTTAAAATCAGTCATCATTTAAGTTTTTTTTATGAAACAAAATGTATTAATTATGCTCGAATAACAAGATAGAAATTTATGTTGCATACAAAATTACTGTTTTGTTTGATATTTTACCCGGTAGTTTTAAATGGGGTTGGTTTTCATTTATTTATTTTTTTAATAGCCATTGACCATTACCGTTTTAGAAAGGACCAATTTTTTATACAAATTTCATTTGGTATTTAATATTGTTAAAAATTTTTATTTCGTGACGCCTTCACCCATTTCAAATTATGAAAAAAGTAGATTGAAAGTGATTTATTTATTTTAATAATAATAATAATATAGTTTGTTAGTAATTTAATTTAGAAACTAAATAAAGTAACAAACACATCAATTTTGATGAAAGAAGCTTTGTATTTCGTGTTTCTTTTTTTTAACTTATTTGATTTTATTTTTCTCATAGAAATTGAAATTGTTATGAAAAGTGGCAATTTAAAATGTCTTTCTCATTTTTCTATCACTAATATTAAAAGAGCCATTGAAACAAAATTTGTGTACAATCAAATGAATCTGTACTATCGATTTTTTTCTGAAGAACGTTAAAAAACCATTTCTCAAGAAGAAATTTTTGTTAAGGTCTCTTTAATTTTTTTAACGGTTGTTATGAAATTCAATAAAAAATAATTATTGGAACATTGCAAAATTCTTCTTTGTCCCCCTTTTGTTGCGAAAAAATGGCTCATCCTCGGAACTAGATGGAATGCATATAACTTCGTATTGGAGTCTTATACATACTGTTATATGTCAACGGTAATAACGTGTATCAGTTTTTTTGACATATCTAGTTTATTATGCATCGTAAGTGCCTTGGTGCCATTATAAAATTTATAGACCAAAATTTCCTACCCTCCTCCCAATTATTATTTTTATGTGCGATATTTGTGACATTGGAAGGAAATTTATATATATATATATATATATATATATATATATATATATATATATATATATATATATATATGTATATATATACTCAACTTTTATTACGCAAATCTTCGGGAAGGCTCTTTCTAACCCATGTTGGAGTATCCGCAAGTGCAAAATTACATGTTACATGCTTAAGTTGTAATCATAAATTGAATCTGGCATACAACGGAACAGTCCCTACAAAATTTTATTAAAATCGGATCATATTTTCAACAACCATAGATGAAAATATTCGAAAAATATTTTTAATTAACTTATTGTTTGATTTTGTTTTGATATTTAATTTTATTATTAATTAACTAAATTAATATTTTAATTCATTATAGTAATTATTTACATACATTACATTTTACATAAACTGACCCAAAAAATTTAAAACAAAAATAAAAGTATTTTGAAAATATCCAATAAAAATCAAAAAATAAAATAAAAAATATAATATAAAGAAATAAAATATTTAAATAAATCTACTAGTTATGCTATATGCGGAAAATCTTTTGAATTTTAGAAATCTTGATGGGATATGAAGAATTTGTTTCACTGAATTAAGAATTGTTAAAAATTTTAGGCTTATTGCAGAATTTTCCACCGTTAAAGCTGGAGTTTATCATCAGCGCTCTATATAGAATCCTGATATTCTTTTAATAAATAAAAGGTATGATTTGGTTATTTTCGACTATTGGTGAAAATATAATCTCACATGTCTCTTGTTGTTCTTTTTATTGTGCAGATCTCAAAGGTTACACTACTACAATCGAAACTTATCAACCTCCTTCCCCCTTATTGTGCTGTTCTGAAGTGATGAATGCTTCTGCCTGATAAAAGTATTGTCAAACTCTAAGTATAAATTTTAGTATATTATTATTGCAATAAATATTTTAAATAAATATTTGAAGATTTTAAAATTTTATTGTATTTTATTTATTATACAATAGTACAGATTTAGACAACATTTGAATCGATTCAGTTAATAGCTTGATTAATTTTTAGTCAAATTCCAATCATATTTATTATTTATTCAATTAAAAAATTAATTGAAATTATTACACAATATGAGTTATTTCTCTTAATTAGTGTTATCATTATTATAACTGGAGCAAAATCAAGCAAAATTTTAATTAATATAAGCAACTTTGTAATTCAAGTTGTTTTCTATTTTTTTTTTTCCTGTGAGTTTAAAGCTTTATACTTTTTAGTTTTTCGTTCATTTCCACATTTATAAAGGATGAGACCGAGAATTTTTAAATCTTTTTCTTCATATAATATATATAATACACGCAAATACCTACCATGATAAATATATTAATCAAACTGTTAAATTTGTAATCATGTAACATTTTTCCTTAAAAATGAAAAACGATTTTGTTATTCTCAAATGAATTATTTAGAATAGTGTGCGTAATTTTCCCCCTTGAAATTATATCCAAGAAAAAAAAAATAACTTATCGAAATTTCATCGTGTAGAATTGTTTTTGTTTCCTCATAAAGGAATATAAAGAAAGAAAATTATATTTTTTTTTTGGTAAATAATTATTGTTGAATGACTAGCATGGCAAAAGGTGCTGATTCACTAATTGTTTGAATTTTATTTTGCAAAATCATTAATATTGTATTATGGCAGAGTAATGGTGAAGAGAATAATATTTGATTATAAAAACAAATATATATATATATATATATATATATATATATATCAAAGATATTGTTTGTTTGCTTATTTTTTTTTTTTTTTTTTTTTGTTATTCTTTCACTGCCAACCTACTACCGATTAACATGAAATTTGGCACACAGATATCTCGTTCCTCAGAAGGAACGTTAGGCTATACCAGACCATAATAGGGCTCCATTCCCCTTTTTACGACCATTTTCGAAAATTATATTTTACTTAATTTTATTTCATCTTTTACTCATCTATTGAATCTATTCACATAAAATTGAACTTATATATAGATCAGATATAACATAGACTAAAAAGAGCTATTTTTTTGATGCCACGCCTCTTATTACGCTCACTTTTTGTAACAAATTATTTGACCTAATTTTGATAATTTTTTTGACTTAACCACTAAAACGCTATACATGAAATTTGTCACAGACATAGCTCTCAATTAGATATAACTTATACAATTTATTTATTGGATACCAAGCCCCCTTTTACGATTATTTTTTTTTTTTTAACAAATTATTAGACTTAATTTTTCTATTTTTCTGACCCATCCCCTGAATGGAATCGCATAAAATTTAGCACACATATAGTGCAGTGAGAAATAAGACTTATAAGCCCTTTTTAATGGATACAACGCCTTCTTTTTGCACACACTTTTGGTAACAAAATATTTAATATAATTTTGCACATTTTTTGTATATACAATCGCTGAATCGGTGCACATAATATTTTTCACAAATAAAGTCCGAAATAAACTATGTGTTATATCGTGTTATATCGTCCGTTATATATAATAAGTGGGTTTAAAACCCACTTTTTGAAATTAATTAATATAGATATACTTAACTTTTATATTTTTTTACTCAAGCACTGAATTGGTTCATATACACATATACTACGAAAGTAACTTATGCTGATACGTCCTTTTCATTAAATGTCACATACCTTTATTCGCCCACTTTTGTTTTGTGATTTATTTGCCATAATACATATTTGTGACGATATCACGTGCAAACTATTGAATCCATGCACATATTTGGCTGAACTTTAAGATATATAAAATCCTGTTTGTTTAAGAATTCATTTTATAAAGAAATATTTTACTTTGGCTTGTCAATATGTATATAATTTAGAAGGAATAAAAATTCTTTTGTTAGTTTTTAAGAATTTAAAAAAAAGTTTTTTGTGGATAACTTGAGATGTTGATTGCGTATTGGAAATTCTAAAAATAGGCCCACGACCTACACTAGGGCATTTAAAAAGTATATTTTAAGTGTCACATTGTGTAAATTCACAAAAAATTATTTAAAAATTTGTCATTTTCACTGAAAGCATGAAATTAATAGATTCTCATAGAATTTGTAAGAAAATCGTCTTTTATTAAAACCCATCTTATTGAGTTTTTTATCTCTCCTGCAAAATTATAAATAGTGATAATTATCCCTTTTGCATTCATTGCAAATAAATCTGTAAATTTTATTATCATACAAATTATCACGACAGAGTCCCCCCAGACCCCTTATGAACGGATATATGGCTTCTCACATTTGACACGAACGTTTTTAAAACGTTTATTAATTTTCTGTGTCTCATCCGATTTCACTATTTTTTTTTTTTTTTATTAAAAAATCTAAAAAAATAAAATTGTAAGTAAATGATAACTTCTTTAAGAATTAAAGAGATCAGTCCTAAGCAGAAATCAAGTTTAATTTTTTAACAGAAGCCAGTATAGATACTTCTTTGATTTCATCCCATATGTTCTAATATTTCAAAGCTAGAATTAACAAACTGAATATGTTTTCAGAAATGATAGGGAGTTAAAAATCGTTTGTAAGCGTCTTTTATCTGACGAACGATAAATCTCCAATTTTGAATTAAATTCCAAATAATAATAAAATAATGATAGGATAACTGAACTAACAAAGAATATATGACAGATACAAAATTAGTTACTCTTAAACCCAACTTTTTACCAAAAATTTTCCAATTTGCAAGAATTAAATTTTTACGAAAACGACTTAAAATTGCATATAATGAAGAAATACATATTTTCAGTAATAGGTAACTTTTCTTTTTAAATCGAACAGTAGTCAGCTAACATTTTGGGATGGTACCTTCCTTAATACCATTTTTCTGTATATGTATTGACGGAAACTCTCGAAATATTGATTGATAAATATCTCCAAATTTTTAAGGAAAGTCGAATTGTGAATATAAACAGTAATATTTTATTTCATATCGTCGATGTTCTCTATTTGAAGTACTGGGCTAAGGTTCAGATTGGAATCTCTACAATTGAAGAAGTATTTTTTAGTCACGTTAGCATGTTTATGTTCTCTTGATATGCAATAATCTAATATCATATTTCTTATACCTATTAAGTTTGCTATTAAAAATTACTCCACCAAGTGATAAGATTTTCATTGTAAGATACTTTGTAGATACTAATTCCTCCTCACCTATCCTCCCCATTCCCATCTCAACTACAAAACTTGTAAACAAAAAAAAAAAAAAAAATAATAAATCAGACAAATTTTAACCATTTCAGAATCATAAGTTATGCAGGTCAAAATAATCATTTTTAATATTTAGGGTGAATACTTAAAACCATGTTTTGAAATCAAAATACGAAAATATGTTTTTTTTTTTCATCCAATTATGCAAGCAGATACAAATTGTAAAAGCTTTTATGGTTCTTTAAATTTCTTCTAATTTGTACTTTTTTTAGTACAATTCTATTTTCAAAAGTACAGCAGAACTCCAATGATTAATTTAGTACAATTATAAAATTTTGCTCTCTTAATACAATTATTAGTTGGATTAACAAATTTTTTTAAATAGTAATTAAAATTTGTTTAAATGCAGCTAAATTTATGCATAAAAATTAGAATCAGTTAGATATTCTCAGACTTGAATGTTATGACTTTTGAAGAAAGTTTATTAAGTTCAACTCGGACATTTTTTTTGAAAATAAAAAGACGTAAGTTTCGCTTTTCATTACTCAATATGAAAAATTTTAATTTTTATATAAATTTTTCCTTACCAGTAAAGAAATTTCAACTTTTTCGATTCACTAACGTGACACTTAGCAAAGAAAGTACACGCTTCCAAATAAGCCTTACTACGATGCACTAGAGTAAACGAATAACTTTGCAGTTGTAAGGCAGAAAATAATATGCATCTACGTGTTTACTATAAGTAAAATATTTACTTCTTTTTCTGCATTGAAAAGAGCGCCTTCCAACCGGAAAATCGCCACACAAAATTCGTGTAATTCATAAAGGAATATTGAAGCGATATTTTACTTCTTTCGAAGCTTCATTTCTTACTGGGTTCTACTTCACAACTTTTGGTGAAACTTTTAGAATATTCTTTTAAATCGAACTAATACAAATTTGAATATTATTTGCTTTGGACTGGATACAGGTATTCCTTCTGTTGCTAAGTCTTCATTTAACACTGATCGATTCTGAAACTTGCTGTATGGTCAAACGTAATATTTTTAAAACTTTTCATTTAAAAATATGTTCAAGAACTCAAAGGAAATTTCCGAAAGATATTAGGGTCCTCATAAAAATGCGAAAAACCCTCGCAAACTGTGCAATGCGTGCAAGTTCACACACTCGCAAATGAACTGTCAAAAATTTTATGGAAATTCATTTGCACAACAATTATAAGTTTTGTCAACTATTTAGTCTAGCAAACAATTATTATTTACAATGATTTCTTATTTTCTTATTCTTAATTTTGAACAACATTTTAAAAGTTGGCATATGAAACATGTCATATATATGTTTAGATCAAAATATATTTTCAAGTTTTCTATAGAAGAAGTTATTACTTTTTTGGTACAATTAGGGCCCAAAAATATAAAATTTTATTAAATTTAGTACAATAATGAAAATCGCATATATAACCATCCTTGATTATAAGCGACAGATAACCGCTGATCGGAAATATAAGTATGATAGATTTTTGTTTATAGGTTCTATTTTTATATTGAATATGTGATATTGTAGATCTCGCAATATGTATGAAAATCTTAAAAACTAAAAATTCAACACTTCAATCTCTATCTAGTTATGACAGATAAAAGTAGTAACATGAACTTAAATAAGGACAAATCGGGTATATATATAATTTGGCTAACACAGTCTTAAAGTTAGGTTCTTCCACAACAGAGTAAGGTTTTTTGATAAGCCTTCCGTTCTTTGTATTCTTTGGTTGGAATATTCTAATATGACAAAATTTAATTATGTTCTTTCAAAAAATATGTACTTTACTTTTGATCAAATAAAACATTTTCTTTTTTATTATATTTTGTTCATTCAGATATAAAATTGTACAAAAATTTATTTGATTTAGTCTAAAGAAAAATCAATAATATTTTTATTTAAAAATTAATAAATTGTTTAACAAATTTTTCAATTAGAAATAAAAAATTGAAATAAAATAAAATAAAATAAAATAAACACAGGTAAAAGCTATGCTACTAATATAATAGTTATTAAAACAAAATTGCCATAAAGCACGTCATTTTCTATCAAATATAGCCCAGTCAAATAAGGCATCAACCAGAATTTGAGAGATAAAATCGAAACTTTGCACATCCTTTGCGCTTTATACATCCTGTAAATAAATTGGAAGAGCATCAAAATACATAAATGGAAAAATATGATTTTTGTAACTTCTGTACAAGACACCTAGACGAAACTATATGCTGAGTTTTGTTTCTCTCTCTAAATATATGTATATATATATATATATATATATATTATATTTGGTTAAAAATTAAATATTTTATTATATATTTGTTAAAATTTCATCTTTATTGTTGGCAGTAAAATTATAAACTATTTATGCACAAACATAAATTAAAAAAATAATATATACAGGGGTGAACTTCTCTACCCCTATATGTATATCGCTTTTGATGTGATAACTAATATTTACTTTATAATACTCCCCTTCGAAATATCTGCCTTTTTCAAAATTGTATATAAAAATTATTTATCAAAATTTTTAAGACTTTCTGTAAATCACTCTTTCAGATATCCAAAAATAATTTTTTCCCTTATATGGGTGCAACTGGTGGTCCTATTCATCCTATTTTCATGTCATCAATGCAATATTATGAGAAGGTAGTTGCCACAAAATTTGAGAGCTCTCACTATTATAGTGCTTTAGATATGCCATCAATAAAACTTGCTTTGTATGGAGGGTACCATATATGTTCTATTTGATCTAAAAATTATGTATATATAAGTTTTATTTGTAATGTGTAAATACATACCCGCGGTTATTTTAATCTGAATATCTTAAAATATTGCAAAACTTTCAGTCACTTGACTGTTATTGTTAATCTAGATAGAAATTTCTATTAGCCAAATGAAAATGTCATTTCAATGAAACTGTGAATACAAATACATACGTCTGCATTAACAACACAATGCAAGAAGATTTTCCGTTTTTCAAATGCCATATTTGTTTCTATTATCAATTTTTCAATATGCTTTCATTTTATTTTATTTTTCTTTTCTTGTGTTACATTACGAAAACATTTCCTTAAGCCATCATGCATTTATTTCATCAAACTTATAACAGTAGACATTCTCATCATCAGCATAAACATTAGTCGCCATTAGTTATTGCAAGTTCTTAGAATTTGAAGGAATCCATTAGAATGATTGCAACACCACATAAAATTCGCATAATTGCATTACATACATATTTACAACTATTTAGTATGTATCACGGATGGCAAACATGGCACAATTGTGCTTTTTTTGTATATTTTTGTTTGAGTTAATACCATGGTACTACAACAACTCATTTGGTACAATTTGATAATAATCATATTTATTTCCTACTTAAACTGCAAGATAATCGAACTATTTTTAAAATATCAAACAATTGTTTTGAGACTGAACTGAAAATCATCTTTATAAGTTTACCTTAATATTTTATTAATACTTTCATTTGAGAACGTAATCAGATTATAGATAAATACGTATATTTCTACTAAGATAAACTTTTATCTGAACAAGAATGCTCTAGACAAATATGATGTATCACAGTAAATATTTCAGAAAATAATGTTTACATTGATGAAATATTTTGTGATATAGTTTTCAGTAAATAACATTAACAGGAATAAAACAATTTTTTTATTATACAATAAATTAGTGATTATTCTGGAACAAGAAGATATTACACCACAAATAACAAATTAAGTAATGTGATGACTAATATTAATTATAAAATAAAATCACAAAAAAATAAAAAACAAAAAAATTATAAAAAATAAAAATATTTTTGTATGAAAAATCTGTTGAAATGTTTTCTAAAAAAATTGTTAAAACAGTGAACCATCTTGTCCCAGAATAATTTATCTTGCAATTTCTAACATTACAATTTTATTATATGAAAGATAGCCAAAAATTGAAAAGGTAGAAATTTTTAAGAATCGCACTATAAATGCATCTTTGAGTGATAAAATTACTTTTAAATTATTATATTTAAAAGAGGATATATTCATCTTTTATTTCAGATAATGGTGCTTAAAGTTAAAAAAATTGTGAATAAAATCGGGAGTTTTTTAAAAAGGAAAAAAGAAAGTGAAGATATTCAAATGGTTATTTATGGTATGTGTATGCCAAATATTAACCAAATCCGAGGACCCAAGGAAAACTTTTGAGTGTTCTTTCATGTAGTGAATGGTATTAAATATAGAACACTAAACTACATATGAATAAAGACTCAAAAATTTACTATTTCTGATCTAAAGTATGGCTGATGAAAACTGGACTAATTTAGCTTTTCCCGACATCTCTATTTCGCATTTTTTAGCGAAACTTTCTACCAAAACATAATATTTATAACAAAGGATGGAAAAATTTCTCTACTCTATCGAGTTTAATTCACGCACAAGACTTGAACTCAGCATGGTTTTTGCTGCAATTTTAAAACTGCATATAATATTTCCACTAAAATTATTCAATAAAAATATGTTTATATACATATGTAATAAAAAAATAATGACAAATTTGTACCCTTGTAGTCGAAAAAGAACATTTTATTTTTATGATTGGTACAAAATGAAATTAGCCATTTTCCATCCCTGGTATGTATGCAAATATGTTCTTTTATATTTAATATATATGTGTGTTTAATGCAACTATAAAATTAATAAAGTACATTGGTATGTATGTAAATAAAATTATGTACAATTATGAAATATTCTCATAAATAGTAATGCATTCAATAAACTTGTATTAGTTAAGGAAAATACTTTTTTTCTTGACATTATCGGAAGTAAACCCTGCTCTAAAAGATTTTCTCTGTATTTTGTCTTTATTCTTTATTTTCATTTACCATATAATTGCATGAAATAAATTAGTCACGCTTGATATTGTACAATTTATGTTATTTACGATTTAGAGTGACTTTCACTTTGATAATGTTCTATGTATACACTAATATATATATGTATGTATATATATATATATATATATATATATATATATATATATATATATATATATATATATATATATATATAAGTATTTAGGATTATATACCCTTTTACTCCCCAACATTCTGTATGTTCATAACACGTAAACATTTCAATAAGATTTCGTAGAGAAAGTTTTCAATTTCTGTAAACTAAATTATTTCATAAATTTTTTTGTGAAAGAAATCTTAAGAAAAAATTAACATAGAATAATATTTTAAATTCGTTAAGTTTTTGAATTTGTTACTGACATTAGATATGTAGGAAACGTTTTTAATTGCACTAATACACAGGGGCTATAAAGTACATTTATAAGGTACTTTATAGTCCCTTTAGAAGAAAACATACAACCAACCCTTTTTTTTATATAATTTGTTATAAATGTGAACATATGTACATTAGGGTGACCCCAAACCAAAAATTTATAATACCATTTCTTACAAATTTTCCCGAGTCGTTATTCTTTCGAGAATTGGATCACAGCATAAGGAAAAAATTTGTCGAATTTTTGGAACATGTTCATAGCTTTCAAAAAAAAAACAATATGATTTTTCGGTATTTTATGAAAAATCTTTAAAAGCTGCATTTAATTTAATTACACTTTGTAATTATTTTACAAAAAAAGAAAGATACGTTTTTAAATTTATCATTTGAATATTAAGTTTATTTCACTTCTTAAGCGTAATAGAAAGGTTTTTGAATCAAAATTTCGGGTAAATTCTGAAATTTCTGTTGTCATTGAATTCTCTCTTAAAGAGCTTTCATATGGTTCCCCAGAAAAGATTATTTTTATTGTTCGATCGAGCTTGGCAGTGGATAACGCCAGGATAAAAATTTTGAGAAATGGTATCTGAAAATTATGTAAACTTTTATTTAGTTAAGAATATTAATACCTTATTTTTCCTCCATACAAACGAGGTGAGCGTAATATACAATAAGGGTAAAATTTATAGAAGAAAACAAAAACAGCCCATACCCCATGTTGTACTGATACTGAGAACTGTTTTTAAAAATTAAGTTTCTAAAACTATTTTTTTTTATTTATTTATTAAATTATTATTTTTTTTAATATTAAAAAGTTTATATTTTTCATAGTGGAGTAATCCTATTTTAAATTTAAAAAATGACAATTGATTACCGATTTCGATCAAATTTGGTACATATGTAGAGGAGGATACAGAGGCATGTAACTTGTATTTTTCTCATTTCATTTTGAGAACTATGGCAACTCTATAGCTTTGAAGGAGATTAACATATTTATTTAAATGGCCATAACTTTTGTTATATAAAAGATATCAAAATAATTTTTTTGCAGTGGATTTTTCAAAGCTTGTATATTAAGATGCCATATAAAAATTCTAAAAATATTTTTACTGACACATTTTTGTATGTATTTTCTTTAGTGACGTGTATCTAAAAAAGTACATCTTTAATTTTTTTTTATATTTTTTCAGCAGGAAGCCTCATCGGTAGACTTGCCACAGAGAAAATTTCAGTGAGGTAAAAATTTTTAAATTTAAGATGGAATTATTCCGTGGTAATCCAAATTGGAACTAGCAGTAAAAGTAACAAAGGGTTCTTAATTATTTCCGTAATAACTACTATAAAATAAAATGGGAAAATCATTCTGGTCCCAATTTTGATTTATAAAAATCAGCATTTTTAACCTACAAATATAACAAAGTGCATCTTTAACAAAGCGTTATTTTTGAATTAAACAATACCATTTACAATATTTATAGTGATCGACTTCTTTCTGGTATAAAAATAAATAAAATCCGCAGCATAATTAAAGAGTTATGACCAATTTAAGCTACATATTAACCAATACCAATAAAATTAAAAAATAAAAATATTATGAAAAATATTAAATTTTGTATTAATTTCAAATGCATTTTAATATTAATATTGACTAAGACATTATATTTAAGTAACAAAAAGTCTATAAATTATAAAAACAAATATTATGAATTTTTGCAAAAAAATATGCGATGTTATCGCTTTTTATGAAAAGATGATTTTTTGAAGATAATACCAGTAGTGAGGAAATATATAAAATAATGCATTATATGAACAAATTTAAAAAATTTTAAATTCAAAACTTCAACACGTTTGGTGAGGAAGCTTTTTTAACGATCACGATAATTTAATATCGCTTTTACTAATATTTCTTCATGCCCTATGACGCTACGTTCTGTGAATTTTGATTTGCAAAAATTGCAAAAAGTTATACCCCTAATGTATATATATATGTATATACATACTTACTATTACCATTAAACTAAAAGCAAGTTACTTAAGAAATTTTCCTTTTAAATGTATTGAATGTAATTCAATTAATTAATTTTCAAGCACAGATGTGTGTGTTCTATTCAGATGGAATTTATTAGCTTTTTATTTTATATATACATACATACATACATACATACATATCTATATAGGCTTATAAAAATATATGTGCCCGTTTGTTGAATGGATTGATGCCTGTTCGTTTGGAGTTTTCATCTCAATGAATCTGTTACGATAAATGTAAGAGTAATAAAAACATACATATTTTTAAAATAATTCATTTACATGAATATAATGCAATAAATGTAATAATGATAATAATGCAATAAATGTAAATAAAAAATTTGCATTAGATATATTTTAATATCGGATACATTTTAAAATACACATTAGCTTAATCCTTATTTACTACTCATGGGAATATTCCTTCATGATTCTTAAGAAGCCGCGATTAAAGTTTTTTTTTTTTTTGAAAAAGTAAAAATTAATCTATAGCTAAAAGTATAAACAGAATAAAGCAATATTTGATACATTGCAAAGTATTTTGAAATAAAACTGTAATTTCTAAGAGGCTGGTCGAATTTAAATAAAAGTTTACAGATCTTTCAAGAGCAGGGATATGAAATAAAGAAATGTACTTTGTTTTAAAAATTTCTTGTTTCTCATTCATTTTCAAAATTGTTTTTATTTTTATTATTATTTTTTTTTTAAATTACATATGTATGGGGGAAAGGATGTTCAAATTATTGGTCATACACCCTAGAAATTTGCGAAAGAGCTGAGGAATAATAGACCAAAATTCGTATAACTTTTTACATTTTATATGTTTCAGTTGTACGTAATGGCATTGAAACATATTTTCAGCCAAGTAAATTTAAATAAAGAAAATTCGTTTAAAAATTCGTTTAAAATGAAACAAATAATATAAATTGCAAATAAATAAAATTGCTTTGGCTTAATATAGAAATAGCTGTCTTTTACGAATTAACATTTTTAATGTAATCTAGTAGACCACTCTCAAATACATACACTTACAATACAAAACTTTAGTGAGTTATGATTGCCAATACCAGATTTATAGTCATTTAAATAAAAGCCCTAACTAATTTAAGTTTTATTCTGAAAGGAAATTCTCTAATTCGTTGAAATTGAATTATCATAAATTTCTTTTTGTATTACATTACAAAAAGTACCTTATTTACAAGAATGTTGGGAAATCAAATCGAATGGAATCGTTATGTAAATCAAAAAATAAAATAAAAGTAAGGAGAGCATTATTTGGGCATATCGAACTTTAAAAAAATTGTGTGCTAGTCAACTAGGAGAATTAGATGCGTCATTATTTAGTAAAATAATTATGTTGATTACAGGAGATGTTATTGCAGAAAAAGTGGAAATATTCCTATCCTTAGAAGCGTTTTTGAAGACAAACTAAATCTTTTGAAAATTTGAAATGAAATTATCGAATACAATGGATATTTTTTGTTAACACTGGGAATAAAGTAAAACATGGTTCAAAATTAGATTAATGCTAACATTAAGCACGACATCGCATGTAGTTCCCGGTAAAACCTACATTTTGCAAAAACAAAACTGCTAAAAATCATTAGTAAAGGGTTTTCGTAATCAAGTACGACATTTCATTCGTTCTAGGGAATTCACTAAAATTGAATTTTAATTTTTGCTAAAAAACCAAAAAACCCCAACATTAATTTTTTTTAAGTCAGCCCCATCTAAAATAGCTACATAAAGAGGATAAGAAATCTCAAATTAAAAACTGCATTGAAATTTTACCTGGTTCATTAATATTTTTTACATCTTAAGTTTCCTTCTCTTGTAAAATTTAAAAAAAAAAAATCGATATACGTCTTTTCCATATTAAACCATCGAAAAGTATTTGTAATATGTATTTTTGACTTTTTCTTATATATTTTACAAAATGTTATTGTGATCTTAATTAATAAAATTTTTATTTGTGTAGTTAATTATATGTTATGTTTTCATTCATTATTACTTATTAAAAATATTAATTTTTAAAAAATTTAAATTGATAAAATAAAAATAAAATGATAATTTAACTGCCGTCTGATCTTTGTTTGTAAATTGTCTTCAAAAACATACACTTTAGTTCTTTCTTGGCTGAAATACAAGCCATATTTTTTATTTATTCTGTACAGAAAAAAATATCATAAGAGTTATTTTTAAGGCCGCTTATTTCTTTATTTGTGGTTATTGGATCAGAATCATGCTAATTTTGAATCTGTTAATATAGAGAATTAATTTTGTTGTTGTCTTAATTGAATGAAGGAGGGAGGTAAGGAGTAAAAAAAAAAATAAAAATCAAAACAGCAATAATGCACTTTTGTTGTTTAAAACCAATTGTGAAATGTTTCCTGATGAGCTGGCTTAATCAACCAGCGAAATAAGCATATTTAAAGTAACGATTGCACACTGGTCAAAAATGCACTTTTTCTGGTATAAATTCAAAAAGCATTGTTAGTGTCTTTTTGAGATTGTATTGAAGATACTTTATCTAAAATTATAATATATATTAAAACCGATTTTAAGAATTTTTGCTTGTACCTTTATAATACATAATTTATTTTATTAGATATGGCATTTATTTGTTTGCTTTTGTTTTTATATTAAACTACTCAATATGTTAAAACATAAAAATTTTTCCTACTTGTTGGTTTGTGAAAACCAAGAAATTTCCGCTCAGGTTTACCAAAATTTAACTGAAAGATAATTGAAGATTGCAAGAGTTTACCAAAAAATGCTGAGATTATCTAAATTGTTACATAAAATAGATGATTTGGCTAACACTTTCACGTTTTTACATTCGCTCAAGTTCATGCCCAAAGATAGCTGTTAGCCATTCAAAGTTATTTGTTATCATGATGAACAACCCATATAACCACAAAACTCAAATAGAACAACACATGGAATTTCTGCAAAAATAAAAATTGGATTTTTGACCAGTGTGGATTAGGATAATTAACACAATAATAAAATTGTTAATATTTCGTTTTTCCCGCAAAATTATTTTGAATTTAAATTTGCATGTGCGTTACAGAAAACTAACAGCGATACGTTTTGTTTTTGCCACAAATAAAAGAAAAGTTACTTTCAACATGTTAGCAGGGCGAGAAGACCTTTCGTTTGTATTTAAATTTCTTAAATTTATAAGTAAAATTAAAATATATATTATAGGTTGAAAAAATTAAAAATTTCTTTTGCGGCACGTCAATTCGGATACATGCTATTATGAAGTACTACGCCTATAAATCACTTGTTATACCCTACACCACCATAATTGGTTGGGGTATTATGTGTTTATGCAGCAGTTATAACGCACAGAAAAATCTTCGGACACCTAGTTTAAAGATACCGTTCGACTCAGAAATACTTTTTGGATCGATTTAACAATGTCCGTCCGTCTGGTCGGCTGGCTGTCTGGAATGCTACCTATGTAAAGCTTGTGTGCAAAGTACAAGTCCCAGTTTTGAAGAAAATTTGATGCAATTTGGTACATACGATTTATTTTATGCAAGAAGGCGAAGCCAAATTATGTACCGATTAAATTGATTTAAAAATTCAAAATTCGGAAAAATATTTGTCACAGATCTGTGGAAGAACGAAATCCGTAGCTTATATAGAGGCTTCAAAAAGTCCAAAAAAGTATTTTACCCGATATCTTGAATGCTAGTGGATCGATTGAGTTAATTTTATCAGCACAAAAGTTTTGGAAAAAATTTCGAATTTTTTGTGAAAGACCGAAGTCTTTAGCTTATTTAGGGGCTTCAAAAAGTTAAATGAAAACCAAATATGATATAGCTTATTGTTATTGTTTTTCAGTGCCCATAAAAATAACAAGTTTATGCAGATCAATCATTAAACAAATAACAGAAAAAAAAGAATTGCAAATAACTTGGTTGTTCATAGACTGATATGGTTGATTCGAAAAACCAAAGTGAAAGAAAAAATATTTATGACCGATCTATAAAAGAACGAGGCTTTTATAGGAGCTTCAAAAAGTCTACAAATGCATTTTGACCGATATCGCGATTGCGAATTTTGTTCATTTGCTTCGCAGAAAAATTCTAAAAAAAGATTTCGAATTTTCCGCAGAAAAAATCTGAAAAATAATTTCGAATTCGCTTACAAAAGTCGAAAATAAAACTGTTTTTTTTTTCGAGGTATCTTCGGTAGTCGAAGATATCTTGGTGATATTGCGGCTACTTATGAACCAATTTAGCTCATTTTTATAAGCGTTAATATAAGGGAAGTTCTCCGTAAATTGATGTAAAACACATATATCCGATATCTGGAGCTTTCCAAAAACTGCTTTCAACAGTCAGACGATCATCATTATACTTCCTTATCAATATAGATCCAGAATATATACCTTTTTGGGTCTTAGATCAATATTGTAGAAATTACAAATGGATTGACAAACTTATATGTACCCTTTACACCTGTAGGGCACATTTTTTATTTTTTTTAAATTTAGTGTAATTTATAAATGAGATATATTCGAGAATTCGTGAATAAAATCAAAATTTGTAGAATTGGTTGAAGTGTTTAGGAAGTGAATTGTTTTAATTTCAGAAGTGTTCGTAGAAATTCATCCTGCCCAGCTTTAAAAATTTCCACTTTTACCTATCCCACTGAATTGTGCGGTCGTTTTTCAGGATAAAAGTGCACACTTGATCCGAAAATGAGCTAAATAAAATTAAATTAACATTGAAAATGGAAAAACTCAACACTCAGGGATCCCCAAAACAGGTTCTAAGTATATCTACTACAATAGCAATAGCATAGAAAAAAAGGAGTCGGTAACTATCTGGAACCACTTATCTGACATGACGTTTTCGAATTTATCTAAAATGGGAACCACTCTAAGGTGAATACTAGCAATAGTATCTAACCACTTTTTGCAATATCTGGGTGCAAAAGCCCTAAAAACATCAAATTTTGGTTTGATGAACCTGGAGTATCTGCTATGCAGCAATCTGAACGTTTTCCAATTTCAATGTTAATTTAAATTTATTTAACTCATTTTAGTATTAATTGTGCTCTTTTATCCAGGAAAATAGGGATAGGAATAATTGGAAATTTTAAAAGCTGGGCGGGTTGAATTTCTAGAAATACTTCTGGAAAAAAAAATAAATTGCCAAAAATGTGATTTTAGTGGAAAAAGGTGGACAGATCTTACGATTTTGATTAATTGGAAAGTGGACTTTTTCAGCGTTTTTGTCTATAAAAAGATCAAATGTTAAATAAATGATACCGAACGGTGCATATAGGAACACCTTTCAGTAATATGTATTTTAGCTAAAAGTACCATCAAAAACTCCTTAAACTTTTTAACAAAGGATAAGGCAAATAAAATTGACCTTATACTAATTTATATTTTTACTTTTCCTCATAGTAGTACCTCGACGGAACGTCTTTTCTCTAATTTATCACTAAATGAAAAACAAATTGTTCAACAGACTTAAGGACAACACTTCTGAATCCATGTTTTCAGTCCTAAATTTGTTAGACGTGGATTTGTAAGTCTGGAGTCCAAGTGAACACTTTGTATAAAAGTAAAGAAATTTAATTAATAAAAAGAGAATTTTATGTTAACTATTTTTATGAATGAATCTTTAACAAAAACCTTTACTTTTTTGTGATTTTTGTGATATACGTCCTCGCGTCAATTTAATATCAGTTTTATTTTATTAAATGCATTTATTTTCCAATTATTTAAAATTCTCAAACACGTTTCTAAATTTCTATTTCAAATACATTTGTGTAATGTAAAACACAAAAAAAAAAATGAAAGCTGATACCTGTGTAGATTCAATAAATTTTGAAGAAAATTAGTTCTATGTTCAACAGCTTCTTAAAATTTGCCTGATTTAAGAACAGCATTTGATATAAAATTGAGAATTCAAACTTGAACTCCACCATGTTAAACACATTTTGAGAAATACGCTAAAATTATCATACTTTAACCGTTTGATTTTGGATGGTATGCAGCTAATTTATTACTCCAAAACTGTGGTGGGTTGTCCTCAAGTTATAACGTCCCAAATAGGTCGTGAAGTAAGAACTTGTGAGAAACCCTGATTTATAAGGTAATTGAAATTAATCTTTTAGCGATGTCAACATCTTAAAGTCCAATACGTGAGAAGTTCAAAACTGTAACCAATATTGAGAAATATTGAGAATATCATATGAATTGAATTTAGCGCCCAAATTATATTAAAATTAGTTTTCATCTTCTCAGATTCAAATCTTAAGCCGAAGTTGCAACACAAGTTTAAAAATTTCTTATTTCCAGACGTAAAGTAATGTTTTATTGTGTACAATTTTGGGACATTTGTTTTGTACGATTTGTTTTTTTTTTTCAGAGGAGAATTATCAGCAGTATAGCAAATGGAACATCCATAAGTTATAATTGGTGAATAGTGCTATGTTTTTTTTTTTCAATCCAAATTGTTCATTAATGATGACATTATTATTAGTTACAAAATTCGTTATGTTCAAACGTATTTTGAACAATAAAATTTTTTCTTGGAAAAGAACTATATATTTATTAATGTATTGACTATTGTATAATTATTTACCTTGAATTGTATTATCTACTTATTTTTTATATATATATACCAATTATTTACAGCAAATGTAAATTTGTAAACCTTATCTATTACGAATTTTGCTATAAATTATTCTTAAATATTGTGTATTAATAATTAACTAATTGCTACTGAACAATAACTTCAGTGGAAATTCGAAAACCCGAAGATTGCTTGAAATGAAACTAGCGATTTTCCGGCCTGCTACTTTGCATGCTCCAACTGGTAACAACACATTTAATAAAATATCTCAAGTTATTTTTGAAATCATAAATTCTAATCTTTCAATCCTTATATTATTATAATTGGAATCAACTACAAATCCAATTAATTAATTAATTTCCTTGGAAAATAATTACGAGCATATTCACATTATTTTCTCGAATAATTTACCTAAATTACTGAAAATACTATATAGGCTTAAATGTTTACAAATATATATGAAAGAAAGTGTTTCGTATTTGTAACACTGGGTCATTCTTAGTACTTTTTGGCCCCCTCTATTTTCAATAGAAAAAGTACCAAATAACAAAACTCTTTCGAAATAAATATGATATTTTGTTTAAACAAGTAGTTATAGAAACGTCTTTGGTAGTTATTTGCAATTTAATAAAGATTATGGGAATGAATAAGTGGGAAATCTACGGGAAAAATTGCCCCAGGCAATGCTTATTTTTATGCTACTTATCAGCCTAAAAGATCCTAGTTAAAGCATTGGAGGGCATTTCCGGAACCCACTTGCTACCACTTGGTCCCATGTATGAATTTAGAAAAGTTTTTAATGATAAATTAGTGCAAATTTTATACGATTTAATAATTTAATTGTGTTTTTTGTTAAACAAAAATCCAACTCTTTTTAGGTGTTGCATATAAAACGCTTTAGATTTACATAGAAAATACAATAGAAAATAGAAAAATATCTAGGCTAAATCGTTGAGAGCACTAATGGGTTAATGCAACTTTTGAAGATTAAAACCAATAAATTTACAGCTTTATTGCCTGTTTTTATAACACGAGAGCAAAAATGACTCGTTTAACTAAGACTTAAAACAAAAACAAAATATCAAAATTTGTTTTTATTTGTTAAATGTTTTAAAATAATATTTGGAATGATGTCAAAACCAGGAGATATGGAAGATTTTTGGGGTGACAAAATACTTGATTTTCTTCAGTTGACATAAAAATAGCCGAATTTGAATCAGAGCTTTCATTTATATATTTATGTACCTTTGGATTAATGTAGTTTAGCTAATTACTACATATTGGTAGTTGGAAGCAAGTTTGTTAGCCTGACTAAAAGTATTAGCCAATACTTCCACTTTTTGAGTATTTGAAGTTATTTTTTATATTACTCGAAACAAGATTCTGTACAATTTTATTATATATAGTAGGGAGATCGAACCGATTTTATTCGACCGGTTTTAACCATTTTTTTTTTAAATTTTGCGGTTAGTTTTTTTTAATGTTAACTTTTATCGAATAAACCGTTTTTTGCCTCGAATACTCGATTTTATTAATTTATTTTCAAAATTTCCTTTAAATTTAAATTAGAAACATTTTTGTCAAAATTTGTAGTAAGAAATCGGTAGAAATACTAATTGACTTTAATAATTAATTTTTCTTTCATATTAGTTCCGCAATAAGAGCAGAAAATCAGAAATATTTATGTTCTTTTCTAACAAACATTTCATATGTTAAAAGTGTACAATTTTATATGCAAATACGAGTAATATAAGAAACCTAATAATTAAAATAATTGCCTGCTAATAAGGCCTACATGCATGCAAAAAAATATAAATTAATTAAATCAATGAGCAAACTGAATTAATTTTTTATTAAGTCCAAAAAAATAATTCCATTATTTTTGGGTATACAAATGATAACCAAGATCTTAAAATAAAATAAGTAGGAATGTTATATTCGGCTCTACCGAATCTATATACCGACCATCTGTAACTTTTTAAAATTTCATATCATATTTGAGTTGGGTGGTAAAGTGGACGGACCACGCTCATTTACAATATAACTTAAACTATTTATACAAAATTTCGTTGATGTTTCACCTTTTATAGGAGGTGGGCGGATGCGTACATGTTTAAGATATATCAGCCGAAAAATATGATCTAAAGTTACAAGTATTACCAGTATTTGGCCCATAAGTTTTTTGTTTATTAACCGATTTTTCCCATTTTCACCACCAAACAATAATTATATAAGATAAATATTTGAGCCAAATTTCGTCTCCCTAGGTAGTCCACCTGAGCCCTATCTTGCTTTCAGCAGACAGACGGACGTACATTGCTAGATCGACACAGAATCTTACTAGGATCCAATATATATATATATATATATATATACTTTATGGGGTCTTAAATGATTTTTTAACATGTTACACACGGAATGTCAAACCCAAAATATACCTTTCATTTTTTTGATGGTTATAAAAACATGTAATCCCACACGCCCTTTTACCGAAATACGTGTTTGTACCAAATTTCATTAAGGTCTCCAAAGTTAAGATCTGTGTTTAAGTGACAAAATTAATAAATACTTTTAAATTGAAGTCCGAAAACTTTTTTCTGTGTTACAATTATCAACACCATCGGAATCACCTATGATGTATTAGAATAGGAATACGTTTTTTTATCTTCTGGACCCCAGCAAAAAAGGAACTGAAAAAGACCTGAAAAAGTAATGATTTTTACATTGTAAAGAAAGAAAGTAATAGAAAGTACTTAGTGCTGAAAAAGAGCTGCAGAAGTTCTTTTAATTATAAAATAGTTCAACTTTTGGAGTGGTAAAAATGTTCTTTTTTTGAAAGCACTTGATCGTTTTTAGTGGGACGTTAATATTTGCTTATACGCAGAAAAATTATTACCTTACCTTTTTTTCATTTTACATCAACATTTAATTAATATATTACAGCAAACATAAAAAAATAAATATTAATAATAAAATTCAATACTTTTTCTCATTTCAATTATTAATTCATTCAATCATCTGCTTGATTGATTTAATAAATTCTTTAATTGGAAAAATGTTTCTGTTTTTCACTTTTTAAAGTCACTAGTATCTGATATAATCATCGTGGTGAAAGATGCAACTTTAAACAATTTTAAATTGAAAGAATTATTTTGGTGACTTTTTCTGTATAACAATTGAACATCAATGTGAAGTCAATATATTAGAGAATTTGCTTTAAAATGGTGCAATCTTTTGTGTAGAAAAAAAATAATTTTGTGGACTTTTGATAAAACTACTTAAGTCTACATTTCAAAATTTTCAGAAGAGCTAAAAAAATACTTTAAAATATTAAAAATACTGTGGACAATTCTATATTCTAACAATCACAGAAGGACGTTGATTTTTGTAAAAGGTGCGTCATCAGAAGTTTCCTTATTTATCTCGTATTAAGATGCGACAATACACAGAGTAAATATACGAAATAATAACACTGAAAAAGTAGACGAAATAATATCACTGAAAAAAGTTGTTGGTATATCAGTCTTGGATAGTCTAAAACATAGAGATAAATACAGATTTTCAGGGTCAAATTTCCAGCGCTTTATCTGAAGGCAGAACAAGTTCGTTTACTATGCAAGTTATGTATACGAAACATTTGTTTTAGTTGTCATACGTTTTTGTAAAGCATCGAGAATTGATTAATTCTTTTTAAAAAAGCTACATTGAGATTATTCTGTCCGAGGGCACAATAAACTGTATAGAGGTACCCTTTTTTAACGTTTTATTTATATATTGAATCTTCCTTTTTTTAAGGTCTCACAATATGTATTTAAATCTTAAAAATAAATACTGAAGACTAATTGATCTCTAACGAGAGCATAGCTAGATTAATAATAACGAGGTGGAAAATCGGCTGTACGAAGCCTTGATTTCGATTGAAGTTCAGTAAGAAGTCTTTCAAGTGGTTGGGGTGAATGGGGTGGGTTTTCTTATGTATTTTTCACTGTGCTTCTTAAACTCATCTTTTACCAATGGAAGCTCTAAGTCTCTATGGATATTTTCATTTCTTATACACCATGGTGCATCGGTCATGGTTCTAAGAATTTTTGATTGGGCCCTCTGTAAAATATTGATATTCGTATTACTGGCTGTTCCCCATAATTAGGTGCCATATGTCCAAATTGGTTTTAAAACAGTTTTATACTGGATGACTTTATTGTCAAGGCATACTTTTGATTGGCTGTTTATGAACCAGTGAATGCTAGAAACTTTTAAGTCCATATGAAGTCTCTTGGTTTCTATATGACGACGCCAAGTTAGTCTTCTATGGAAATGAATACCAAGGTATGTAACGTGATCTGGCTTAGGTATACTTATGCCATTAATTGTAAGAGGAGGACAATTTCCTCTTCTGAGGGAGAATATAAAAAACTAAAAAACTTTTCAATTCATTTACTCGTATACGCCAGTTTTTCAACCATGTCTCCACACGTCGGAGATAAATATCAAGTTGGCTAGATGCTACGAGGGCAGATCAATAAGTCCGTGACTTTTCGAACTTCCCTCGTAGTTATATGAAATGCAACACTATTCCCATCAAGTAGCAGCTGTTAATATACTACTGTCAAATTTTGAGCAAGTGTCGTCATTTACTTTACGTTTAGCAACTGTTCATAACATACAACCTCGTGGAATTATCTTCCATAGTTAGTACTTCCATAATATGTTGTTATTATTATTAGAGAATGGTCTGAAGTTAAGTCATATAAAATTTCTGTAGTTATTGAATTTTAGTTTATATATTTAGATATAGCAAAATCTATGAGAACTGGAATTTATCTAGGATCAGCCAGCCAGTACGTTGGATATCCAGGGGACACAAAATCTATGTCAATTTTGCAATCAACTAGTACCTTATAAAGCTGTCTACCTCTGGGATTTATCAAGTTAGAACTCCAGTAAATGTATTTGTTGTCATATGCCAGGAAACGATCTCCTAGTGTGTTAAAGAATTCTTCAAATTTCTCGTTGGTTATTTAAAATCATAGTTGCCAATACACCGCGCTTAGCGTTAAATCACCAGCGAAGCACTCAAGGTAAACATAAGTTGCCCGCAGGTATTCCTTTGACAATTCTTCTAGGACATAATATCGTATTTACCATCCGGATGATTTTTAAGATAGGATGAATAACCTGTAATATAAAAATTTTATCTATTTGTGAGATGAGTCTCTGAGACTAATATCACATCAATATTTTGCTGTTTCATGAAGAATAACATTTCCGATTTATGTTGTTTTAAACCATTTGTATTCCAGAAACATACTCTCAAATAACTCATTTTTCGTTAAGAGGATTTGAATCATTTGGTTCTGTACTTCTAAAAAATTCTTGTATTGTGTTTTGAATGGATGACATAAAGTTTGTAATATTTTGTTTTAGAAGGTAACTGTTTGCGTAAGAGTTTGCATTAAAGTTCCTAACTCTATTGGGGGACATTAGGTTGTTGGAAAATCGTTCTTAAAACGTTAGCATAGGAGACATTTTCAATTAATTAATTTTCAAATTTAGCTTAAATGAAGCCATACCCTCATTATTAACGCTTACTCCAGAATTTATTTTGCTATTTTAACAACGACGTCTCTTTTTAGCTTTTGATTCTCTCTTAATCTTTTCAATAATTCCTTATATTCTAGTTACCCGCGGTAATCGACTGAATGACCGCCACTGCAGTTGCCACATTTTCTCTTGAGAACTTTTTCACAATATCACACTGTCATGATGGATGTAGCCCTCCGCATGCTACACATACTGTACGTAGGGTGCAATAACTTTTGGCATGATCAAACTCCTGACAATTGCCACATTGGACAGGTCCCTTTTTCTTAAGAGATTCCTCTATAGTGAAACTGAGATTCAATAGGTATCGCATAGAGTATGTAGGATGCGTTTCGTTTTTCTTTAGTTTATCTTCGTTTGGCTTCAACTCAACTCTAAACATTGGTTGGGGAATCTTATCTTTATTAAAAATGTTTGTCACAACTTTTTTTTATAGTCCAATTCTTCCTTGAATTCAATTGGTTCAACACCGGACTCTATTCCTTTAATAACAAGAGTCAAACCTTTACTACTTTTAAGTTGATATGTAAAACATATCATAAGTTGATATGTTTTACTATTGTTCAGATAATGAGAGATTTTTCTTTAACAATCCTCAGTGTATACTGCTATTTTTGTCTCTTGCACGCTACCTTTTCTTATTGGAACAATATGAAAATTGTTTTTTCTCGTAAGTTCAATAAATCTTGTAACCAAGTTATTGGAGCTAGGCTAATCTATAATCTTTTGTGTGATTATTTTCTATATCATCACTCAATAGAGCAAAACTGTTATTCATCAATTGCTTATCAATCACCTTTTGTTTCTTATCAGAAGAAAAACTTTTCTGGGGGTTTAAATATCTTTTGTTAATACTTACATAAGATTTTGTAGGACTTATCTTATTTTTCGGGATGGTACCTTTATGTCTATCATCATTTTTATCTGGGCTGTTGGTATTGTTAAATACATTCATCCTCTCACTAATTATTGTTGGTAATGGTATGTATTTACATACAATGGTAGTGTTGTTTTTAAATCCATGGCAGTTGTTGTTGTATTTTGTTTTTTTTTTCATATTTTCTTTCATGTTTTGTTCTAAACAATATTGTTTGTGTAATTTCTTCATGTAATTAAATTACGGGGGAACAAAAGCGAGCTAACTCTCTCAAGTGTTTTGGCGGTTAAATAATTTTTGTTATACTGTGAATCAAAAATATTTTTATTTTTTACACTCTCCCCGTTGAGAAATATATAAGCATTTCTGCAAAGATAAATGCAAATTTCTACTGATGAAATAAAGTTCCTAGGACACATTTTTAATGAATCAGCTATTAAGTCCCTAAAAACATTTCTGAGCTATAGGGCATTCTCGGAATGATTAACTATTTAGGAAATTTTATTCTAAATTTATCATCAAAAAACAATCATCTAAGAGAATTGCTAAGAAAAGATATACAATGGCATTGGAATAAAGCACAAATTACAAAAAATCCCGTCTTAGCTTATTTTGACCCAAACAAATTGGTTTCTTTGTTTAGAAACCCTCTATGTATAAAATTCCGTCTAAACTTCAACGGTTTATGTACTGTCTTCAGTTATACGATCTGACAATTATCTACAAGCCCGGAAAATATTTGTATATATTTGTATATAGCTGATACCATGTCAAGATGGCCTTCAAAAGCAAACGCTATAGCATTATATTCATATTGATATCATACTTCATTGTAATTTTCTTAAAAGTCCAACTAGACAATCAGTACACTCAACAAACATGTATAATGATATATTTAATAAAAAATCAGATTGAGAAATTTGTATGAAATACAGAAACTCAAAATCTAAGCAAGAAATTTTGACAAATGATGTTTATAATATACCACGGTTTAAAGTCGGATGTAGTTGACTATTTTTCTGAATTTATTAAAACAGAGTTTTTAAACTCTGGTTATTCGAGTAGATATGTGATTTTGAAACTGAAATCCATTTTTGCTAGACACCCCAAACATTTTCATATCTGACAACTGCCCACCATTTAATTGAAATGAATTTAAATAATTTCTTATTGGTTGGAGTACAGACCACAAAATGTTGAAAGTGAATGTCTTGAAAGTGGTACTGATCCATACATCGCCTTCTTAAACCACCACAGTAAACCTAAAGGAAATTTACCAAGTCCGCCTGAATTACTAATGTTCACAAAGTTGAATACAAGACTTCGAACACTTTCATTTAGTTTATAAAGATAAATATCAAAAAGAAGTTGAAAGTAAAATTAAAAAGTCATCAAATCATTATAACTTTAATACAAAAGAATACAAATCTGTTAACATAAGTGATATAGGAATGTTTAAAAGAAATACCACTTCTTATTGGTTCCCTGGAGAAATAGTGAGTAAGTGTAAGGAGCCAAGATCATTTGTAATCAAAGGTAAAGAAGGTTCTGTGTGTAGAAGAAATGATTAACACATATTCAAAAACCCTAAAAACCCATCAAACTCTGATGATGCAAATTAACACATGTTCAAAAAACCTGAAAACTATAATAGTGAAAATGACAGTGAATACTTATGACTCGAATTTACCAATTAAAGCTGAAGCTGATTCTGATAGAACACGTCATGGAAGAAAAAACAACGCATTAACTAAATATACACATTCTAACTTCTAAACCATCAAAATCATGCACTTGAATCATAACATGTAATTTTATTATTAATTTATATAATTTTTATGCTTTAATATGCTTTAAATGGTTAAATATTGGATAATAAAATATAATAGTGAAATGAATATAAATAAATACGTATATATTTGAAGAGGAAGATGTGTAAATAATTAAATTTATATTTACATTCATATTATTTAAATTCATATTATTTACATATGTATATTATCAATAATTTAATTATATGTAATTTAACATTAACCGAACCTTTAGCTTTTAAATTATAATCAAAATTAATTAATAAGCTTTGTATTTTTTTTAATTACATTAAATATATATAAATGAACTCTGAACAATTAAAATTAAAATTTTTATAAACTGTGAAATTTTCTTAAAAAGAAAACAACCAATTTTTAAAAAATATAGGCGTGATATCTAGTCAGTACTTCCTTTAATTGTATAATTTTTACAATTTTTTTGCAACATTCTACCAAAAACATAAATAGTTGAAGCAAACCAACCAAACTGCCAAACATAGAAAGTGTACAAAAAATGGACTAATTTTACAAAATTCCAATCGAGCCAAAATGGAAACACTGGTAGTCACATATATTTTGTTATTGTCTTTTAAAAAAAAAATTAATAATTTTTTCGAAAATTTAGTTTGATGTTCCTCTCATATAAACTTCTTCAAAGGCATTCTATGCCTTTGAGGGTTTTGCTAAACTATGAATTGGATTTATTGAGGCAATTTTTTCTTGTTGCTCTGTGTTATCAAATTATCTAATTAATTGGTATAAATCTAATTTTTATTTAATAATATAAGTTGAAAATAAATATTAAGTACATATTACTGAATTGCACCAAAATAGTAACAAAAAGTACAAATACGAAATATTAAATTTTAAAATTACTTAGTTCAGGTTCCATAAAATATATTATTTCAATCTTATTGTGTACATCTAGTTAAGAATTATATCAGCTTATTTAGTAAAAACTAGGTCCTATGGTTTTTCTGATTTTTGAATTAAAAAAAATTTGAAAATTGTTTTTTGAAGAAACTTTAAATATTGTATATGTAATAAAGTCTTTGTTAATTAAGATATTCAAACAAGGTTTCAGTTAAAGTTGACTTTATTATTTGAAATGATAAGAGGAATCCCAGAATTACTAAAAAATATCCAAATACTGAAAAATATTTTTTTTTAACATTGGAAATTAAGCCCACCAAACGGTTTTAAACATATTACAGTTTCTGAAATCGTATTTTGTTTGTTAATCGCTGTATTGATTTTAATCGCATTGTCTCTCACACATGATAATCAATTTAAATATAAAAATATAGAGTTCCACAGCTACAACTCTACAGAAAAACGTTTTCCAGCTGTAGGTGTACGGGTTGCCAAAAATTGACACTTATTATATTATATCTAAGCTTAAAAGTTATAACTTAACTCCATTTTCTGTTAATGAAATTAACACCAATTTTAGCTAATCCAAAGTACCGTTTATAAAGTAATTTTTTTCTGAAAAACTTTTAATCCGAATTACTTTAAAAATAAGAAAACAATTTCCAACGTTATAATGATATAGAAAAAGTACAAACCAAAAAAATAATGGAAAACCAACTCAATGTTGGAGCTGCTTAATGTTTGGTCTCAGTGGAGAGCATTGGAAAAACAAACCAGTTTGTATGATATGTGCCATTAGACATTGTCTAATGGACATTTTCCATTGGACAATGTTCTTTTAATATAATTGAAATTAAAAATCGATAGTATTCTCTTATTTTAATAATTATTTTCATTATTTTAATAATGTCATAATTCTGCTAAAGATATAAGCATCCCGTCTCTTTATCTTGAAACTATAGCTAAAGCAACATAAAAAAACTTACCAAGAAAGAATAGCATTAAAAAAACAACTTCCAATTAAGTAATGATACCTTTCTATTTCTTATTATATAATGCTACCAATAATTATAACAGTATCATAATCAACAACAATAACAATGCAAGTTATGCCAATCAATTGAGATCTGAGAATGACATGTTTAATGTAGATCAGCTGTTTGATTTGAATAGATGTAGTACCATGCTCTGGTGAATTATGCTTATGAATTACCATAACTTAAACGACTTTAAAATGCTCTATTGGAATGCCAATAGCATCTTCAATATTTCAAAGCTCAAACAATTTGAATTTTTTCTCGAAATTGAAGACTTAAAAATTACATCCCTAAATGAAACCTTATTTAAAGAGGAACGCAGACCTTATTTCAAATAGTACTTTTATGTCGAAATGAGAGAAACAATGCATGAGGAGGCGATGCAGCATTATAAGTTCATAAGTCAATTGAGTATAAAAATACTTCTCTGTTCAAAACCCAACACATTGAGAATATATCTATTGAAGTAGTAATCAACAGTAGTAATATCTTCAGCGTATCCTCCACCTTTTCAAACATTTTCGAATTCGCCCAAAGAATATATCATTTTGGATGATTTAAATTCTAAGCGGTCTTTTTGGAATTTCAATTCTAATAACCACTGACAGTAAATTCATGCATTTAAAAAGTGTGTTTTAGGCGTTTAAAAAAATTCACTAAAAATGTTAAAATTTGCCCTAAAATATAATATGCATTTATTTATTTATTTCTTAACTTTTATTATCACAAAAAAAAAAAAAACAATTAATAATAATAAAATTTTAATTCAGTATCATATTACAGTAAAAACCTTAGACAACTTTTTTACATAGAAAATTACCGTTCGACATCAACAAATGTGATGGATGCAGTTTTAAATGATGTAGAAAGATTTTATTATTTCTTCGTTTGAATCTAAAGTTGTAACAACAGCATTGGCATCACTTTTTTCGATGGGTAGATGGGTAGATTTTTCTAAAATGATATTAAGGGTACCTCTATATATACGCGGTTGAACGCTATATATTTTAAATTTCACCACTGTTAATTTTATTAAATATAAATATACAAAACGTTGAAAATTTAAATAAAACAAAATTAATTTGTATAAATAAACAAACAAAAGAAAATTTGTGATAAAAAAGTGTTATACTTCAGTCTATGAGTTCTCAGTATGGGAGTCAACTCAGTTGAAACGGCAGAAATGCTTATATATTTCTCAACGGGGAGAGTGTAAAAAATAAAAATATTTTTGATTCACAGTATAACAAAAATTATTTAACTGCCAAAACACTTGAGAGAGTTAGCTCGCTTTTGTTCCCCCGTAATTTAATTACATGAAGAAATTACACAAACAATATTGTTTAGAACAAAACATGAAAGAAAATATGAAAAAAAAAACAAAATACAACAACAACTGCCATGGATTTAAAAACAACACTACCATTGTATGTAAATACATACAAATGAATCAATGAAATTTAAGATAAATTTATTGTGCACGTTTCAGAACTTTTTGTAATGTTTTATTATGATCATCTATCGTTTTTGCTTAGATTAAAAAACCATCAATATACATCACTAACCCTTCAATATCGCCAAAAAATTTAACTATTTTAGAATGAGAAAGTTCAATGGCAGCATTTATGCCAAATGGTAGCCTTAAAAATTAATTGGTATCATACAAATACCACTATTGGCATCTAAAGTGCTTAAATGTTTTGAACCACTAAGTTTTGCCTTGCAGACATCTACATTGGGAAAAGAACGAGAGATATGGCTTTATTTAAGTTACGAGGGTCTAAGCAAATTCTCAACTGTTCATTCGGCTTAGTAACTAATACGATGGAACTGACCCATTCTGTCAGTTTCTTTTCTGGTTTTATTAAATTAAGCTTCACCATTCTGACTAACTCGGTTTTTAACTTATTATGGAGACTAAAGGGATTATTTCTTAGAGCATCTACTATAGGTGTTATGTTAGGTTTGAGTTTGAAATGACATTTTCGATATCTTTATCATATCGATAACCTTATCAGTTGTTAATGAATTTACTGTCTTAATTAGATTCATTTGTTTAGCCAATTCTAATCCAATTATATTTTTATATTTTAAATTTAATACAAAATATTTACTTATATATGTATTATTAAAAGAAAATTTTAAATTATTATTTCCTGTTAAAGGTAGCTTTTCACCACTAAATGTTAAAATATTTGTACTAGTACGTTTTAACAACTGGCTTAAATTTAACATATTTGACGTTTCTTTTGATAGTATGTTTACTTGTTATTTTATTTATAAATACCTGAAAATTCCACTCATTATTTGCTATGACACTGTAACTGGAGTTTATTAGAGTAAGAATAAAAAATTCTTCAACGCTTTCGTTATTGTCATCAACTTGGCTTTGTACTTACTTGACAAATGTTTTGGTTTGATGTTGTGGTACCTTCGCGAAATACATTTTTTACATTTTTGAAAAATTACCTTTCTTACTGCAAACATGACAATTGATGGTTTTAGCTGGACTTTTTTCCCATGAGTTTGGAAACATCTGCTACATTGCTACATTTGGATATTCAATAAGGTGGATCTTCTGGTTGATAGAGGCTGCTTAGACGATTAAGATGATTGACGTTGATAAACATATGGTGACTGATTTATTAGATTCTTATAAATATTTGACGTATTTAAAGCGCAAACAAAATTTGTCTCTTATTGCAATTGACTTGTGGTTTCTTTTGCGGAGTTTATATTTTTAGCTATTTCCAAGCCTTTTTCAAGTGTAACTTTATCTTCGCTTAGCAATCTTTCTTTAATCCGGGAATAGTTGGGAAGCAAACCAACATCGTTACATACTCCTCAATATATTGATTCAGAACTTGTTTTCTTGAGAAGAAAGTACGACGTTCCACCGCTATGTTTACTTTGGGAATGAAATATATGTCTAATTTTGAAACTAATTCGTCACATTTTACCGTATCGATGTCCTCATTGAATGAATTAAAAATTTTTAAACAATTTGGTCCTAAATGATGTAACAATAATGCTACTTTTCGCACACATGTTACTTTATTTGAGAGGTGCAATTGTCAAAAAGTCCATTAACATATAAGAAACCTAATTTTGATGTTGACGATTTCAAATAATCAATCTGACCGTTTTTTCCTCAAAATTTGTCGATCTTACACCAAATGCATCTGACAACCATGGCTATATTTTTTTTCGCGTTGAAATCATTTCGCATGCTATAATTAGTATTATTTAGTAACACACATACTTAAATAAAAGTTTTAAAAATCAAATCTTCTTCAATTTATCGCATACAGAATTATATGTAAACATTTAACAATATCTAAACCTAAAGATATAAAAAATATTTTATTATCACTTCTTTCGTATAATAAAAAAAAAGTTTGTCACTGAAAGAAGAAGAAAATTAATATATATATATATATATATATATATATATATATATATATATATATATATATAATAAGTTAAAATATAAAAATCAATATTCAAATACTTTAAGTTTTTTTTTCTAATTCTGTTTTCGGTGTTGTTGTAAATTTTTCAGGTAAAAAGAAATTTGGTTTTGAATTCAGATAAATTTAAACAGAATAAAAAAAATTATTTTTGATAGGAAAATTTTTAATATTATATATCCTTAATTTTTTATTTATCAAGTGCAACTTGGATTATTAACTTTTGAAAATGTCAACATATAAATTTTTGATTTAATTTTAAATTTAATTCTTTTTTGTCTTTACCAAAGCTTTTAACTATTTTGCCAAAACCAACAAAAAAATTCTACTTAACTAGCTTATAGTGTAAATCATTTCGCATTGCTCTATATATAATTTAGCTGCAATAAAGCGCAAGACTGAAAGTAGGAATGCTTTTAATTAAATAAGATCGTATTATTTTGCATTTTATAAAACAAAATACGAATTTAACTTTGCTTAAAGAAAATAAAAGAAACCCCTTAATATTCCATAAAAAATGATATAAAATCAAGAAATAACCAAAGTCCATTGTGTTAAAAATGCGTCTTATGTGAATTTTCTAATTAAACACCTCATGTTTACATAATGGTAGTTAAAAATTTCATTTAAATATAATATTTAATTTTATTTGAGTTAAAATATGAAACTTATATGACGATCTTTTATTTAGTGGAAACCTTTTGTTTATAATTCAGGAACAAATTAAGAAAATATTATGAAAATTAATAGATTTATGGCGGACATAATAGTAAACAATATTTAGTTCTCTGTTGTGTCATTTGATAATAGTATGATGTTTTAAATATGTCCGTCTGGACGTCCATCCAAAGTTTAAATATTTGACCTCAGTACGTGTCACGTTAGCATTGTCCATATTGGCTGAAGTTTTAAGTGTATAAGTTACATACGTTGTGCTTCAATTTAACGACCCACACATTTCAAAATTCAAAAGCCTTGAATGACTTTTACACAAAAAAAGCATACTATATAATTTTTGTTGTAATTTTACATTTTTTTTTTTTTTACATGCCCACAAAAAAAGGACATTGTGCGCTGGTTAAAAACAGTGTACTAATGATAAAGAGTCTTTATCAGACTCTTTATCAATTTGGATGACCACATGTTTTTTTATATAATTTCAAAAATTTTAGAAAATCAGACTTCTAGTTTCTTCAAAATGTTAATAAAAGAACAACTATTTTGCCATTTCTATGGCAACGGGAGTCAAAGAAAAAAAATTTTGGTATATATAGTACCATTGATAAAAAAAAAAGTAGAAAAATTACAGTCAGAAGATTTTCGAAGAAAAAATTTTATGTGGGTCAATGTCAATTTGAGGCGATATATTTATTTTCTTTTTAGAACAATTCTAAAATCTAATTTGACTTTAATTTTTGATAACGGCTTACTTTTGATAACGACATTTTATCATTCATTTTGGATAGTTATATGCCCTCTCATTATAATATACTAATTTGCATGAAAATCGGAGTTCCAGATTCTTTAAAATTGTAACAAGAAATGAACTACCTTGAACAAAAAATATGTATTTTTTTTTAAATTATTTTTTTTATTTACCTCGCAGCAAGTTATTTATATTTTAACACATATGACAAAGAGTCTCAAAGAAAATAATTTTTTTGATAGATATAAATCCATTGATAGGCAAAAAATTTAAGGCCAAACATTTTTCAAAAAAAAATAATAATAATAAATAAATAAATAAAATTGTGCATCAGTCAATTTGTGGCGAACTTTTATCTTTTAAAAATTCTGATTTGACTGTATTTTTTGATCAATATAGTAAGCTATGTAACGCAACGGTGATAAATTTTTTAAAAAGAAATATCGAGGTTTATTACCCAATAAAGATATATCTTCAAAATTACTTCAGTATCTGAATATTACCATAGAATGATTTTAAGGGATAAGGAAAAAAGTAAACTGTTAAAATTAAAAATCTCTAAATAATTTTAAATTTAAATCGATAAATAATTTTTGGACCAAATTAAACAGGGGAGAGTTTGTATAATCCTATCTATAAAAATCCAAGGTAAACAAGGATATACATAATAAATGATTAACAAGTTCGGAAATTTCCAAATAGTTTTTAAACTATTGATGAAGAAGTTCTTCAGAAGTGCCCCAAAAGTGCACAAAAGAGACCTAAATATTTTACATATATAAACAACATAATAAATTATCTTTTGAATAAATAAAATAAGCAATTTTTTCCGCATACGTTATAATTTACAAAAATATGGAATAAATACTTAACAAAATTAAGATTAAAAAAATGTAACTTTCTATGCCTAAGAAAGAAATTTTAATCTCCAGTAAAATAAGGGTTCGAATTTGATAGGGTGAGACACAGCGTACACTTTATTATTAACCATAAAATTCCGAGGTTGGACCATGTTTTCATTTAATTTTCCCGAACTATAAGTATTTTTCTGAAATTCCTTCTTAATATTATATTTTTACACTCAAGCAACAATATGTAATTATACTTCTTCAAATCTTAAAATATGCCAATAATTTAAAAAATGTTTCACATATCATAATTGTTTTATTCATTATATTCAGAATATTGTTGAGGGTTTGAGGATACAAACAACTCCTTCGCACAAATAATTGTATATAAGTATGTACATAGATATGTATGTAATTTTTTATCAATATCTATAATAAATAACTAAAGTTTCTTTTATATTTATACATTTACTTTTCCCTTCATTTAAGAGTAGAGCAGAAAAACCCATTGAAAAATTGCATGAACAGCACAAATATAAAAAATAGACAATAAAGTAAACATAAAGTTAATTCAACATATTTTCCAGTTGAATGAGATAATCCCGGCTTAAAGGAATTTGTTTTATAGCTTTTTATATTTGAACAGAAGAGGTAGGGTATGTAGTAAGTAGTAAAAATAAATCATTTTTCAACTTTCAATATACTCCTGTTTATATGCTCTAAGTTAAACTATAATAAACAGACGTTTTCACAGATGTACAATTTAGTGTACAAATCTATAAAGCGGACATATTGTACATTCTCATGGCACAAGAGCTTATAACTAAATCCAATATATAAAATGGTCTGTAATTTTTGTTGGTATGAATGTGCGTTATATTTTATCCTTTTGATGAAATACAACCACTTCTCTACTAAATTGGTATAAACAATTCATGTTCATAACCAAACATCAAAGTACATGTGTATTTGTGTCTGTATAAATATATATATAAAAAAAAAACAACGCCAAAAAATAAACCAAAAACAATAAGTAAATGAAGTTTGTCCATTGAATTAGATTGCTCACTTCTGAAAGAGGGATAAAAATGTTCCCTTATCATATATATAAATATACATATAAAATTTGCAGTTATTAGTTCCCTTTTTTATTTCATTTCACTTTCTTTTATCTTTTTCCATATTAAAGCGCAAAAAAAGTGATTTGGGTCTAAATATTCATTCATGCGTTTTAGTTAATTGAACACTCAATATTATTAATATGATCAATAAATATTCCCAGCAGTTCTGAAGACTGTAAGGAAGGCGAAATGTAATGTAAATGGAACTAATTGACACGCTCTCCATTACTTCAGGTTTTAAAGGTAACTAGTTGCAAGGAGCATTGAATTTTTTCGTCTATTTATTCAGCAAACCTAACACATCATGAAACATTTGTGGGGGATTTACACGCAGAGAAAAAAACATGTAATACTATATTGTTACTACAACAATATTATGTTCTCCTTGTTAATTTTCATTAATTTTAATAAAACTGTGTTTATTATAACAATGTTTTTGTTTTACCATTCAGTGTTTACATAAAAAAAATAATATAGTTGACTTCAAAAATTTTATGTTTTTGAATATTTTTACCAAAAACAAAATTTTATTAATATGAAAAAATATCATTATTTCTGCCACTTTTATATGTTATAAATCTTTTCCCTTGTTCTTAAACCATAGTTTTTTTCAAACCATATTAATATTATCATCCCCATAACAATAAAATATTACAAATAAATATGTTTAAAAAAATATGGTTGAAAAATTCATAATTTGTTTGTTTTCGAATATATTTGGTTTTTAATGTTCGTAAATGAGAATTATAGTGAATTCACTATGAATCTCATTTAGTTTACACATGAATTAATATAAGTAGAGAAGATTTTGTTATATTTGGTGTGATTCAAGCTATATAAGATAATGATTAACTATATATGATTCAATATATATGACTCAATAAACAATTTATAAAAATAATAATTTTTAATTAATGCGTTTTATTTTAACATAAAATATAATGAAATAGAATCATAACGTGATAAGATTAGATAATAATATGATAAGATGTGATAATAATGTTACAAAATATAACACTAATATGATAGAATGGAATAATAATATAGTAAGATTGTATAATAATACGAAAAACTGGAATCATAACATGAAGAAACGAACCATTATCATTTATGATCATATCTAGTTCTAGCTGTGAACATATATTCCAATCATAATATGGAGCTTTTAGATTATGGTCACCACAACTATATTTTAAAGTTTCAAATGATGGAATGAAGTAGCTTTTTTTAGTAATTAAATTAAAAAACTTTCAGAAATAAATGATCCTTTTCAATAGTACATCTTAGTAAGAAATTCTTGCTAGTACTAACTATGTATGTAATGTCCCTCAGGATTATTCTTTTTTAATGTAAAAATATAGTGTGAAAAATATTATTTTAGGGTGCATTTATATAAGAAAATTTTGACTTTTTCAGTCTTTTTAAAAATTTTTATTATCAACTCTTCTTTGCAACTTTATATAAAGAAACAGTAATCTAGGCAAAATTATGTATACTAGTCCAAAAAAATTTACTCCGCAACACAAAAATCACTAAAAATGCTGAAATCCGTAAAATTCAAAACTAATGTACGGCGAATTTATAAGAGATTTTTTTTTATTTTGACTTTCTATGGTATTGTCTATAAAAAGTATCTTTTTTTCTTAACTTTTTTGAAATTTGTTTAAAAAAATTTGAAAAAAATTGAAATTGGTGATTTGAAACACCCATAATGAAAATCAATGTAATTATGGTTCAAATCTGACTTAAAATAGCACTTTATTTCGAAATTCCTAAAAAAGTTAAAATAAGTATTCGAGAGCATATTAATGGTCTGGAGAAATTATAAAAATTTTAATATTTTCTAACCGATTTTAACTTTTTCCGTCATGATTGATAGACAATTATGTCTAGATTACGGTTTATTTACATTAAAAAAAAACTGTGGAAAATCGAAATTTTCCCATACAAATGCACCCTACAAACCTCAGGGTCGATGCGGCACGTGTTTGCGACATCCGGTCACTCAAATATTACGCAAACTATATTTTTACATTAAAAAAAAACAATCGTAGGAAGAATTACGGTCGAAATTCGGTGTTTTTTTGGAGCAGCCATTTGTAATAATAAGGGAAATAAGTAGTTACTTAACTCTCCCTAAATCATCGATTTTGGAGTTAGGCTAATGTTTTGAGCCATGTACATTTTAGCTGAAAAAACTAATCTTGTGGTTTGATTTTTAACTTATAATCATCATCTGTATCATCTCTAAAATCACAAAAATAAAACTGCTGCAAAATACACTTCCATCATCAAAACTGCTGGGTCAACTTTATATTCCTAAATGTAATTTGTTAAAAATAAAATATTGCAAACGGTTAAGTGCAATCACATATGTATTTGTGATATCTAATAAAAAAAAAAACAATATGTTCAACTCATGGATGGAAAATGGCTTATCTTATATTGTACCAACCATAAAAAATAAAAACTTACAATATTGGAAAATATCTATAGCACAAATTATGTATTCTCGAAGTTGCTACTTTTAAAAACATTTTAAATTTTTTTTTAAATTTTTGTGAAAAGGTATATTTACTTCAACTGTAAATATTTTACTAAATACAGCAGATATTGATATGATTTTTGGTATATAAAAATATAAAAATTTTTTATTTAAACATTTCATAAAAAAAGAGAAAGCATACTAAAATAGGTGTGGTTAGATCTAGCAACGCCTACATTAAGGTATTCATTTTTTTAATAAAATTTATTAAAATATGTGAGAATTAGGGATCGCTATTCCCTCATCAACTCTAATGTGCTTGTAGATATCGACACAATATTAAGCAATTAAAAAACGTACCTTAAATTATGAAACAGGATGTTTCACGGTCACTTATGTTGTAAATATTTTTCTAAAAATTTTTGTCCTTTAATATTAATGATATATAAATAAAACGATAGCTAAATAAATAATACCGTAGTTCGTGTATTTTCCAAAAAAGATTAATGTACATATCATTAATATTGGTTGGGGAAAAATTGAGATTTGCTTAGATTTTATCAACATAGAAGCCGTATAACATCGTGTTACAGTTGTGGTAGGAAATTTGACCAAGATCTTATAATTTTAGGTACATTTTAACGTAGCTCGTAAAAAAGAATTTTAAACCAAAATAAGCTTCTGTCAGTTGCCAATTAAATTTTTTTATGATATTCCTTATAAAACGTGCAGACGATTTCATACATAACAAAGAATATTTTCTGTTTAATGATTTCTATCAGAAAAATACCACATGTCTATATTACTGACAAATTTATACTACAAGATACTTTCAATTAGTTGTGTTTTTACACATGCAGTTTTTAGTCCCGACATTTTATTAAGATATCATTGTCATAAAAATATAGTTCCTAGCTGGATTTTGAGCTTAATTTTCTTTAAAATAATTACTGAAAATATATAAGTTTTTGTAAAAGTTCACACAGTTTTCTTCCATTTATATGCTTTTAAAATTCCCGGCAATCCCGGACGAAATTCCCGAGAAAGTAGGACATGAAAAATTGCAACTTTCCCGGGAATCCCGGTACGAGAAATCCTAGGATGCATCTCTATTACAAAATTCAAACGAAGAAAACTGTATTTTTTTGTTGAGAGTTGCAACGGCCTTGTATAGTAACATAATATAACATTTCAGTCCAATATCTCTAAAACTGAATTTTTGTCGTTCTAAAACAGCAAAATGTGACACTGTGCACCGTTTTTGCTTTGTATTAAATATTTATAAACTCAAAATTTTTTTTCTTATTTAGGAAAATATTTTACCAAGGGAGAACAATTCAATACGTTTTTCCCAAAATTATATTTTCCGGTACCACGGTACCAACAAAAATAAAAATGTACCAAAAAAACAAAGTACAATTTGCCGTTGATCGACTTATATTCTTATTCAAAACTTAGTGACAAACCTGCAAAAAAAAACTATTTGAAAATTTTTACTATTATATATAATGACACTTAAATTTACTTTGTTTCATTTTAGTTATTTCTATTTTAAGAAAAGTAGTCAAAAGTAAAATAAATTAATTGGTAAATTCTTAACTCCCTTTAAAATAGCTCTGTATATGGTAAATTAGCGTACTATAGTACGACTAATAGATCGTTTTTGTTTAATTTGTTCATCAGTGTTGCTACACGCAGAGAAAAAGTATGGTTGTAGTAATCTTAGAGCAATATATTATGACTGGAACATATAACCACAGCGAAAAATAGAAATGAATACAAATAATTATTATGATTAAATTTTGTCATATTGTGTCCGATTTTATGGTGTGTTTTTTTAATGTTATAATTCTAGTTTTACATATAGTTGAACAATCTTCCAACATCATTATGCCATTCTGTCAATTATGATTTGATGTTATTATATTATTGTACCACATTGTCATATCATGATTATATTTTATAATATTGTTATGCCATTATTCATATTATTATTTCATTTTATCATATTATTGTCCCATGTTATCATATAGTTATCCAATCTTATTTCATTTTATCATATTGGTATTATTCCATCTTATCATATATTAAAATAAAACGTATTAACGAAAAATTATTTATATATAATTAAAAATAAACAAGTATTGAATTTTCCCACTTAGCCTGTGAAAAGGACACGAATTATATTTATTTAAAACATTTTATTGTCATGGGAATAATAATATTAATATGGTTTAAAAACAGAATATGGTATAAGAACAAGGAAAAAGACTGCTAATATTTAATTGTTGCGGAAGTAATGACATTTTTCATATTAATAAAATTTCGTTTCTGGTAAAAATATTTAAAAACATATAATTTTTGCAGTCAACCATATTAAAGCTTTTATTGAGTGCAAACATTAAATCACACAAGGTTATTAAAACTCAAGAAAAATCACAATGAGAACATAATATTGTTGTATTGATAATTCTGTAACCATGTTGCTTTCTGCATGTAGGAGATGAGTAAGAAGATTCTAAATTGGAATTTAAAAAAGGTCAAAAATGGCTATATGACCCAAAAAGTAAGGCCAGAAAAAAGTTAAAATATTTTTAATTAAAAATTTATTTTTTTATTCTCATTAGTTTATGATATTTTTTTAAAGATGTTGTAATAAATTTATGAATAAAACTTAATAAAACCCAATAAAAATTCTCTCAAAAAATTTCCACACAAATTTGGGCTATATTCCACATAAAAAATTACATAGTGCACAGTGGGGTTTCCCAAACAGTTTTCCGGCATAAAGTCCGATTTTAAAAGTTCGATTTTTGCAAATCTAAATATCACATTCGATAGCTAACAATGTACTGAACTTTATCCCAAACTTATTTTTTTGGTATGCCATTTGTTGAACTAAGTGAGCGCCTGCAAAATCAAAGTATTCTCAAACATTATTTTATTTTTTTAACTAAAATGTAGAAATTATATATGGTAACATTTTTAGTTTATTTTCCCTTATGTCATAAATTACTGATATCTTGCAATACGGAATCATATATCTCTAATGTCCGTTTATTAGTTAGAAAATGGCAAATTTTATACTGAGTAATTTTTTTAATTAAAACAAAATCTATGTAAATTTTAAGTTTCAAGATGTGTAAGTTGTATAAGGCATAGGTTGGAGAAAATAAATTTAAATGCAGGTAATATCCAGTGTTTTAGGTACTAAAAAGTATATTAGAAATGTTCTTCCCTGACCTGCCCTGTTGAACAACATTTTTAATTCTCTAACTCAGTTTCACAAAAATATTTTGTTAATATGATTTGTGTAAATATTTCTATACAAAATTATTTCTAAAGTTAATTGTTCAACATTGCATTTTAATTTTAGAATATTTAATAATGTTAAAATTTAAACAAATAAGATATTAATATAGTGTAAACGATCCTTTAAATTTTTATAATAAGCACTCTTAAAACTTGCAACACAATATTTTATAAGATTTTTCTATTTTTGATATAATTGCAGCCGAATTTGATCCCGATACTAGCATCTATATAAAATGTATACACGTATGATTTTCCAAAACGTATTTCAATGGGGAGTTTTATGTGGACGCTAATTTGGGTCGATAGTCACAAAATTAGGTATCATAGTTGTCACTTTAATAAAGAAACAGTAAAAATATATTTCGGGAAATAATTTTTTTACGAAATTCACTTGAGTCTTCCTTGGAAAGGAAATTTCATTAAGATATAATTTATAGTTTAATCAGATCGATTATATTAATAACGGTTGGACAGATGGACTGACGGACACCGCTAAATTTAGTGCCAAATTAAACACTTAAGATTTGCTAAATAATATCACATTTGCGCATTATAAGCACTATAGAAAATGCCATAAAACTGCGCACCTTACAAAGATGCATATATATAATTTAAAAAAATTTATATTTTTACTTTTTATTTCAGTTTTTTAAATGTGATATATAACTTGTTTAACATTTTTAAGATTCGGAAATCTTTCTCTTTTCAACAACAATATCTTGTTATAAAAACTTACGGTTTAGTTAATGTCGCAAAACCCTTTTTTGCCCCAATGTGCAATGTTTTGAAATATTTTTTGGTAATTTTTCAACATAATTTCATTTTGATTAAGCATTTCCAAATTTTTGAGTGTTTTTACGCTTTTATAAGATTTTTTTTTTTTTAATTATTGTCATAAATAGTTTTTATTGTTAATGATATATATTAAAAAATAATTATAATGGATTTTATAAGTGCATAAAATAAGATAAGAATGAAGCGCCGCAGGCAAAAAATTTTTTAAATATAAATAATTTCGACTTTTTGTGTGAACAAAAACACAAAAATTTTTAAATGGATGATTCTGTAAAAATATAATTAGTAAAAGTAAATAAGAAATTATTTTCTTCATTGATGGAGTACTAATGGTTTTAGCGTTTTTAAGGCAATTTTAAAAATCTAAAAGCAAAATAAAAAAGCAAGGCTAAACTGGCAACACTATTGTCCATAGCACGATTCTCTCATTGGTATTATTTTTGTATGAAGAAAACATCAATAATACTTAGCTAACATTATACGCTATTTTTTTGTTTTTGATATTAAAAGACCTTCCCTTCCTGACGGATAGAACAAATTAAAATTACAAAACAAAGAGCTTATTTATAGCAACATTATAAAAATAGGTTTTGCCATAAAAGAGCATCCAAAGTGCATCTATATTGGTTCAGAAAAATGTACTACAAACAATTTTGACGACAACTCTGTAAAATTTGTCCACAACTTCCATATAAGTTTAACTTTCGAAAATCATTTTAGCGCCCGTAAATATCTAAGAAATGTTGTTACCCATATTTTAGGGCAATAAAATCTGATGCTTAGTGAAACAAAAGCCTGCAAAAATGCAATAGAGAGAGGGAATGATTTTGTAAGAAAAATGATGCTTCGGAGAGGCATTAAAATCAATTCGAACAAAAATCGTATCTTATTTATATGCAACTGTAAGCAAACAAACAATTAAGAATAATGGAAAAAATATATAATTTAAAGTGATTTTTCTATACTTTTGAACAACAATCATGATTATATAATTAAAAATATTATTACGTTTATACGCATACCTCATTCGCAATTAAAATACTGCTATATGAACATTTTGCTATATAAATGGTAAATTAATATGTATTTTATTTGCAAGTTAGTAACTCACGAAAACTAATTGTGATTAGTGAAACTAATTGCAAATAATGCGTACGGTGTTGCCCCTTCCTTTTACGTTCTATGACAATAGTTGTACTTTTTCTATCTGGCACAACAAAAATATATTTCTTTATACAATTTGCGTATAAACAGTGAGTTATTTGCAATAATCGTGCGTATAAGATAAAGTCCTGCAAACTATGTCTTATCAGACAATTGCAAGTCACTTGTTATTTTCTAACATTTCTAACTAGAAATAAATACTGTTCTGCAGGTACTTAAAATCAACTTTATTAGCATATGGTGTGTGTATTGTAATAGCGACCCAATAAGATATGAGAGTATGATCTTCCACATAATATAAGACATTTGACCACTTGTTTGCTTCAATAGGGAAAAAAGAGAATTTTTCTGTGTAAATGATAGCATTTTCGTAAATAAAACGGAGGTTTAAAAAATTATATGTAATATTATTGTGATTTATGATCAAACTAATTAATAAATATTAATAAAGTTACTAATTATTAGAAAAACGAGAAAATAAATGTAACATTGAAAAACATGCGGCTTCTATTAGTAAGCCGATTTTATTAAATATAAATATTTAAAAATCTTTTAAGTTAATTTTTGAGACTTATTATAATACATGAATTTATTAATATTATTGCTTAAAATAAATAACTGAGAGTTTAACATTTTTAAAAACTCTTAATTAAGAGTACTTTTTTAATTACTATATGAATTAACCCTTTTATAATTTATTCAAAAAAAAGTCAACAATAAAATACATATATATATACGTGTGTGTGTGTGTGTGTATGCAGGAACATTTATAAACAACTCCTTTGCACACATTGTGAAGGTTTTCTGCCACACGTAGCAGCTACGTATTATAAAAAAAACAAGCAAAACATTAAAAATAGTATTTTTAATGTATCTTTTATGATTTGCATTTTTGCCACACTACTTGCACCACTTGTTTGCGCAAATCCATTGAAAGCCTGTATTTGCAATCGCTCGTACACACGACGTATTTGCTTTGCTTTGGTCAACGATCAGTACAAACAGTATTTGATTGTTGTTAAAGACTTGTATGATACAAGTTGAGAAAAAAGAAATATTAAAATAAAACTATGTAAAAATTTTTTTTTTTTTTTGTTTTTGTCGCTACTCTTTATTAAATTCAAACTGTAGCTGATTGTTTTTTCATTTTTTTTTTTTTTTTTTTACTTACAAAATCTATAAAATTGCTTAAATCTAGATTTTGATTAGTTACAAAATTTTCTTTATAAAAGGACAAAATATATGAAAATTGCTCAGGCGGAATGTAATGAACTTTTAAGTGGATGAGTAGTTTTTTGTTTTAGTTTTGCCGATCTTGCATCTTTTAGTTCAACAACTTTTAAATTGAACCCAAAATTAGGTCAATATAAATTTGTTTACTTTGCTTTTTTATTTACCACAGTGTTAACTTACATGTTGGCTATAAACAACACAAATGGATTTGCTTTTCAAATCATCTTACGCAGGACTTTAGTATAAATGTAATATATGTTGCTAACATTTTGTACTCTCTTAGTTTTAAGTTACTTAGGGTAATATAACTACCAAAATTATTAAGGATGAAAATAAATATCAGGTGAATTAAAATGTTTTGAATTTTTTCTTTTTTCTGACATAGACAAATTTTAACCGCTTGCTAAATTTTTATTTCTTATCTGATTTGAAAATTTTGTATATCGTCTTGAAGAATTCCATAAGGCCTATATTAAACTTAAAGTATCGAAGTCTTGTTTCTATAAAAAATATTAACTTCAATATTTTTGTATATGTATGTATATTAACAATAATTAAGCTAATTTATTCGAAAAAGAAATGGAGTCCACAGATTTTATAATTTTAAAAGACATTGATATATATTTATCAGATAGCTTGTAACGTGGAAATAGTACACTCAACATTACTATTTTCCCCTACATATTTCTTAGTACATTTATTTATGAAATCACTACATTGTTTTTCAATATATTAATTTTTCCTTTAATATATCATAATTTTATTATATTATTTATGTTTTTCATTCTTTTTATTAATATTAATTATTTGCATATTAATATACTGAATAATATATACTATTAGTAATAAGTAATTACATTGAACTCCCCTACTCTAAATACCATATATACACACACAATAACTGGTTTGGTTGTTCAGTTGATGTTGTTTAATAAACAGCAAGCAATATAATTCTCATTCAGTTGATGCATGAATAAGTATAAGTAAAAATGGTTTGGTTATAGTTGGGGCGATTCAAACAAAAAAAAAACACGCTATATAAATCTCGAAATTATTGTATATAATGGAAGAGCCGACTATATTTTGCGAAAGTGAAATTAAAATATATTTTTCACGAGTTACATCCACTGCTCGTTCTCACAGTTTCCTTCGGTTAGCTCTTCTTGCTCCTTCACACGAGTGGCCTCGAGCTGCTCGTTCTCTTAGGAGAATATTAACCCGTAGAAGTGCATGGTAATAGTAATAGTAGTTTGAGAAGTAGATATACACTAGATTTAAACAACTATGGCACTTATTGTAGAAAAATATACGATCTTCGAACCCGACGCTGCCACTTGAACCAGAAGCCGAAAGGGTTGTCAGTTTTTTTTTTCTTGAGCCTATTCCGCCAAATCTAAATTTGATTTGATTTTTTAAAGAAAAAATTAACAAAAATGTTTAGTATCGTATAATATTTAGTGATTAAAATTCCGTATAATTCATAAATGTAAATTCAGCATCAGCAAAGCCTATGATAATTGCAGTAAGTAATAGTAATTGAATAAGAAATTAAATTATAATTTAAAATATATTTTTCTGCCATTTTAAGGCAAAAACTTTAAAAATGTATTAACATTTATATAAAATAATAATAATAATTCAAACATTGTATAAAAACATTTGCCCTTTTAAATTTATACATTACTTCAAGGAATTAATTTATTCATGGAAAACAAACTACAACGGTCGGCAAAAAAATTGTTTTTTGTCCACCTTAAAAAAATTAATATATGTATGTATATGTATATATTATATATATATGTATGTATATGTATATTCTATATATATATATATATATATATATATATATATATATATTTATATATATTTAGACTAGCTGGAATTGTACCTGCTAAACACGAATCTGCTTTTAGTTTTTTTCCCCATGAGGACGTTGTTTTTGTATGGGCATGTCTAATATCTTTCCTTTAATAAGGTGAATACGCAAGTATATTGTACCATTACTATTTAGACAATTAAAACACTAAAAGATACAAAAATTATCTTCAAATTGTCTTAACATTGCATTCTTATCCGCTCAATATTTTCGGAATTATTTGAAAATTAGCGGCGAAAAAAATATAAACTTTTCATGAAAAATTGGAAGAATTTTTTGTCAGTAACTCCAAAAATATTGATCGGATAAAAATAATGTTAAATAATTTTTTTATGTATATTTTGCTGTTTCAATTGTCTAAATCGGATAATCCGTTCTCGAGTTATAGTAAAATAAACACATGTAATCGTCTTAAAGGGGAAATATTAGACAAGGCCATAAAAAAATCAAGACCTAATAGAAAAAATCTGAAAGCAGATTCGAATTTAGTCCATCAAAAAATTTTCCCACCAGTTATCTCCACTTAGTTGTAGGTATGCATGTGTTTTTTTTTTTTAACCATGAATAAAATCAAGATTTGTACATAAATTTTGATAATACATGGTCTATTTTATATATTTTTTCGTATCTCTACCAGCTTTATGGCTATAATGAAAAACGAAAGCATTTTTGCCGTTTTCACATTTTAAAAGAACTTTTAGGTTTTTTTTTCATGTAATGACCTTATTAAGGGCGAAATATTAGACACGCCCATAAAAAAGAAAAAATCCAGACCTGATAAAAAAATAAAAGGAGATTCGTGTTTAACACATCAAAATCGTTTTTAAGGGAGGATTTTTTTGCCGACCGGTGTTATCAAACATTTGTAACATAAGTATTGTAAAGTATATTTTGTGAGTATTTATCAATCTGAGTTTAACCCAACTTATAAATTAAAGCCCTTCGTTTTGTTAAACAAATACTGAAAATAGTCAATTGCTAGCAAGAAAACATAATCCTTTTTCCCCACATAAATAAAAATAATAAAATTTTTAAAATTAGCCAAATAAATCGCCATCTTATTTATAAATGGTCAAAAAAAATTTCGTCATGTAGTTAAACGGAAAATTTAGTCACCAGAAGCAATTATAAATCGCCACATCTGACAGCTCTGGAAACTTATCCAGCCGAAAATAAGCCGAAGTACCAAATAAGCCTTGTGGAAGAAGGAATAACCGAAATAAGCCTAGCTGAAGAAGAAGCGATTGAAGATGACATTTATTAAGCCGATAGAATTCGTAATTATTCCCTCGTAATATCTATATATCTTGTGTTTGAAATATTTTGAAATATTCAATAAAAAAATATTATTTTAACCTTCAGAAAGGGTCTTATTAGACCCTTGACGCGACTAAGTTGCCTCAGCTGACGAAAAAACCATATTATAAACTCAAACATAGAAATACAAAAAAAAAAATGTGTTAGAATAAAAAACACAGAGATTGACGTCAAAAATATATTTTTGGAAATCTGCAAATAATAGCCCTTATTGAATATAAGTCCCCGATATATAATTTTACTGTATGTTTTTATGGTCAACATTTTTATTATTTAAAATATGGGTTATTTCAGACAATTGACTCGTGTGACTAAATTTACCAGTGGATTGTCACAATTCTTCAAGAACCTCAAAAACATATTGCTCTAACGAATTTAATTCAAGAAAGTGCCAAGAACATCATTAAAAATTTTTACGGACACAAAAGCATAAACTTTTGTTCAACCACATCATTTGCGACCACTTTTGACTTAATTAAAATATAATATGGAAATTTTCGCTTTATTTTTAAAAAATTTTAGAATTTATATTTTAAAATTTATAGTGCAAAAAACTAAAAAGAGTGAAGGCCAAAAATAAGGAATTCTATTTGGGAAATTAAATATTTTTAGCAATATGATATAATATAGTACAAAATGTTTTTATTTATTTTTTTGTTTTTTTTTTTCTTTATCTTGTTTAGTTCATAATTGTAAAAGCACAAGTTCCAATGTTTTTCACACTAGATATGGTAAAATTTAACGCACTATAGTAGTGTTTGTGTTTCCGATACGCACTACAGCTAACAATATTCTAAAAGCATAAATCCAGATTTATTAAAATTTATTTGAAAAAAGCTTCATTGTGTAGTGTGATACAGTTGATAATTTTGCCTTTAGACGAAACTTCTTTCTTTTATTCTATTTCCAGTAAATTATTTAATGAAGTTTTAAAGTAACAATTTTAAAAGTAAATCCACATAAGAAATTTAGTGTAAGCATTTCTCCTCTAAAATTCTGCTTTTAGTAAGTCGATTATGCTAAAAGGCATTTAGCAGAATGTTTCAAAATAAATATGCAATTTGCCAAACCATTTACTAAATCTAGCAGAAAATATTCTAAAATGGCAACAATTAACACATAAGTAAAAAACCGCAATAATCGAGTTTCAATGTAAAAATCTCTCATCGCCATAGTTTAAACTCAATTGTATCTCGCTAAACCCATGACAATCGGATAAATTTATTAAACTAATTAAATAATTTACTTAATTTTCAATCTTAATTTTCTATTCTCTTCAATCACGGTGGTCGTTATTTCAAGGGTCACTCCTACAAAACGAAATTTGTACTATTGTGATTTCAAAATTGCATTAAACTCATACACACTACAGTGCACTGTTACATAGCCTTAGTCTTCAATTAAATTTACTAGTGCAACATTACAGACTACGGTTAAAACTCTATACTCACACCATTGAATGCAAAACAAATTTTACACTATTAAAGCAATTAGACAAAAGACCATGTGACCGGAACTTCTTTGAAGAATTTGTGAAAGTGTATGTGTTTGTTCATATGTATACTATTTTTTTGTATGTTTCGTAAGAAAGAATGTCAGATGCAATAATTTAAACTGAGTCCACAATTTCTTTCTGTTCTTTTAAAATAGAAAAGAAGCACTGAGTAGCGTGAGAAAAAAATATCTGTATTAAACCAAAAAATAGATATACTAGGAATACATACATACAAACATACAACTTAATCAACTAAACAAGATGTTTAAAATGTGAAATACTGCATACACTCATACAATACAACGTCTGTACGATTTCAATGTATTTAATTGAAGTTTACATTAATGGAATCATCAACATGACTAATTTAATAATGTACAATTATTTTGTACATAGACAAAGCAGCATATGTATAATTTGTAGGAACAAATATACTTACATAAGTACATACATATTGAATATAAAAAGTAGTGAGTAATTAATTAAAATTTTAATTGAATTAAATTATTGTTTAATATATATTAAGACACGTTTGCAAGTACATCAAAAAGAACAAAGTTAAAGTAAAAAACTTTTAAATGAGAATATAGAATTTGAAATTCGTGTGGAGTCTTTTTCTGAATTTAATCCTATCGGGCGCGTCCCCTGGCACATTTTGTTGTATGGTGCGTACTGGGCCAAAATTTGAGTGTTCAGATCATGTGTATTATCTCCGATCCCAGAGTTTTATAGAGTCTCTCCAATATTGGCATAGGATGAAATAGATAACTTTAATTAAAATTTCATTCGGACACATGACGAAAGGCCGCAAGGCGACGGGACTGAAAAGGATATGACGGACGACGATATAGAGATGATAGGGATCCAATGAGATATTGTAGTACGGGAAGGTCAATTGTTGGGCCAGATCATTGAGAACTAGAGCTTTCGATGTTAATGTTAGCAGCTTAAACATTTAATGTTGCCATACTTACAAACAATGCCGAAAGCTTTTCATTCAATGTTGTATGTTTACAGCTATGTTAATAATGTTTGTTAACATAAGCAGAAAGGTCTAGAAGCATTGAGAATGGTTGAGAAGCATTATTTAATTTTAAACCAGCCGTTATATATTTGAATTTAAGTACAAGTTCGTAACAATATGAATAAAAGTCCTTCAAAATAAATATCTTTGTACTATTATATATATATATATTAATTTTCACTCAAAACATTTTGAATGCATGTGCATTAGACCACCCATAAATAAAAAAAAATTTGATTTTGTTTGCTCCCCTGGAGGTATCTACCAGAAATCTAAAAGAGTAATATGTGTGCAAAAATTGGATCCATCGGGTATAAATCGGCCAATCGCATTTGAATTTTGTTCTTGGAAAGGTCTGAAAAGTGCGTTATAACTGTTTAATTTGACATTTTTCGAAAAAATAAATAAGCGTTTTAATTTAGAGTAAAAAGGAAACATTTTTTACGTATGACTTGTCGTGATGTTATAAATGGACAAAGTAAAAATTTTTACAAGGATTTTTTTAAAAAGGTCCTCGTTAAAATGTGGGCATAGTGTAACAGAAACGGTTTTAAATGTTTTATAAAGAAATATTTGCAGTTTTTTCCAATGAAGATGGACCAAAATTCGACTTTGAGATATCGATTTTGTACTTGTTATAAAAATATTGACATAAAGTGCAGGTTATAGCATGACTTTTTGGATTATTATAGCGAGTATTTTTAAATTATATATATATATATATATATATATATATATTTTTCATCCCAGATTCAGCATCAGGAAAGCTATTGTATTTATTTATTAAAATTCCAGAATTCTCAAATAATTTACTTCTATTTCTTGCTCTTTTTACTTTTTTTAGGAATATTAAAGAATAGAATAAGAATATTAAAGAATATTTCACATATTTATTCATTTGCGTGCTATTGTAAAAAAAGTTCTCAATATATCTCGCCAATTTTTTTAAGTAAAACAGGTGTATCAATATAAACATGTCAACTTTTATAACTTTTGGTTAATCGAAAGCACTTAAAGGCACAACCACTGAACAAAAAGTCATTGTTTCGTAATCAGCTGTTTCAACCTGCTTTATGCAGATATATTTAAGTAACAATTGACACAAAAATTCTAGGTAGCGTATCGCAGAAATCTATAAGAAATAGATTTTTACGTAGTTGCGTGATTTTTGACAGCCCTGTAGTTTATTTTCTTTACAAAATAACCAAAGAACTGGGTTCACAAACATATGAAAGTTGACGTATACGTCTATGAAACATAGCTAAGTACGAAATGTTTTAAAGTGAAAGAAATTTTCAAAAATTCATTTTTGCGAGAACCAGGGTTTCCTAAAATTAACCTATTTTTTAAATAAATTTCGAATTTTTGTCCTAATTTCTTAAATTGCAAAGCTGGAATCAAAATAAATTTATACTTTTTATATAGTCCAATGTGTTTTAAATTTTTTTGTAATAAAATTTTTGCTCCCCGATATCGGTTGGATAGATATAGTAAAAAAAGTAAAATATTCCATTTTTGGAAAATTTTTAAAGCTTTTTGGGTATTGCGAGATTTCTGTTGATAAATCTAAAAATGTGAACAAATCTTGAAATTAAGTGTCAGGTGTAAAATTTTATTCACCTTTATATTATTATACATTTTGGAAAATAAGACACTATATACTATACATACACTACACTACACTTCAAGGTGTCAAAATAAGCAATCAAAATTAATAGAAATCATAAAAAAACTTACTCATATAGTTAGCTTCTTCGCTATTAGTAGGTAACGTAATGGCTTAGGTAATGTTTTACGCCAACAGTGTTGCTAGTTTAGCCTTTTTAAAGCTAAATCTATCCTCTTTATTTTGCTTTTAGCTTAAAAATTTTCGTTTTAACTTCGGCATTTTTCTAGCTTCTCTCGTTTTTCAAAATTGCGGTGCTTCATTCTGTATATGAAACATAACTAAGCTAATTTTACGGATTTACTCAATCGATTTTTTAATTTACTTCACTAACATGGAAATTATGAATGTAATTTCTGTAATAATACTTTCTTCGCCCTTGTAAAGACTAAAAAATATTAAAAAAAAAATAAAAATAAAAAAATATTGTAAAAATCATTTTTTGGCGATTTTGTTTACAATTTTATTACTTTTTTAAAGTTCAATTTAGCTTTTTTGTATGAAGACACTGGCAACACCTTAGACTTTCATTAACAAATATTTTGGAACAGATGCTGTATATTTTGCACAGGTATATGACAGGTAAATTGAGGCAGGTTCATTTTACCAGTAATATCGTTGTTATTAATATTGGATATGAGTAAAATATTATATGAACTCTACAAATAAATAAAAAAAGATATGAAATTTATTTTCAAATATTTATTTTATATAACAAAAAATTATTTTTTAATTTATAGGAATTAGCTTAATTAAAAAAAGGAATTTAAGTTAGTAATCTGTATTTAAAATATCAATTTCCAAGGATATAATTTTATAAGTGTTTTTGAAATTTCATAGTAACTTGCTATTTATTGCTATTAAAATGTTGCTGATCTTCATAGTAAATCCATATCAATTCCTGTAATTTTTGATGTTGTTTCAAAATATTTAAAAACAATGCTGAACTGTGTTGTCATCGTTCGTACTTTCCTGTCCTACGAGTGGTTTATCGATGTTTAGTCCAATCTGCTGTTTAAATTCCTCTTGAATTCTCTCTTTGTCGCTTGCTCTTATTTTCTTCAGTTCCTCATTATTTCTTTCAGATTTATTTTTGTTTCTTTATATGCTTCAAATCATATTCCAGATGTAGAAAGTATTCCAGCAAACTTATTCTGGCATGTAAAGAGGTATTCCGCATTTTAGACCATGTACACTGACATTTCTCATTTTGGATATATTTTTGCATATTTTGATTGTAATAGCATATTTTGGGTTTGGCATCATATTTTGTTATATTTTTATAGAAAATTCTTATCTTAGAGCATATTTTAGCAATCTAAACGACATATTTTTGCATATTTGATACTCAAGAGCATAATTTTAGATATTTTATACTTAAGAGACCAATTTCGGATATTTTGCATCCTTATAGAATTTTTACATAATTTACCATTAGTCACATATTTTTAACAATTGGTAATAAAAATCAAGGTATTTTTTAGCATGAATTTAGCCAAAAAAGTATTATTTTAAGAGCACATTTTTTTTAACCGATTTTAAGAGAACTTTTTAAGCGAATAAAATATTTTTATACCATATTTTTGGTTGCCCTCTTTATCAATATAAATATATTCTATTGGAAATTTTAAAGAAATAATGGGTTTTGAAATGTAGGACTTTAAACTATAAATTTTATTCATTCCTAAATATGTTAAGTAATATTCATTATGGAAAAGGTACGTTTTGAAAAAATAAATAAAAAAGAACGTTTTGTTATTTATATATATATATAGGTCATTGTCAAAAATGTTTAACCTGGCTGAAACTTATTTTAATCTTTAGTAAGTTTTGTGGTAATACTATCTTGAAAAAAGGGTTAGAGATTTGAACTCACAAGACTTGAGGCTAATAGAGTGTAAAACTTTAGCACTTTAGGTTTCATTTTCTAATCACGATTGTTGTTTAAATTTTAAAAACTTAGAAAAAGGGCTTTCCCATTTTCTGCACTATTCGTGAGTTTATACTTTTTGACCTGATATGATCTTATATAAATTTTGATGACAAAATTTTTTAATTTTTAATTTTTTTGTTTTTTGCGGGATCTACATCTTGTTGGTGTGCCCGAAATAGTAAACGCAGTAGATAGTCCTCAGGTTTGGTAAATAAGAGCGAAAATTTTTGTAAAAGTCAGTGAGGCACATTCACAGTTTCTAAAGGAATAGCATAAATTACTGCGTGAACTTAGTTTTTAGTTATTTTACACAACAAAATCGAAATAAATTTAATAAAAATAATTTTATGGACTTTTTGAAAATTACGCAAAAATTGCTCTTTTTGTTTTTGTATTTTTATATTTTTTAAGTTTTACTAGGAAACCCACATTAAAACGATAAAGCACTGAAAATATCGCAATTTTTATTTAAATGACTTAATAGGTTTTGCAATTATACGTTGTTTTTACCAGCATTATACATAAACTTCTAGTTTGTAAAAATGTTTATATAAAACTATATAACTTTCGCACGACGTGTTTACACTCACTCACTTAAGAATAAGGATTCTATACATATAAAGTCGAAAGATGATATATATTTTATTAATACGATAAATAAAACATGCCAGAAACTTATAGTTTTACCGATTAACCACCATGTAGTACCCTATTAAACATAGTTTATTTAACAAATAAACTAATAATTTTGGAAATTGGTTTCTTGCGGTGCTAAGTATAATTAATTATGGAATGACTCCGAAATGGACCATGTTAGAGCTTTATTATGAAACCAAATTTTTATCATTAACGTAAAAAGTGATTTCTGACATGTTTATCGCTAATGCCAGAGAAAATTTGCCGTGAAATGTATTGCGAGTGACATTTAGTACCGAATTTAATTAATCAATTATTATTATTAACGCTTCGTGTGGTATCGTTTTTTTGTGGGCGCTACAAACTTCAGCATACATGAAGTATTCCCTCCCCTCTTGCAGTGGGGTAAGGTATAACTGTGTTTGTTAGAATTATATGTATATAGATTAGAAATTCAATAGATGTCAAGATTTTGAAATGACATACCCATACATTTGTAGTTTCATTAGCTACTAAATATATGTAAGTTTGTATGTACCCAGCAAACAAGGTGTCAAACGTTCGAAATTTGATGATTTTAACATTTTTTAGTATAACTTGTTTCAAGTATAGATAGAGGCTTGAATTTAAATTGAAAATCATGTGAGAAAAAGTGTTTGAAAATTATGAAATCATTATTAAATCTTAAGACAAGTTTAAAAATATTTGAAAAAATTGATTTTTTTCATTTTGATATTAAACCTTAAAACAAATTAAAAACATTTGGAAAATTGTTTACAAATAAATAATTAGAAAATCTCTGTTCCAGTACTACTCAGATTTACAGGTTTTAATTAGAATTTACATAAAGGCGTTCCCGTAATCAAAATTTTTTGGTATTATGTTACTTTTCTGGTAATTTCTTACTAATTCTGTTTAAAACCTTTAAATTTGACTTGTGCTGTAATAGACGTATAAATACAAATAAACAAACAAAATCAGTTATTAATAAATACATTTATTTATGTTCCACATGTAGTCACAATTCACATTTAAAAAAGTTTTGAGAATTACATTTAAAAAATGATTTGGTAATAATAGAATTTGTTTTGTTGAGAAAGCTATTATTTTCAAGTTATTTTCAAATCGTTCTTAAACCTTTGGTATTTAAGAAAGGGCTTATTACAAATCATTCTCAAGTTGATATCAAACCTTTGTGTTTGCTGGGTAAAAATATAAGTATTTACGTATGTGTATGTCTACGTTCGATTTTTTTAATCTGTTTGAAGTTTTAAGAAATTTCACACAGTGTACTCAAAAAACCAAAAGCAGGGAAAACCAAAAACAATAAAAGCGAATACAAAAATAAATGCGATAATCCGACACTTCTGTTGGCGGACAATGACGTGACTCGTGGCTGAATCAATTCGGTAAAATCATATTTGATGCTGCTAAAGCGTTAATATTTGAATACCATTTTTGAGGGCAACAGCTGCTGAGCTGTCAAATTTTCATTTTAAATCCAACGTAGGTTGTCTGTTAAGACTTAAAAATGAGATATAAAATATAAACAATAACAAAAAATAAAGGAAAAAAAAGAATAATAGAATAATAGCAGCAATGAATTAAACTCGGGCACCCAAAAAGCACTCAATACATTGTGTGTGCAGACTGTTAGACAGGCAGTCAGTGGATGCTTTTTCTTCTTTTTATTTATTTACATACTTTTTTATTATTACAATTTCTTGTTGTTGTTATTTTATATTTGTGTATATTTGTGTAACCGCACCCAGACGTAAGAGTATTAGAGGTACCAACAGACAAAAAGATTAATAGAAATATGAAAGATCTTAAGAACTAAACAAATTTACATCTTTTTCATAGATTATGCTTTTATTTATTATATGTATTATTTTTATTATTATTTTGATTATAATAGTCAAAATCATAATAACAATGGCATTTAAAACACTAATTCACAATCAGCCTATACATATGTATGTATGTATTATACATCTATTCAGTCAGACAGATATTCACAAGCATAATATGTTACTAAGTCAGACAGAGTCATTATTTTTTTGTTCAGTGGATAAATGTAACGAAATTTATTTAAATATTTCTTATTTTCGTCGCTTTTCTTTTTGGGATAAAGAGAGGGAATAGTAAGCATCTACATACACATGTACATATGTATGTATAAAGACTACTTCACAGCAAGTGTCATACCATAAGATGTTGAAAATGACATTTACTATTTTTATTAAGAAATTGTATTTTATATTTATGGCATTAATGAATATATGTAAATGTGTATATCTATATACATATTAATACTTATGAATAAGTTCATATCAATATATGTATGTATTCTCATATTCTCATACTTGCATCATAATCTTAATAATAAATATAGTAAATGCTTGTATAAATAAATTACTGTATATTATTTTTAATAATTCCAACAATTCCTTAAGAGGCTTTAATTATGCCCACTCATCATTATTCAGACGACTTCATGTCTGTGTCTGTTGTAAGTCTTCTGTGTTCACAACAAACATATACAATATTTAAGTTGCTACCAATGTATTAAATACGAGTAGTATTATTTATTATCACTATTAACATAAGATGGTATTAGCGCTTGTGATTAATAACCCTACAGCACCAGGAACTATGTAGTTCCACTTTTTCAAATGTTTCAAAACACAAGACTATTTTGCTTTGGATAGAAATATTTTTTTTATATAACATACCATCTTTTTTAGTTTGCTTGTTTATCTTTGCCGCTATCTTAATGTTAATACCAAAATTGGTTGTCAATTCAAAACACTGCTGTCAAAGGTAGGGAAAATGTCCATATCTAGATATTTATTCCCTAAATTAGCAGATTAAGGAATATCGAATTTATCTTTTATTTGCTACGTTTACTATAAATCCGCTTTATGAAAATGATAACCTAAAAACAAAATATCAATAAAGAGAAAATGAAAAATTGCAGAATTTTTATTTTGAAATCTTTATTATTTTTATTTCATTTATGTTACTATATAAATATCAATTATATTCTAACCTAATAAACCAAGTTGTACACCGTGAGGCGGAAACGAAATTTTTCGAAACTAAATCCATAAACTCTAACTTAAAATTTATAAGGAGGACCACAGATGCCTCAGGAGTGGAGCTGTTGGGGCTATAAAGAGGGTACCTCTGATACAGAAAATTTTTAACCACTTAAAATCTTTTTACATTTTCTTAAAGCTCTCGATAAAACCCTGTGAAAAACATGCTCGCGTGTGTTATTTATATCTTATAGTTTTCTAGTTATTTGCATTTTAATATATGAATTTTGAAAAATCTTGGTCCAGTTTTTTCAATATATGATCCAACATTTTCGTCCGATTTTGTAATTTTTCCTAATTAGTTAAAGAACAAAATTATCTATCGAATAAAAAAACTTGAAGTCGATATTCTTTTTGAGTCCAAAAATAAACGATTGTTATATATATTTGTATTAATACAAGGAGATCTCTATTTATTGTGTTTGGCACACACAAAGCATATTTACAAAGAATTATTAACTTTAAAGTTTTTTTATTTTATTTATTTATTTTTTTTTCCTTTTACAGAAATTAAGAAAGATTTAAAGTACCTAAAACTGCAATATTTTCGCCTCCACCATAAATATGTATTTAAGGTCTTACGTTCTCAGAAAATTTTTTTATATGAAGGCTATTTCTGTTTCCTAAATTCACTTAAAAATCGCTTTCGTCAAAAAATTGAATTTTACAATAAAAATTGTTCATGCAAGGATGATTACAACTTTCGATATGGATTAATTAAAAAACAATATATTTTTTAACCTTAATTAACTTCTAAAAATTAAGCTCCATAGGGGCCCACCTTACACAGAAAAAATTTTGTGCATAAACGTAAGAATTTACTTTCATTGATTTTAGTTCATAATATTTAAGAATAATGTCTTAAATATTAATACATTTTTTGAAATGAATCAAAAATCAAGAAGACTTTAAATAAATTGTTTAAATTTTCATTTATATTTTCAATTTGTAAAAAATGTTTGCAATTTTTTTTCGGAAAATTTTAGGTTTTTTAATGATTTTTAGCTTCATTATGGGTTCAGAACAGAAACGCTTTTTAGCAAACGCGCGAAATTATTGAAAATTCTAAACATTATTTTTTTACAAATTTTTCTTGGAATTTTTTCCATTTTAAGGAGTTATTTTCATATATAACTATTTTCATTTACCATTTGCAATCAAATTATAATAAAACTAAATCAAATGTTTAACAAAATTTTTGAAAAATTAATAAAATTTTCATTATGAACAATTTAATAATATCTATGAACAAAATGTTATTTTTTATGAAAAAAGTTTGGGAAAAAAAGTCATGTTCGATGCATAATATTTATGAAAAAAATTTTCAAGAATATGAATTTTTTTCTCTGTGTATATATACAATACAATCATGGATACTGTTGGATCCAGAATGAATTTTTTGAAGGCCTTCTTAAAAAGACTATTTTATTAAAAATCCCTAATGTTGTGCGTGCACCGATTATGCAATACCGACATATGATATATCGTGTGGTCGGGAAATTCCTGGATTTTAATTGCACTATAAAGTATTCAATATTGGGCCCATAACTTTTTATTAACCGATTTTTAAAATTTCTCCTTATATGGAGGATAGGATGACCACGCCCATTTTTGGTTTCGAAGTTTACATTGGTCCTTGAACTATTTGTAAAAAATTTCGTTAATTTTTCACTTTATATGGGCAGTATACCCATTTTTGGTTTTGGACTTTATATCGATTGTCGAAGTATCTATACAAAATTTCGCTGTCGTACGTGATATCAGCCGAAAAGTAAGAACTGAAGTTACAACCCTGTGTTTCTAGTATTTGATCCATAACTTTTTTGTTTATTAATCGCTTTTTCCCATTTAAATACGAAACAAACCTTGCATAAGTTAAATATTTGAGCCAAATTTGGTTCCTCTTTGTGGTCCTCCCCGAGCACTATCCTGCTTTCAACAGACAAACGGACGGACATAGCTAGATCGCTCAGAATCTTACCAGTACCCAGAATATGTATTCTTTATGAGATCTTAAATTATTTTTCGACATGTTACATACGGAATAATAAACTCAATATAACCCCCATCTTTTTGATGGTGGGTATAAAAATAAAACAAATATATAAACGTCACTTTAAAAACTTATAATGTAAAATTTAAAAAATTTATTTTGACCTTTTTGCATTATATTTTTCGTAAGAAATAAATTGGAGAATTTTAAACTTGATTTGAAAAACATATTGTTGGTTTTACGATTATCATTCGTATGTGTATATATGGAGTTGATATATCAATAAATTCTCAGCTTGGAGTAGAGGATATGATGATGGCTTGAATGAAACTTGTGATATAGAAGGGATTTGGACTCAAAATTTAGTTAATCAAGTAAACTTATACTTTATGTTAAGAATTTAAAATAATTCAGAATTTTCAGATTTTCTTTAGGCCTATTTATTTAAATATTAAAGAATTTAGCAAATATCGAGAAACAATAGCTTTATGAGAACAAAAAAGAAAAGTATCACAAATTTTAATTACATATATTGAAAATACTATTTCAGAAGACTTATTTAAGTCTTTCTTGTAATTGTAAATTAAGTGATTTTAATTAATGTAAGCATATTTTTGATGTTTTAATCTATTGTTTATGTTATCTTTTTTTAATAATAAAACACTAAGACAACACAGAATATTTGTTTTATTTTTTAATAAGCATTGAAAAAACGAGTAAATTCGATTGTACGAATAATTTAAAAACTGCATTTTAGAGTTATTTCATTAATCGAATAATGAAAAAGTAGACTAAAATGAATACCCTAAGAGTAATTATATTAGCTTCTTAATTCGTTTATTGCCATTAAAGTTTTGCTGGATTTCAATTTTCATTAAAAATATTGTAAAAACTTTGAAAAATATGTCATTTTGTTAAATATAAAAATATTGAGATCACTTTTGTATCCATTTTACAAACAAATGAAAGCGGCTTCCAAATACCAAATACCTGATAATATAAAATATAAATGTTTTTCTAAAAACTAAAAAAAGATATTTTTTAAATACATCCCCTCTCACGAATGGCCATCGGTAGAAATCTAAATTTTTTTGGAAACTTCATAAAACATATCAAGGTTAATTTTCAGGGGATTACAGAAATACTTTTTCCCGTGAGTCGCCTTAATATACACTTATTTACATATATATAAGTGTTTAATGTTCATATTAATGCTCTGAATACCCTAAAATTAGTTTAAAAAGTATATGTTACTTTTAAAATGTGATATTTTTTCGTCTTTTTCTTTCTTTTTTGTCTTTTTTTAAGCTTAAGTAAAATTTTTACAAAATTCTTTCGTTATAAGCACCAACCACAATTTACATTAAATGCCATTGAAATGAAAGGTGAAAAAGAAAACGATGTTGTTAGTGGTATACTGTAGTATACAAGTTGACAAGAAATCAGGATGACTGGCAAGCTACATTCTCATGTTGAAACAGAATTTCAACGCTCTTAAAAAGTCCTTGATGTAGAAGCGAAAATGAAAATGTGCAGCAGGGAGAGTAAAATGAATATAAGTACTTCTACAAATTATTCAAGCGTCATATAAAGTGTTGCACCTGTCAAATTAAACTGTTTTCTTTCAAAAACTATTTGCAAATTAAAACCGTATTATTTTTTTTTTTTTATTTTTATATCAACTTAGATGAGAGCAAAATCAAAATCTATTAAATAAAAAAAAAAGTTCAATTGGAATTGTGATAGCTGTGAAGGGAGATAAAATGTTGCAGATTACGGGCAATGTTTTTAGCAGAACAAGATTTTTTGTTACATAATTTACGTTTGGAAGTTAAAATTGTGAACAAAACTTAAAAGGAAAAAATTTTTAGAATTTTAAAATAAATTTCAAAAGTCAACACCCAGATTTATAAAACTGAAGCATGCAGGTCAATAATCATCATATTATAGTATTAATTACGGCGAGTGATTTTTCTATCATGACAAACGTCAAACTCTTATCATGATAAGAATTTATCACGTATATATCAAATTTATTTATATTATTGCGGCGTTATGATATAATTATTATGAATCATGGACGCGTATAAGAAGATTTTACAGGATACGATAAAAACTTCATGAAATCATATAACTTAATCGGTTTCTTACCTTTCTGCGATATTTGGTAAGATTTATTAAACATTTATCTGCATGCAAAGTATCACTTAAAAATTCACATCTGAACATATCAAATTTTGCGGTTTAAAATTAACTTAAATTGGAATACGGGATTATATTCATATATTTTTATTTAAAAAACATCTAAAATACAAGTAAAAATCAAAATGAAAAAATAAAAATTCCATAAAAACATTTTAAGTAAATTTTTCGGTTAAATTGACGGAATTTTTTAATTATATTTGTATAAATATATGTAAATTGGTTATTAAAGTAATATAATGCAAAATAAAAACATTTCGAAAAATTGGATTATTCACCCTTATACGCGTTCACGCTTAATTGTTAAGCTCAAGCGAAGATAAATTTGTTTTGTTATCAAACGTCATTTTGATTGTCATTTTTTTTTTTAAGAAGATTCGCAATTCTTCATGGAATTTTCAATTAATTAATTATTTGGAGCAAAAATAAAACAAATGACAATGAAGTTAAGAAAAGAAAAAACCATTAAATTTTGACAGTATACCTACACGAAAAACAACAAAAAGTAATTTAGTTTGGGTTTATACAAGACAATTTTTCTTCCTGAATCTTTGATTTCGTGTGAGAGAGAGAGAGAGAGAGAGAGAGAACGAGAAGGAATATTAAGGGGTATAAACTTGCCTGTACTTCGAAATTCCTTTAATTTTTCTTTTTCGTACTTAAAAACAAAAACAAATCAAAGAAATTAAAACAAGAATAGCTGAAATAAAATTTTTCTGTATGAGCCTAAATGCAAGTTCAAAAGAAAAAAGGAGAATTTTAGAAAGAAAAATTGCTTTGTGTGAACTTAGACTTATTATAATAAAATTTTATCTAAGGTTTCCCATATATGCTGATATAAACAAAAAACTTGCAGTAGCTCTGCCAACGTTTTGTTAATTGTTATGATCGAAAAATCTCTCGTGTAGAGCCACCGTTACACTCCTCTATTACGCTGATACATATGTTAATGTACTTTTGTGTTTCAGTAAACTTTTGACAAAACTACTGAAAATATTGAGAAAGGCTTCGTCGCCTACCTGTATTTTTTTAAACGAAATTAAAAATCATTTTAAATATAATTTTTTGTTATCTTTAACTGTAATACCCTAACCACTAAATTTTGGTACATTCACACAAAATATTCATATATGAAATTTAAAATGCTGTATTTCTTGCAAACAGTATTCGATTTTAACAATTGATTTGTTATTTTTAAGATAATTTTGGCGTCTTTAACCTCAATACAAAAATTGGTTAAATATTTATTAAACTTTCATGTATAAAATGCAAAATATTTACCAACCTAAATTTAAATATTCCTAATTTTAAACATTTAAAATTCGATATTTAATATGCCTCTTTATATTAAATCAGAATTTAATTTTTTTATAATACCGAAAGTAAGTCCATGATAAGTGAGATAGATATACACAAATACAACGTCAACAATAAAAAAAATATTTTAATGGACAAATATAAAGTAAAGTAGGCCAACGGGAACTGAACATAAAATTTTGTTACTGATTTATCCAAATTTTTACCGTTTAATGAGAATTCTTGTATAAATGTCATTCATGTTCATAAATGAGTTGTATCATAAAACTTAGTTTAGACGTTGAACAAAATTGTATGGTACTGTCCAAAATTTATATTTTATGTCTACACAAAATTAGAATAGCTTTCCGTTCTAGAAAATACAAGTTACCAAGTCCATAACCAAAAAAAAAAATGAGAAAAATGTGACGGTGTCAATAAAACTCATATTATTTATTGTAAAATATGTTATCTTACTACCTAAAACCCTAAAAGTTGCCATTCTAGTATCATAATATATCCAATCTAATGCAGACTTAATTTCAACCAAGTCTGTAGTGACAGAAGTTCAACTGTGGACACCCAACTATAAAAAAAAAACAATTTCCGATTACAAACAAAAAATATGATAAATATCCGATTTTATGATATGTCTTGAGTACCATTCTTTATTAAATTAGATTTTATAAACAATTTATGATAAATTAAAAGTCGGATGTCAAGTAAATTCATGCAAAAAAAATTGTTTGTATGATGTACGAACTTTAAATGGTCTTATTTAAAAATAGTTAATTTTAGATGGTTCAACATTTTTCCCTTTTCACGTAAAACATTACAAAACAATTCATAAAATTTTTATCACTTTTAAATACATTTCTTTCAATTAAATGTTCAATCATTAAAATCGTATAATTCTTGTAAAAAATTATTGTATCATTTAAATTTCAAATATGAATCTTTTGTAGGGATATACAAACTTTTTCAATTAACATTGTAACTTATATATTTTGTGAGATATTCATATTTTTATAAAGACAATTTAACCTATTTTAAAAGTATCATAAATTCCGAACTATTGCAGATATCATATCGTACTAATATTCTTGTCAAATTTCATTAAATTTGGATGATTTATGGAAGCAATTGGCGATTTTTCTGTTTGATTATAAACGAAACAATACAAATTGAAATAAATATTTCTTATTTATTATGACATTTTTTGTAATAACACATAAATTATTTCGAGTCCCATCATGCCATTTAACATGTGTATAGAAAACATTTTCACCATTAATATAAATTTTTTTACATTTTTAAAAAGACCATTTTTTTGAGATATTTACTCCCGAGGTATGAACTATTTTAATGTTGGGAAGAAAAGTCAAAAAAGTTTTATATTATATGAAAGGTAATTTTGTTACCTTTAATGACACCCCAATGAATTTTGTTCCAAAAATACTTTGTAAGATATTTTTAATTACCAAATATCATCACATTCGGAAGATGTGACGATTTTAAATACAATGACTCAACACCTTATGGATATTATAATTATCATTATAATTATATATTAAGGATAACATTTTTTACATTTAAAGAACAACTTCAAAATCAATAAAGTTATGTTTAAATGATATGTGCTGCTCTTTTAGCATTAATAAATTCCTTCTAATAACATAAGTGTACCATATTTAATTCATTACTCTAGAATCCTTATTTTAAGGATCTTCATTTCAGTAATTTTTATAATAAAATGTCCTTTAATAAATAATTTTTCAGCTAGAAAATTGTCATTAATTTCAAAAATTTTAATTAATATTATTACTGGAAAATAACACAATAATTACTTTAAATGCACAGCTTTAGATGCAGAGAAAGGGAATGAAATGGCAACCATGGGTTAAAATCAGTTTTCCTTTCCAGACAATCCTAATAGTAAATTAAATATTTTTTTTACTTTTTTGGAAGTTGTATATATGTATGTATGTATTATAAGATTCAATACCTTTTATTCTGACTTTGTTACCCTTTTTAAGATTTGCCTTCTATAATTTAAAAATTAACTAATCTTAATAAATCAATGTGAATGAGCACTCAATCTAAAACCACACACAGTGTGGAAGTTTTTATAATCATACGTTAGCTACCTGCGTTTAAGTAATGCTCTTATCAAATTTCGGTTCTTATCTTAAACGCTACAGTCAAAGAATAAATAAATAAATGTAGTTTAGAAAAAGACAGCGGTAACAATAAAAAATTAAACAAAGTTCTTTTCAAATATATATGCACAAAAACAATACAATAACAAATAAAAAAGAAATACATACATTCCAATAAATTAAGTTTTTGACAGCAGACATAGGTTGTTTGCCCTCAGTTACTTATCTAGTTGTCAATGATAACTAACAGTTTTGTGTGTGAAAGGTATCTCTGTAAAAAAAAACATCATTCGAAGTATTTTAGAAAAAAAATTGTCATATGAATCGCCAATTTTGTTATCCTTCTTCCAAAATACATGCTTTCTTTAATTCCTCTATAACATATAATCATGAATGGACTGACACAATTATAAACAAGTTAGAGTGCTATATTCGGCTGTGCCGAATCTGATATACCCTTCACCCGTGTTAAGATGTTATATGAAAAATTAATATATTTTAAAGTTAATAAAACAACAACAATTCCAAAAATTTATGGATCGAATAAATTGATTAAAAAACCGAAATTTTAGAAAAATATTTACGACCGTTCTATATAAGAACGAAGCCCGCAGCTTATATAGGAGCCTCAAAAAAATCCAAAAATGCATTTCGGGCGATATTTCGGATACTAATGAACCGATTGTGTTCATTTCTTCAGCACAAAAATTTAAAAAAAAAATCCGATTTGCTTGATTAAAAAAAACGAAATTTTAGAAAAATATTTATGACTGATCTATACAAGAATGAATACCAATAGGTCGACTTCGTTTATTTCTTCCGCAAAAAAATCCAGAAGAGATTTCAAATTCTCTGTACAAGAACGAATTCGCTAGTTAATAAAGGGGCTCAGAATGTCGAAAACAAGAGCGATATCTCGGCTATTTATGAACTGATTTTGCCCATTTGTTAGCGTTCATCTAAAGGAAATTCTCTGCAAATTGATGTATAAAACATATACATCCGGGCTTTCTAAAAACTAATTTCAACGACATATGGATAGACGGACAGACGACATCATTATATCGACTTCACTATCAATAAAGATCCAGAATAGAATTTTGGAATCCTAGATAAATATTGTAGACATTACAAATGGAATGACAAACTTGTATACAATTTTTACACCTAAGGTGATTATATTTTACTCCTGTAATATAATTTTTTACATATATCAGTGAATAAATCCAAATGTGTATTATCCGAAATTTTTGTTATGCCATTAAATGTGACATTTAATGCGACTTTGGGAGAAATATGAAAAAAAATAATTAAACAAAACATAAAATTTATTTTAATTATATATATATTATTTATATTTTGATGAAAAATCCATTAACATATATATTAAAGAGCCTGCTTAAAAGTTTAAATTAAAGTGAGCTGGACCATTTTCAAAATACCCCTATAAATACGTATTTCTTTCAGTATCATTATAAAAATTTTCGTTAAAAGAAAATTAACTTGAAATTGTAATAGAGACATACTAATGTTTGGAATATTCATTCAAATAATTGTTATGTGTCTTTTCAGTAGCGGAATATTACGATTTTACTAATGCTTTTGTTATATTTTCTTTATTCAAACATATAATTTTATATATTTCGGACATTTTCCAACATATATTACGTTTTAATGTACAATTGAAATGGTCCATTCTGATACAATTGACATAAAAATTAACTTAACCAATTACGGACCGGAAATCCCAATATATTATTTGTGCAATATATCAATACATATATCAATAATATTAAATTTGACTTTTACAATGATGCCCCAAAAATATAAATTATATTGGAAAATTTTCAAAAAATTCAGACTTTAATAAAAAAGTATTTGAATTAAAATATTATAAAATTTTACTAAAATTTTAATTTCGCGAGAATGCAAACTAATTTTAAAAATTTTTTACTCATTATGTATTAAGCGTCATTTGTCTATCATGTATTGTATTTTTTTTTTTATAAAAAGTTAAAAATAATGTACACTGTTAAATCAAAAACTATATTTTTGGAAGTGTTTTGAAAACGGTCCAGCTCACTTGAACGAAATAATTAAACCGAAATATTTAATAAATATTTAATTTTTTGTCTCCATACAAATCAAGAAACTTTAATATATATAAAATAAAAGGGCTATTTCAGCATTTTCGATTTAATTAAAATTTTATAAAATTAAAGTAAAAATTATCTAAAATGCATAAATATTAAGGCGAATCACTCAAAAAGTATTTCTGTTACTCCCCAGAAAATTATCCTTAATATATTTTGTGATATATTTTATAATAAGCGTTCGCGAACATAATCTTTTTTAAAAAAGGTCTTTTTTTAATTTTTGCATTTTTTGTCAATAAAACGCATACAAAATACGGTATTATTTAAAAAATGTTTGTAATCCGCGTCCATTAGTATATAAAACATATATCAATATTTAAATATTAAACAAAATGTCCTACATTTCAAGTTTTTTTTTCGCAATGTTGTTGCTATTTTAGTGAAAATTCAAGTTTTTAAATTTTTACTTGCATTAAGACAAAAGTTGCTGGTGCCAGATTATTAAAATTCTTCTTTTGGTATGAATTGACCATTTTAATTAAAATATTTACGAAAATTACAAAATTATTAATATAAAAGCAAGAAATATTAACAGGGAATGTAAAAAATATAAGTAATATTTTACAAAAAAAGTTTTTCTGCTTATGCCCATTAGCTTTATTTGCTATATAGCTTAAGGAACCTAAATTGAGACATTTTACAACTATTAAATATTATTTTATCTGGCATTTGATTAATTTCGTTAGAATCACGGAGATCTTACAAACGCAGGCACAATGGTTCTAAAACGCTTTTATTTGGAAATAATTCTGTAACTTGTGAACCATTGGATATATCTCAATAAAATTTCACATAGCCAGAGGCGCAGGGTTTTGGTGTTGATTTGGTGGATCATATATTCCTAGCGGGTCAGGTGGAGTCGGTAGGCCTCCAAATTTGGTCATCTCGGATATGCATTTTTTTAACCGCCAAAAATTCCTTTATAATTAAATAGAAAAAAATTTAGATATAGATAGTTCTTGCAAACCTCTACAATCAAATTGCTTCAAACCATGACCTGAAAAACTTTAAATTAAAATTTTATATACTTTACTTTTTTAGAAATAATGTTAATAAATAAAATATAAAAAAATATCTAAATAAAATTTAAACGTATAGATATTCAAATGAAATTTAGATACAATATAGATAGACTTGCCTTATGTTCAGGGAATTTAAAAAATATGAAATTTTTTTAAAGTTCCAACTTCAGATTGATATAACTTTTATATATTTATAATATTCTTGCAGCAATATTATTTAGAATTTTGTAATGAATCCGATTTGGAGAAAATATTAAGCTCGCCAAGTTTAACAAATAACTAAAAAAAAAAACGCTAAAAATGAATGAATTATTTATTTCGACCAAACATCTTTTAAATTAAAAGAGATAAGCTACATCTGTATATATATATTTTTTTCTGTTCAGTCATAAATGAATTTTTGGCGATTTTTTTTTTTTTTTTAATTACATACCCGAGATGACCAACTATGGAAGTCTACCGACTATCGTCTTTAGAATCTGTGCTCCACCAAATCAATTCGAAAACACTGCGTCTCTGGCTACGTAAAACTTTGTTACATAATTATTTAAAAAAAATACGTTTTGGAACCACTGTGTGGTGGGAATAAAACTGCAATTTATCAGATTGTTTAACGCTTTCCAATAAATAAGCATTTATATTACATTAATTTGTTATATATTTTTATCCTTTTTATATTTTTAAAATCACTGTTAATGTTATTTATATTTTTAATAGTATTTTCACAATTTTCCTAAATATTTTAACGTAAACGTATAGATCTTATCAAAAGTAGAATTTTGATACCCACATTGACCATGTTTTTATAAAATTTTATATCAGAGTGACTTTCTGATAAACCGTGAAATGGAAAGAATATTGAAATAAAAATTAATCACACACCAGAAACTTTTATCTTAAATCAAGTAAAAGTTATAAATTTGAATTTCTATGAAAAATAACAAACAATGTTGTGAAAAAAAAAACCCTGAAAAATAGGATATTTTATGGAATATATAAATGTTGTTGGATATGTTTTACATAACAATGGACGCGGCTTTTCAATACCTTTTGTATTCGTTTCTTTGGGAGAAAACACACAAATTCTGAAAAAGGTAAAAAATACCTTTTTTAAAATAATTTTGGATACATTACCAATAAACAATACTTTTTTCCAGTAAGTCGCCTTAATGTATATATGTGTATATAAATTTATTTTTATTATTTATTAGCTCAAAAACAGAGCATTTTTGTCAATTCTAGCGAACTTTTTAACATATTAAGAGTACAATAAAATTACTGTAAAAACAGTTTTTAATTTTTAATCATAAAATGTTAAAAATTTTGCATTTTAATTTTTTTGATATAAATATTAAACATTTTCTAATGATCCAAAATCCGAGATTTATGCTAACAAAATATTTGAATAATTTTTATAATGAACTCAAAGTTACAAAAATGTGCAAGAAGCATGATTTTCAATTGGTACGGATTTGAAGACTTCTCAAAACGCGTCGTTATATGAGTCTTCTTACATTTGTTTTTTCACGGGATACTTTAATATAAATTGAAGATTTTAAAGATTGTTATATTTAAATTTATACTTTTTTATATTCCCAAAATTTTCGTATTTTTACAAATAACATACTTTATTTTTTGAAACATGGAAATACTATTTCTTTGTAATTTCTTTTACTATTAAGGATAACAATTAAACAAATCACGCAAAATAATTAAAATGGACAATCATCAAATCGATTTGATGTAACACCTCAATAAATTTTTAAAAATACCGTTGAGTTTCTACGAGAATTTTCCAAACACTTTTATATTTAAATATGTTTGAAACAAGATACTACCAATGAATATAACCATGTTGCAACGAATGAGTAGATCATATTGAATAGTAGTAACTTAATTTTATAAGCAAGTGGAACCAAAAATATTCTCCAAAAAAAATTTTAAGGCTCATAAAATATGCTTTAATAATCTGAAAATATGCCATTAAAATTAGAATATATGCTCTTGAAATATTATTTTTTCTGGATAAAATTTAAATTATCTACTATTCCTGCTAAAAAGTAATTTGATTTTTATTAGCAGTTGCTAAAAATATTTTTTTGTTTGTTTTTTGCACTTAAAAACACTGAAATCTCATACATTTTATCAGGAAATTACAAAATTTCTAATTTATAAAATTAAAATTAGTAGGGAATCGGTTTTGAAAACTTATGTGACAGTAAAATGAAATAATGAAAATATGTCAAAATATGTTGCTAAGTCCAAATTATGCAAAAATATACTGTTATGATCAAAATATGCAAAAATATGCTATAACAAATGAATGCCGAAATTCTTAAATGCATATTTTTGATTGCCCTGTTTATAAGTCAATTAAAAAGTAGGGTTCATCAAATCGACTTTCGAATAATCCAACAATTGGATTTTGTTGGAAAAAGTCGAAATTGACTTTTTTGTGAGAAACTTGTCGAAAAATCAACTTTCTTGTTGCCAGATAATCGAAAAGTCGCAAATAGTTTAAAAATGTCGAAAATAGTCGAAAAAGGTCGAAAATAGTCGGAAAAAGTTAAATATGTCAAAAAGTCGAAAATAGTCAGAAAAAGTCGAAAAGTTGATAATAGTAAAAAAGTCGACTATACCAAAATTAAAAAAGTCGAAAAGTAGAAAATCTGCTATTTAAAAATTGAAAAAGTTGAAAACTCGAAAAATCGAAATTGAAAAAGTTAAAAAGTTGAAAATCTTGAAAATATCGTATAAAATCGAAAAAAAGTCGGTAAAAGTCCTAAAAGTCGGAAATAGACGAAAAAGTCAAAAATAGTCGAAAAGTTGGAAAAAATCTAAAATAATGGAAAAATCGGAATTGTCGAAAAAAAAATTACTTTATTTAAAATGAATAGTTTCTTAGCAGGTTTTATTTAATTTTTTTTATCATCTAACTCTTCGAAGTAATATTGCAAAAACATATTTTTGTGTGTAATTAGCGAAAATCTCGAAAATATCGTATAAAATCGAAAATAGACAAAAAGTCGATAGTAGTCGAAAAGCCGACTATTACAAATTTAAAAAAAAGTTAAAAAATCGACAATTTAAAAATTTAAAAAGTCGAAAAATCGGTCATTTAAAAATTGAAAAAAGTAGAAAAGTTGACTTTTGGTTTCAACTATAAAAACCTTTCAACTTTTTTAATTTTATATAAACGATTTTTCGACTTTTTAACATTTTTCAATTTCTGAATAGTCGACGTTTCAACTATTATCGACTTTTTCCGACTATTTTCGAATTTTTCCGACTTTTCAACTATTTTCGATTATCTAGAAAAAATTAAAGAATGTCTTAAAAATTTCAATATCTATTATTTTGTACATAATTATAAAAACCGAAATAAAATGTGTTAAAGTTAAAATTTCTTCTCTTTAATTTTTGTTGAAAAAGTAGATATTTCCCGTTTCTATTCAAATTTGGAAATGTTATTTATAGACTGTTCTGCATATTTAAATTAATAACAAAATCAGCTCAATTAATAGCTCTTACTGCCAGTAATTTTAAATATATTTTTCGATTATAATATCTTCTAGAGACATGTCAGTTTTAACAGCAGATCGAATTCTTTAAATTCGGACCTTTGACCGTATGCAGATGACAGTCAAAGAAAAATGTACAAAATAAAATTTTATTTTTTTACTTTTTTTGAACTTACTAGAATATAGTAATTGAGAAAATTTTGATAGACATATCAGGGTAATAAAAAAGCTTAAAAAGGACCTAAAGAATGAGATGAAACTTGATTCAGAAAAATAAAATGTCACAAGAATGAATTCCAAGCCCAAAAAGCAGAGAAGCTGCTAAAAACTATGCCAAACATGTTCGGTCGAGTAATGGCACGTTGTGTTTATTTATTCAAAATCAAATATGAGCATGTTAAAGCCATTTATAAGCTTTAGGGAATGAAAGCTAATAAAATTTTAAATAACAAAGCTGAGAAGAACTCTGACGCAAAGAATGATTAAAGCTCCTTAACAATAAAAAATAAAAAATAATTTCAATATTCTGTGTTAGCGTGGAAAACATACGTTATTGCTGATTTTTCCCATGTTCCAAGTTACAAGTTTTGTATACCGAATAATCGAGCAAATGGTCCTGAATAGCATCAAACTAGGGATAAAAAATGAAAATATTTGTGGGTATCAATAAAACATTCAGATGGTACTTTTTTTAACTTAGAGTATTAAAATTCTTTCCGTTTTCAAAAATTTACATTGCAAAACAAGACGTTGAAACTTACATCCGTGTATACATATTTTCATTTTGAATAAGAGAGTTAGTAATTAGTGCTGACTTTAAAAAAAATATATATATATATTTCTTGAACCTCATATAACATATATAAGGGCAGATGTTATATAATTTATTTTATTTGTCTTATAAACTTATAAAGTTTAAATTTATATGCTTGAATTGGCAAACATATGTTTTTTTTCTGGAGTTCGTAAAAATAGATTTCAAGTATTTGGTCAAATGTTATTATTTATCGAAATTTCATAATTACTTGAAAATACCCACTTGATAATAATTAGAATCGAAAGCCTGAATAGAAAAAAAAAACTTACGCAGGATACTATTAAAGTAATTCTATTCTAAAATTAAAGCTTTTGATATTATCTCCAAAATGTATTCTTATTTTAAAAAATAAAATTGCAGAGTACCAAATTATTCACGGAAGTACTACGGTACTTTTAAGTTGTAAATATTGTTAAAAAAGTACTTTTCGTAAAAGTACTTAAAATCATACCTAAAAAATTAATTTTATATAAAATGATATATCAGAAAATTTTGGAGAAGAAAAGCTACATGGAACTAGTTTTGATACTAATTTATTCCGATCATCTTTTATTGAAAAAACATTTATGTTTTATTTATAAACATAAATTATATTTTATAAATTTTAATTAATTATTTAATTAATACCTACATACATCAAGTAGATCAGATGTTCATAACGGCTATATTTTTGGTTACAGCTAGAGCACAGAGGGGTCAAACGCAAATTTTTTGGTAATAAATCTGAATCTCCTAAACTACTGGTCGGATCAAATTGAAATGTATGGAAGAGTTGTAGAGGAGGACCTAAGCTTTCAGAAAAATTATCGTGTAGTCACCCTGTGATAACACGAGATAAGCTACAGGGTGTCAAAGTTGACTACCTCGAGTATGTAAAAGTTAAAAAAATCGTAACTTGTACAAATGAAGTCCGATTTTAAAGATTTTTATATTTCTGGAAAGTGCTTGGCAAGATAAAGAAAAAATAAGCTTACTCATCTAAGTTATCTCTTACAGTTAAAAAGATATTTACGCTTGAATTTTGAATTTTTGATTTTTTGGCTCGACTTTCTTTCGTTTTTCGGGAATAAGTCCGGAGATATATGAGGCAAAAATTTTTTAAAAATATTCTGTAATTTGCTACATATTTCAAAATAATATGCTGAAAGAATTTTTGGATTATCTCAATTCGTCTAGACGTGAAAAATATTCAAAGTCAGCACTCTGAAATTGGCATGAAAAATGGCTATTATTTTATAAAAATGTAGTACAATTCATTCACTTTTTTCTCAAAGTTCCGTTAATAAAAAAATTCTTTCCTTATTAATTTCAAAAGATAAGGCTTCATAAATGGTTAATAAAGAAATTTTGGATTGATTTAAGTTTGCACCCTACATCCAGCATTGGCCGAAAATTGTCAATTTTAAAAAATAGTTTCATTTTTATCGATTAATAAAAAAAATGTCACGCGAGCTTTTTTAAATTTGGTACCCATATTTTTTATAGAAATAGATTTAGAATGATTTAACACTAAACTGCTTCCCGCCGGGCCAAAAACGAATGCAGGAGTGGAGATTTTATGTTAAAAGTCAGTTTTTTTAACGACTATTTTTAAAAGCATATTAAAAGCATATTAGCATAATATTTTTAACATTATTTCTAATGTAATGTATAAAACACAAATCAAGCTTTCATTCCTAATAAAATCAATAAAATAGCTCCAATAACCTATTTTTGGTAATTTTTCAAAAATAAATTTTTTTTTAAAAAATAGCTGAAAATCCAAAAAAATTTAATTTTTTTAATACAACTCCTCTAATTTTGCAAATACTTTAAAAACGTTAAAAGAATATAAAAATAGACTTATTTACCAATTCAACGATATATAACATGTTGATATAGGTCATTTAATAATAGTAATACAATGGCCTCAAAACTACCAAGTCACGTCAAAAGTTGCAAAATTCACTATTTTGTTCCGTATTTCCATATGTGAGTATACGTAACACTCAACTGCATTGCTTACTTTTGTTACGAGATAATAATATTTATTAATGAATTTATTTAAAGTGTTCATAATTTTTTTCTACTGAAAAGGTTTTTAAAATTACCTAAGTACATAAATAAGTATATTTTCCTTCGTTTTTTATTACATTTTTGTAAGTTTTTAAATAATTTACCTAGCTACTTAATTAATGTATTAAACAAAAATGATTTTTTTACAATCGCATAGGTACATTTTTTGACGTACCCGTTTAACACTACAGGTCATAAAAATAAACTGAATGAAATTGGGGGTTTTGAACAAAAATTTAGATTTTTTAATTCATTTTTGCCTGTCACCATTTACCTGATATAAATATTCTTTTTCTATATATAAGTATCCTTATAAATATGCAGATTTATTAGTGAATTTGCCATTATGGAGATTACATTAAAACACTTCTATTTGCAAAGTAATCTCGGATAATCTATCTGATATTATAAATCTATCTGACAATAAAAATAAGAAAACTCATTGATACAGTAGTATCTTTTGGTTTAACTCTTACTGCAGAAGACAGTTTAAAGCTCGAAAATTTTTATAAATCATACGAAAAAAGGATGCAAGCTTCAGATTGGTCAATACCAAAGTTCAAGAAGAAAAATGAAGAGTGGTTGGAGGGAGATATATCAATTTTCATCGGAAAGCAGAAAAAGGGTCGACCAAAAAAAAGTTACGATGAAGTTCAGCTAAGAACAAAGAGGACCAAACAGGAATCTATTCTAAATTCACATACGAATGCCGAAATAAAAGATACATTTAAAGCTTTAGTAACACGTACGCAACCAAAGGAAGTAGAAAAAGTTATAGATGTGTTACCAACAGCTTCTCCCAATCGTAATCCAAAGTATAGTGACACCGAAACAACATCGTCCTTTACCTCTGAAGCTGCTTTAGCTCTAATATTAAATTTAGGATTATCAAGAAACCAATACGAGATTTTGAGGAAATCTGTTAGCGAAAAAGGATATGATATCTTTCCCAGTAGCAAATCAGTGAGAAAAGCGAAAAGTAATATTTTACAGCCTATGGAATATCACCACTCCACGCAAGGATAAGATTTTTGGAGTTCTGTTTACATCTTGCATATGATATGAAGTACAGAAATATTCCCGGGCAGGAAAATGCTACGGTAAAAAACAATTTGGAACTTCACGAATTACGAAAAGAGGAGAAGAAAAGAATTTAATTAGAATTCAAAGAACAACTCGGATTAATAATTGATAAACCTCTACATGACTATGGAAGCTCAAATGATGGAAATACAGCAAGACGTTTCTTTGAAAATTCGGAACTCACATCTTCAAACACAGGCATTGACTTAAATATTTTGAAGCGTTTTAAGATTATATTGGCAGCAATTAATAGCAAAAAACAAATTAATGCGGACAAATTTAAAATTTTTGCTTACGAAACTAAAGAACTACTTAACATTACATACCCCTGGATATCAATGACTCCAACAATTCACAAAGTATTGGCTCATGGTAAAGAAATAATAGAAAATAGTATTTTGCCATTGGGAGAGCTAACAGAGGAAGCACAGGAAGACCGAAATAAAGATGTTAAACATTTCCGACTCTTCAATACCCGAAAATGTTCGAAAATAGCGCAAAATATGGACTTAATGGAATATTTATTAATATCATCAGATCCAGTTATATATTCTATAAGAACACGATGGCTACCAAAAATCACTCTTGAAATAGAAAAAGAGGATTCCGAAGCTAAGGAAGGAAGTTAAAAATTTGCTAACGTTTGATGTTTCTGATTATTTTCAAGAAAATCTCTAATAATATCTTCGATAATATATTCTTAATAAAATAAATATACGGGATATATGTATAATAAGTATATAAATATGTAGAAAAAATTAAATAAACATTACTCAAATAAAGAATTTACTACTTTATAATAACAAATATATACCTACATAATACATTAGAAAACTAAAATGATACGCATACACACATATGGAAGTACGGAACAAAATAGTGAATTTTTCAACTTTTGACGTGACTTGGTAGTTTTGAGGCCATTATATTACTATTATTAAATGACCTATATCAACATTTTATATATCGTTGAATTGGTAAATAAGTCTATTTTTATATTCTTTTAACATTTTTAAAGTATTTGGAAAATTAGTGGAGTTGTATTAAAAAAATTAAATTTTTTTGGATTTTCAGCTATTTTTAAAAAAAAAAAATTATTTTTGAAAAATTACCAAAAATAGGTTATTGGAGCTATTTTATTGATTTTTTTAGGAATGAAAGCTTGATTTGTGTTTTATATATTACATAAGAAATAATATTAAAAATATTATGCTAATATGCTTTTAATATGCTTTTAAAAATAGTCGTTAAAAAAACTGACTTTTAACATAAAATCTCCACTCCTGCATTCGTTTTTGGCCGGGCGGGAAGCAGTTTAGTGTTAAATCATTCTAAATCTATTTCTATAAAAAATATGGGTACCAAATTTAAAAAAGCTCGCGTGACATTTTTTTTATTAATCGATAAAAATGAAACTATTTTTTAAAATTGACAATTTTCGGCCAATGCTGGATGTAGGGTGCAAACTTAAATCAATTCAAAATTTCTTTATTAACCATTTATGAAGCCTTATCTTTTGAAATTAATAAGGAAAAAAATTTTTTATTAACGGAATTTTGAGAAAAAAGTGAACGAATTGTACTATATTTTTGTAAAAAAATAGCCATTTTTCATGCCAATTTCAGAGTGCTGACTTTGACTATTTTTCACGTCTAGACGAATTGAGATAATCCAAAAATTCTTTCAGCATATTATTTTGAAATATGTAGCAAATTACAGAATATTTTTAAAAAATTTTTGCCTCATATATCTCCGGACTTATTCCCGAAAAACGAAAGAAAGTCGAGCCAAAAAATCAAAAATTCAAAATTCAAGCGTAAATATCTTTTTAACTGTAAGATATAACTTAGATGAGTAAGCTTATTTTTTCTTTATCTTGCCAAGCACTTTCCAGAAATATAAAAATCTTTAAAATCGGACTTCATTTGTACAAGTTACGATTTTTTTTAACTTTTACATACTCGAGGTAGTCAACTTTGACACCCTGTAGCTTATCTCGTGTTATCATAGGGTGACTACACGATAATTTTTCTGAAAGCTTAGGTCCTCCTCTACAACTCTTCCATACATTTCAATTTGATCCGACCATTAGTTTAGGAGATTCAGATTTATTACCAAAAAATTTGCGTTTGACCCCACTGTGTAGGGTTTGGGGTTTCCCGTGATATTTCTTTTCCTGGGAAACGGGAATAAAAATTCCGGGAATTCCCGGGAAATTAAAGTTTTAATATTTAAAAACTTAAGCTATAAGACAAAAACACTGAGTTCTTATAAAGAATATTAAACAACATTACAAATCGTAATTATTCAACAAAAAATAAAATAATATTATACATCATAGTACCTTTCAAGATTTAAATAATTTTATATATTTTATACAAATAAAATAAATAGCTATTATATGTTATATTAAAAACTGCATATCTCAGATTTTTATGTTAATTAGTTTTTCATGCCAAAAATTAAAGAAAAAAAATAATAATAAACCGTAATCTATGGTACTATATTTAAGTTTCAATACAAATAGTTTTTCTTATCATTTTATCTTCATCTTATATTATTAATTAATTCTTTCTAATTCAGAGATGTAAAACACAATTCCGAAAAAATATTTAAAATTGCTTCTATTAATCGTTTTAAAATCCTAATTTATATTTTGAGTCTTTAACCTTTATATATATCTTTACAGTTTCACTGCTTGTATAAGACATGTGTCTCAAAAGAATTGAAACATGTTGTATTTTCAGTGAAAAAGCTCTCAACTTAACAATTTTTAATAATAAAGTTAAAAAATCAAAAATTTAACTTGCCAAAAGTAAAATTGTTTTGAAATTTCATTAAATTCTTTGGACATTCTATGACGAGAAGTATTAATACTTTTGAAAAATAGATTCGATAGGGAATACTTCAGATTTTATTTTTCTTTCAATATTTTCCTTTTTAATTTTTTTTAGAAAACTTTTGTATAATCTTATTTTTGATAATGTAGAAAAAAATACCTTATTGATACATATAAAAATCAATTGTTTTTGAATAATTTAAAATATCAGTTTTGAGCGTGTTCCAAACGGTAGCTAAGTTCTGTGGAAAATTTCAGTTTTTCTATGGTGAACACATTTTACACTTTTGCGGTGCTAAATGAAAACTTTTTCCCATGTTAAATTTAGAAATTTTTTTTAGTAAAACTTCACAAATTTTTAGCAAATTTAATATATTTTGAATAATAATTTGTTTTTATGAAAAAAAATAACACTTCTATAAAATAAACATTAATTTGTGTAACGATTTTAAAATTTTTTATTATTTATTTTAATAATTTATGTAGCCCTATAGACTAATGAAAGCTGTCAAAAATTGACTTTTCTACATACTTTGCTACAGTTTGGCGTACACTCTTTGTATCGAATTTTTGACAAATCTTAATATATCAATATTACCATCTAAAAATGCCTTTAGTAAGTAGTATGTGTACAATAATGTAAATTTTTCAATAATATTTTTTTGCTATAGGATTTTAAAACTGCATATTAAATTAATATTAAATTTCCCGTTTTCCTAGGAAAATTTAAAAAAATTCCCGTGAATTCCCGATGATATTTTGCCGGGAAAACCCAGGATTTCCCGCCCGGAAATTTCCGGACCCCAAACCCTGGTTACAGTACCAATCGTGTAGTATTAATGCAGCGCTATTACAATTACTCCCATAGAATCGAAATATATTGTATAAAGTAATTCTATAAAGATTTAAAGGGTGCATGTCATAGTGTCCAATATCATAATATCCATTTGAAGTATCCATGGACATAATGACACTTTTTGACAGTATCATAACCTCCAAGAGAAAAATGACATGGAACCCAAAGACATTATGACATTCGATTTTATCACATTCTCCCTATTTAAAACTCATTCAAGACGACGTTTTATAAATATCTTTGATACAGGGACGAACATTGATTTCGTTATTCTTTTCCTTTTAAGAATGGGATTTTTACAAAATTAATTTTTATTAATTTATTAAGCATTTTTATTTGAGCCAAATAAATTCAAAGATATATGGATTTAAATTTCATACATAAAAAAAAAAGTCTGAAATCTGAAAAAAGTGAACTTTGAACTGCGATAAAAACCAACTTACAACGTATTTAAAAATTTCATCGGAGATGGTGAGGTTCACTGGAATTTGAAAACTTTCGTTTTGTCTCTATAACAAGTTTGTATAATATGAGAAGTATTTTGAAACCTTTATTTCGAATTGTATATTAGTAGTGATTTGTCGTTATTTTTGAGTTGCATGAATTAAGTTTTTGGCTATTGAATTAGGATTTTTCTTCAGATATCTATGTATTTGTTTATCTATGGTTTAACGAATTTACTTATAAGTTGTTTTTCATGAAATTTTAAATCAACTTTATTTTTTTCATGTTCCAATTTTAGATACTTTAATTTTATTATAGATTTGTTGAAATGAATATTAAATAAGTTTAACTTCGAAAATATTCACTACATATTATAAAAAAATTACTTGATTGAGAGATTTTCCGTCCTAACACAACATTTTCTCTTATCAAACAATGAATATGTAAATGTTATAACTTCAAAATACTTATAAAAAACTAATCTCATTACTTCTTCAGATTTCTGAACACAATGATTGATCCGAAAAAAATGTTTGCGAACCGGTTTTTAGTATTTTCCAGATTTATGTTTAATTTAGTAAGAATAAGGAAAGGAAATATAATATAAATTAGAAAAATAAAGTGGAAATAAACGACAAACTATTTATAATGAAATTTACTCTATAGATTACTATATATTTTTAAAAAGTTTTAGCATCAAAACCACGATAACGTAAAAATCTACGAAAGGTACTAATCTTAGAAGTGGCGTTATACTTTTATATTATTTCATTTTTCGTTCTTTTTCGGAAAAGAAATGATGCAGGAAATCCCAAAACCTAGTAGCAATTTAGATAACTCCAACATTTAGAAACAAGTTATAGGAATTGTAAATTTCTTTAGTTCAATTTTTGTAAATCTCAGAAATATCTTGGTTTTTGCAAACAAATAAAAGAAAATATTGTGTTCTAACATATTTTAAACCATTACATGAAGGCATTAATCGACTTTCATCTCGTATAAAACGGGTAGAAAGGTTATTTAGGAAGTTGAAATGAGTTAAAATGCTCAAGAACAATGATTTTTAACTTTATATGTCTTAATGACTCTGGCAGTGCTATGAAATGACAGGCTAATGTTTGAAGCTGATAGCGAAAAAAGTCATCAGGATCACTATGTTTTTGTTAAACGATTTGTTTTAGTAATTTTTAAATTCAATAAATAAAATACATCACAAGGTCAGCGATAAATCAGAATTTTTCAATACCATTGACAACTTGCTGAATATGTCTTAAAGAAATTTCACAAAATATATGAAAATGTCATAAGATCTTATAATGTTCTTTAAAAGGGAACAACAGCGACGCTGACACATCAAAGTTACTACTTTATGATGTCTTAAGGAAATTTCCAACTGGGAAGTTATGTATATATCCGTACAAAATTTTACCATTAAGAACATCATGGTTATTCGTTTAACGTATATGTGTATATGTTTGTACTTACATATGTATATATGTATGTATGTATGTATGTTTTTTTTTTTGTTTGTTTGTAGCTCATCTGTGGCATTCAACGCAAATTAGTTTAATTTAGTTTTCACGCCTATTTTAAGCATCCCTTAAACGACCAATTTTTCTAAAACAACAACATAAATTTATACAACGTTTTAACTGCACACGCCCACATCATTAAACTAATACTGCACAACAAATGGTGGCGTATTGCAACGACAAACACGCGTCTCATCCGTATGACACGTGTTCCGGCGACACTGGGTATTCTGCATCATAAATTGCTTGCATATTTCTCACAATTTCGGAACTTATTTAAATATGTTTTCCATTAACACCTCGTCAACTACATAAATTTCACATAAAAAATATTTTTTTGAAGAAATGGAAACAGAAACGAAACAATTTCACTCAAATTGTATTCATACATATAAAAACGTAAATATACATATTTACATATTAAAATTCATAGTATATATTTTTGTGTATTTACCCAGCAAACACAATGGTTTGATATCAAATTGAAAATTATATGAAATCAAGCCATTTCTGAAATGTCAAACGTTTTGAGAGCGATTTGAAAATAATAGTTTTCTCAACAAAAAGAAGATTTAATTATCAAGTTGAGAAATGCTATCATTCTCAAATCAAATGTAATTGTCACACTTTTTTAAAATTTGGATGATTACCATGTTTTAAAATATTAAAAAAATATATATACTTTTTTAATTAAAAAAGAAAAATATCTTTAAACTTACTTAAGATTTAAGAATGATTTGATAATAACAATTGATATAGAGTTTAGAAAATACCATTTTTCAAATACATATTTGTAAACTTCTCTTTAGAATCAGGAATGATTTTAAACATTTAATATTAAATTGTGACAAAAATATTTCAAATATTTTTTTTTAAATTTTAAATTGTCTTAAGGTTCAAAATTAATCATTTAAGAATAACATTTAATATCAAGTTGAGAAAGTAAAATTTTTTAAACGATTTTTCTGAAATGATTCTCAATTTGATTTCAAACCTCTATCTACATTTGAAACAAGTTTGAGAAACACGTTAGATATTAAATTTAAAATACATCACATTTCAAACGTTTGACACCGTCCAGCAAACTAATGGTTTGATTTAAAATTTGAGAATAAATCTAGATCAAACTTGTTCATAAATGTAAACGTTTGAGAATGATTTGATAGTATATGAAAATAATAGCATTCTTAACAAAAAGGAGCATTTTTTCTCAAATTTTGATAAAGAGATGAAAGAAAGTTTGAATTAACTTTTTATATCTAGAAAAAGAGACAGGATTTTTTCAAAAATATGATTACTCTGCGTATGATGGGTGTGCTTGCTAGGTTATTGTGTACAATTTTTATTTGTGCGTGTGAATTTGAATAAAGTCATAATATATACGAAATAAATATACATCAACCTGAACCTCCGCCCTCACAAAATTGTTCAACATCTTCAGGCTGATGGGCAAAAAACACTATGTCCAAACAACTCCACTTGTATATATATATATATATATATATATATATATATATCTATATATATATATATATATATATATATTGTAAGATAAAAAAAAACACGCGACATAGGTCAGCATAGAAACAATTTCAACGCTTAAAGGAATAATTATTAATGATGTAATTCGATGCCTTCATGATTTTAATACAATAACTTTTTAATTTAGATATAATTTATATTGAAATTAAATTCCAAGGATGTAAGGATCGCAATTTTCCATATTTTTGATTTCTCCGAATAGCGGAGATATTCTTTTTTTAACTCCCGGGGTCACTGAATAAAAACTATAATTATCATTATTAGATCTGGGGATTGTAAATGTGCTGTTAAAAATAAATCTGATCAATTGTTTAAAATACTGATTAAACAACTCGAGATTGTACTGCAAAGCTAGTACGAGTATTAATATATGTCATAAAAGAATTTTGTGGATATGAAGGCAAATCGCGTTATTTCTTATCTTTTATTTTTTTTTTTTTTTTTTTTTTGTTAAGATATTTGACTTCAAAAATTTAACTTTGACCGTGATTTATTGCATTCTTGTCCCATAATTTTTAAAATAAAAATTTCTAAATTTAAAAAAAAAATAGAGTGAAATTCTCTATAATTTTCTAAATTATACTAAAAAAAATTTAATGTGAATTATATAAGCAATATTTAAAACTTTTTATTAAATTTAATGCTATCGTCATTCACAACATATGTATATCCTTGAAAGAAGTACTGACTGGATAGCGCGACCACTTTTTAAAGAAAGAGTTGCTTTAGTCCGTAGTAAGTAAATATCAAACTTCATAAACAATTTTATAACAGTGGCAAAATATTATCACAGCATAATAAAAGTGTGGAGTCTTTACTTGTTTACTCCCATCGGACGCGTCCCCAGGTGGCGGATAGGGGGGTTGGGCGAGAGACACTGGATGCACTAATGTACGGTGCTGGAGCCCTCTCCCTTTGCCGACATTAATGCATCCTTTGTATCACACCCAGCCCTGGAAACGGAAGGCTTGCTGGACTGGATGCGATGCATTCATGTATTCTAATTGTTGATTCTGTCGAAATGGATACATCTCTGGCACTGGGTACGGTCTTGGTGCCATAAGTTTTCCGTGGACCAAATAAATAGATATCATTCACTTTTAAAATCAAGGTGGGAGGTAGCAGTGCCCAGGATCTGAATGATTAGTTAGTGCTAAAAGAAACTAATAGAGAACAGCTCCCCTCTGATGCTGATGGCAAGGGTCAGTTGTATTACAGCCTAGTCCGCGTACGCCGTCACTGCGCGAGATGGTCTATTTTTTACGTGCTTACTCGTGAGACAAAATTGAAGAAGCAAAATATATAAAAACAAATAGGTTAAGGGATGAAAGAAACAAAGGGACAATGGACAAAGGAGATTGGTTTAGGGAAGTGGAAGGGACGGACGCTGACATAGGAGCTAGGGATAGGGTCGAGTAGGGGAAAACAATGACGACGTTAGGAAAGGGGGGAAGAATGAGGATGAGGACGATGACATGGACTTGCTAAGACTGCATAAGAACATCCTCATACAACACGGACAACTAATGACCCAACTGACGGAGGAGGACAGCCTACTGGACTCGGCGGAGGACCCTGTAGGATCTGGTGCGACGGAGGGACTGGAGGACTGGAGACTGTTGGTTGCGGTAACAAAGGAACTTTTGAATTCCTGAAAGCCACGATTGACAGATGTGGCAATCGCTGTCCAGATGCGCAATTTCAGGTTATACTAGCGTCGGAATTGCCTCTGCGGCCAATAGTCACGGTGTGGATTCCACCACCCATTAAGCCGGTGGAAGTTATACTGGGAATATTGGAAGGACAGAATAGGCGGATCAATACAAGTTAATGGAAACTTGTCTCTTCATTGACTTGTAGAGAGAACCAAGGAAAAGATTTCCGATTCGCAGTGGATCGGGAATCTATTAAGAAATTTGACTCATTGGGGGGGAGGGGTTGTTACGTTCGGGTTTGACTATATCAAATTTCGCTACACGAAAAATAACAAAGCCAAAGAGGTTGCGGATGGTGCAGATAAATCTGCACCATTGTGAAGCGGCCTCGACCGAATTAATAACCTACCTCAGTGAGACCAATGTGGACGTGGCCCTAATCCAGGATACTTGACTAAATAATAACCAGGTCTGTGGTTTAAGGGCCAAAGGATACAAATTGTTCTAGCCGTCCACTGAGGACAAGGTGAGGACTTGTATTCTAGCGAAGAATGAACTTCAGTTAATTCTTCTTAATTCATTCAGTTATGGTGATCTAACGGTCGTTCAAGGAGAAGCGTTGGGAGGCAGTAAACTGGCCTATATAACCCACCACACTGGATGTGGTGGGTTATATAGAACAAGGACTTCGGTATAAGGAATATACCATGGCCGCGTTCTTGGATATTGAGGGAGCGTTCAACAATATCAAGATTGACGCTATCAAGCAGGCGCTGGTGCATCTTAAGGTACATGACTTCTTGATCGAATAGATAGTCATCATGCTAAGCAACAGGATTGTCAATTCAAGCTTGGGTGGAGTATGCTTAAGAAAACTAGTGACTAGGGGGACTCCGCAAGGGGGAGTACTCTCACCCCTGCTGTGGCTAATAGCTGTCGACGTGATTTTGCGTCAATTCGACAGCATAGGACGGAAGATCGTGGCATATACTAATGATGTGGTCATACTGGTAAAGGGAAAATTTCTTCCCACAATCAGTGAGATCATGCAGTCCGCACTGGGTGAGCTGTCCTCGTGGGCCGCTGATAAGGGGTTGGGAGTGAACCCGGAAAAGACAGAGTTGGTTCTGTTTACTAGGAGGTACAAGGTAGAGAATTTCAGACTACCGGTACTGTGTGGAACTGAACTGAGGCTTTCCGACTCAGCGAAATATTTGGGGGTATTCCTCGATAGTAAACTGACCTGGAAGAGGAATGTTCAGGAGAGACTCAAGCGTGGCCTCAATGCCTACTACACCTGTAGAAACTACATAGGTAAAAGTTGGGGGCTCAAACCAAAAGTTGTATATTGGATTTACACTTCGGTTTTGAGATCAATCCTTGCTTATGGTTGTTCTGTCTGGTGGCAGGCACTGGAACGCAAGAGTAATAGGAAATTTTGTCAAAGGCACAGAGGTGTGCTTCGATTAGCATTAAGGTGCAATAAAAAGCACACCACAGGCGGCTCTGGATGTCATACTTCATCTTCTACCCATTGAAGAGTTTGTGAGGGGTATGGCAGCAAGGAGTCTGCTGAGACTTAAGGAATTGGGACTATTAGGTTCATCAAGAGCAGATCACTCCAGGGTCATATACGAGATCAGCTATGGTGAGGCTAATCTGTACTCCATGGGGGCATCAGATTACATGGCCGCTGAATCAGACTTTGGGGTAAATCCTGTCGTGGTGATACCTGATAGGGAGATCTGGTCCGGCACTGAGAGACTATATGAAGGTTGTGCAGTGTTAACGGACGGATCAAAGATGAACGAAGGTACTGGGGCGGGGGTCTATATTATGGGCACGGATTTGAAAGGCTCTTTTAGACTCCCTGATGAGTGCAGCGTTTTTCAGGCTGAAATTCTCGGCATCCTGAAAGCCGCAGAAATAATCAGACAAAACATTGCGAGGGGTACCGAGGTCACTCTCTATGTGGACAGTCAGGCGGCTCTGAAGGCCTTGGGGACACATTTGGTGAGATCCAGGCTAGTTGCTGTAAGAAGACACTGAGGGAGCTGATGGAGGACTACATGGTGAGACTCTGCTGGGTGCCTGGTCACTGCAATATTTCAGGCAGTGAACTGGCTGATGATCTGGCAAGGCAAGGCGCAGCAAAGAATGTCTCGGAGAGGGAAACCTATGTGAAACCACCACTAAGTTTCTTCTATGGGAAGATCAATGATTGGATCTTGGTCAAAACCAATTCGGCTTGGGAGAGTAGAGAGGACTGTAGAGTGTCGAAGGCGATAGCACTAGCACTCTCCTGGGCTTGAATAGGAAGAGCTTAAGAATCAAATCGTAGGATGAAATAGCTGGGTAGCCAATTCCTCGGCGGGCTAAGTAACATTCTGGACACAGATCTTGTTGACGTCATAGGCTTCGTCATGGGAATCCACTGCTTAAGGGAGAACCAGGGGTATAACCCTAGGGGGATTGGTAACATTGCTAATCCCCCTATATGATTCGTTCACATTCCTCCTCTTTTATCTTCTACTTCTACTCTCCTATTTTCTGCATTCTATACTCTATATTTCACAGCTATTTCAACAAAGGGATTCACAATGGACCGGGATCGGTCTCTGGGTGGAGATATGGTACTTTCTGGTATCACATCAACCTTCTCTATCTATCTATCTATCTATCTATAATAAAAGTGGGCGAAAAAGAGGCGTGGGACCCATACAGACAAAATTATATAATAAGTACTCAGCATGCTTGTCGCGTTATTATATCCCTGAGTCATGGACTAGATGTACAGTGGTCTTTATACCTAAACCTCACATACACATACAAAACCGAAAGACTTAAGACCTATCAATCTGTCATTCTTCCTTTTGAGGACACTGGAAATGTTGATCGACCTAAACCTTCGTAGAACTATCAACCCTAACCTATTATCAGCGTCCCAACATGCCTAAACGAAGGACAAATCTGTAGGGTACATAGAAAAAGCTCTTGAGTATAAGGAATTTGCATTAGTGGCCTTACTTAATATAGAAGGGGCCTTTAATAATGTGACTCTGGAGGCAATCAAAATGTCCCTGGAAATACTGAACATACACCAGCCGATCATCAGCCTCATTTGGGTACTTCCAACCAATAGAGCTATAATATTCAACATTTATAGGGTTGCAAGTGGGGGTATTCAATAAGAAAGAAAAAATGTTAAAAAATATTGAAATAGAATAAAAAACTTGAATCTTTTATGCTAAAATACTTACCTCATCATTTATTTAGCTCTAAAAAAGGAAAATTTATGCTTTATGCACTAGCTGCCCAAAAGTTTTCCTTCTTCACCAAAAACTGATAAAAAAGCGTAATTCTATTTAATTCTTTATTACAGATTGGCATTTGTGCATTGCCGAAAAATATCTTAGAATTATATAAAGCACATAGGGAGACTTGCTTAATTATTTCTATTTTTAATCTGTAAAAAATAAATCAGTTTTGGAGGAAAACGATATAATTTTATCTAAACGCGTAAAAACTATCAAAATGTGAGTCAATAGTAAGATTTTGTCAAGATTTATCCTAAAATCAAAAACACCTTTAAAAATTACGAAATTTGTAGATTTTATGGACAATAATGCATTTCCATAAACTCCATAATGATGACGTTACTATAGTTTAATCGAAATATAGTTTTAAAAATAAAAAAGTTTGGTGCAAAACTTAAAGATGATGTTGAACGTTCATCAAATAACATACTAAAAATATTTAGAGTAAAACTTCTAGCAGAATGTTTTTGGTTAACAAGTTAGCTCTCTAAATCAAATTAGGATGTCAAAAAAAAAAAAAGCAGAAAAGATTAATCAAATTATTTACATAGTTTTTTCCGGCATTTAATAAAGAATTTTTTAATTACTAAAATGTATTTCTTAAGAAATTTACACTCAATATTTTTTTTATTATTTTAAAAATTGTGCAAAAATTTTTTGAAAAATAATAATTTTTCAGTGTAACTCAGCTAATAATGATAATGCTGTGTATCTTTTCACATGTTCTTCACAGGATTCATGAATGTATGCATTTATAATAAATGTAAGTGAAATTTTAAATTTTGAGAATTTTTTTTTTTTTTTTTTTCAATTGTCAACTTTAAACCGTGATAATTTTTGGGCCCCCTCACGATTGTAATTACGCCAAAGAATTTTATTGCTTTTTGTTTTTAATTTTAAAATTTTTGTGTTTTTGCCCATGTATATAATTTCCTAAGCATGGTTTTCTTTTCCAGAGCTTTCTGAAGCTCCCAGATGATGTAGACAATTAAAATTCGGCTTACTTATAAAACTATTCGTCCTACAAACTCTAATTTCTATCAGGGAGCGGATCACTTTTTTACTTTTTTGTGGTCTCAATGATCAAAAAATACGTAAAAATATAAAAATCAATGTTTGAATAATTTAATTTTAACACTGGTCTTATATAAAACATGCTCAAATTTTAAAATCTGTTAAAGTCTGGTTTATAGTATATCTTTTAGTTACAAAGATATTTAGTTTTGAATACAGCTAAATTTAATCAGAATAAAGAAATAATTTTTGTAGCAAAATTTTTATTATATCGAGGCTCATAATTTTAAAATGGTTGCGTACAATTAATTTTTTATTCTTTTCTTTGAATGATATATTCATTATTTATCAAGTGCAACTTTTATTAATAATTTCTAAAAATTCCAACATCTAAATTTTTGGTTTTAAAAATCTTTCTTTTGCAATATTGTTTATCTTCAGCTAAGCTTTTAGATGTTTTGCCAAAACCAGCAAAAAATTCTACTAATACTGGCTTATAACGTACGTTATCCTGCATTATTCCATATATAAGTTAGCTGCAAGAAAGTGCAAGACTGGATGTTGAAACAAAATAACAATTTAACTTTGCTTAAGGAAAAGAACCTTAACGTTCCATAAAAAACTGCATAAAATCAAAAAATAACCAAAACACTTATATTTCTATTTGAAGAAACTTCTCATGTAGACTTAATGATAATTAGAAATTTCATTTAAATAAATTATTATTATTTTTTTTTTTTTTTTTATTAAAAATACGAAATCTTTATGACGGTCTTTTATTTAGTAGAACAATTTTGCTTATAAATCAGGAACATTTTAAGAAAATATTACAAAAAATTATTAGACGTATTGGGGCCATAAAAGCATTGGAAATATATCCGTCCGGATGTCTATTGGAAGTTTGAACTCAATTTGCGTTCCCTTAGTATTGTCTATATTGGTTGAAGTTTTAAGTGCATAAGTTACAGACGCAGTGCTTCAATTTTGTCACCCACACATTTCAAAATACAAAAGCCTTAAATGACTTTTACTGAAATACGTGCATTACATAAATTTTGCTGAAAGAAATTTTACAAGACAATTTGTAACCCTTATTGTATTGTGTGCGATAGCAAATTTTGTGCACAATAACATAAGAGAGAAATGTTAATCCGTTCAAAAGTTATTGATGAAGTAAACTATGGGGAGATACGCTGATTTTTTTTTATGTAATATTCTCCAAATTCTATCTGATTTTATATTTCGATTAGGGTGCGGATTTACGACGAATAATTTATTTTTTTTTTCTAAATTTACCAATTTAATATGTGTCAAAAAGATGTTCATATCTTTTTATAAACGTTTTTGGATTTGTTTGTGCATATTTTTATTATTATAATATTGCAATTTTTCATGACATTACTCACTGGATCGAATCAAGCAATCTAGAAAGAACTGTTGTCGGAATTAATTATTTATTATTATTTTTTTTCTGGGTAAGCCCAACATTCCACATTTACGAAAACTGTCATGAAATTAATTGGAAAATATGCCATTAGATTACAAAGCTCAAATTTTGAAAATGAATTTTGGTGTCTTATTTCATGAGATCAAACGTTTATTAGGATATAAATAATTTACAATCATATGAAGCTCAGATTGTGTAAATTATAAATATTCCAAAGCATCAAATCAAGGTCGATTTAACAATACATTTACAAGCAAATAAATTGAAAGTGACAATTAAAAAGAACTTATTCACATTCAGTGGGCCAAAAATCTTAAACTTTAACAGATTTTATAATATTTAGCTTTTGAATAAGAACCAATATAAGTTTATTATGAAAGGCATTAAATTATCCTGGACTTTTTTGCGATTTTTTTTTTTTTTTTTTTGTGATATCTTTACACAAAAAAATTTATTTTTCAAAGTTAACTATTTTGGCAACTAACATTATATTTTACTTTATATTTATTAATTTACAGTTATATTACATTTATTTACCGGTTTGTTCTTCAAGACTTGAAATTGGATACACTGTGTATTGACAGGCTTATACGCGAGTAACTTTATAAAAAAATCAAGTAGGTACAGATAAACAAAAATTATTTCAGTTTTTTAAATAAAACAAAACTTTAAATATTTTGTAATATTTTTTTTATTTCACATTTAATTTATACAATATATAGATAGATTTACAAACTACATAATATCGAAGACTACAATGTATAGTATTGTATGAAATTAAGTTATTTTTTATTCATTTTTTTTTTTTTTTTTTTTTAATTATTTTATATTTTAATTTATATTTTGTACACTTATCGCACTTAAGAAAAGTGTTGCTTAAAAATATCACAGCTCAAACTGGCGTCAAAATCTTATACTTTAACAGCTTCAGTGCTTTGGTAGACCAACATGCTTTTTCAATAAAAAAACAAAAACATTAATCATTTCATACTCCAATCTTTTCTTAAATCCATTAATTTTAAATGATTTTGTTTTGTGTATTTCTTATTTTCTTTTCTCATCGTTTTACTAATTCTAACTACTACTTTTTTATATCGTTTAATAATCTCTAAAATACAACATTTATTGCTTAAAACACGTATTATGTATGGACATGCACAACATCAATATATGAGTCTACAACATTAATATTTTCTGTTTTTTTTTTCGTATAATTCAAGTTATCACTACAACACATATGTGTATGTTGTACTAGCCATCTCTACAATATGGTTAGTACTTATATTATCATTATGATTATCATTATAGTTTCCTCTCTTCCAACATCCCCCTTTCCCACTGTAAAAATCTCCTTTCTCAAATTCATCATCCATACCTCTATCTCAACTACATGTAAACTTTATAAATATTTATTCATTGAAATCAAATTAACAAAAAAATAAATAAAAAAGCTACAACTACTACACGGCACACCAATATATTGCTTATCGATTTAAAGTCCTGACAAAATACCTAACAAAAGAAAAGGAGAGAGTAAGATAGAGGGAGATGTAGGCACGGAGTAGGTTTTTTTTAAGTTACTCGTACATTGTATGCATATATTATAGTAAGTTTATGCTGCGGCGATTGCTTTTAACAGTCATTGTCAAAATATTGCTTATTAAGTTTACGTTTGACTAAACGAACGAATTATATGGACGAACAAACAAAACAAACAAAAAAAAAATACTAAAAGTATAATCATATTTAATAGCTGATGTGGTAGTAGTTGTTTCATCTGGCAAACCATAAAAACGTCAATGACAGCAGACATGTCAAATGTATGCTGTGCCAGGTAATATGTTGCCTGCAAGATGATGACTCCGAGCCGCTTAAGGCTAACGTTTCAATGAAAGAACTACGACTGCTGCGTATTGATGCTTCGTTTATGTGATTGTTTTCAAGATCTCTCAAAACTGGTAATTCAAGTTGAGGTATCGTTTCGGTGACAAATAACCGCTTTGGCTTACAGTGCTTTGGCTCCTTATACGTCTTGCTGATATTCTTATTGTAACCAATTAAGTGTTCAGATACCTTTACAAAAATAAAATGAAAAAGAACAAAAAAAATATATATACTTTAGCTATGTATATGTCTTTTCCAAAATACCCTTCATCATAGCGATACGGGTATATGAGTTAATTAAACTTCGCGATTTTGTTTACTATCAACATATTCAATTCATAAGTATATGCTATATAATATCTAATAATTTAATGTTGTTTAACTAAACTTCATCACGTGAAAAAATATGTTTCTTAAAAAAAAAAAAAAAATAAAACGATTTTATAAAATTGCGTATTGAGATTAGAAGTATGCGTAAGTTTTGGCATAGCAATAAAGTTGGATCTTTCCTCATACGATATAAATACTTACGGGTAAAATTTTATTGTGAGCTCCGCTACATATTGGCTTAAAGGTGCCACGCAAAGTTGCTTCTTGAAATTTGTCAAATTGATTTTCCCAATCGTATGATAGTAGACGAGTCTCTAATGTCATGCCGGCTAAGTCAGGTGGTGAAGCAATAACAACTGGATTTGAATTCCTGCCGATATAAAATAAAAAAAAATAAACAAAAGAAAAAATTAATAACAAAATTTGATAAACATGACTGAGAAACATTAAGTTTTAAAATTTTACTCCGCTGCAAATGCAAAAATGTTTAAAGGGAAGAGAGAGAAAAGTGAACACTTACATGGCCAACTGTTCAATGCCTAGAGAATGCAAGACAGTGGGTAAACTCGGCAATGAATGGCATGTTGTTAGACTCTTTTGGTAAGGATAATACAACGTTAACACTGTACACGATTCTTCTTTCATGGTAAGTCCACCTAGATTGTAAAATACACAAAGTGGAAAAAAAAGAAATAATACATAGAGTTAAAAGAAGAAATGACGTCAGGATAATGATCATAATTACTTAAATTGAGCGAACACGTTTAAAAACACCTTTTGCCAAATTGTATTAGATTGTATGTAGTATGTTTGTACATATTTTTTACTTGGCCAATTTAGTACAGGCTATAACATGCATACGTATTAAAAAGCACACAACTATACTCGTAAATACAATTAAGAATTAATCGCTACATACTTGTATACGAGTTGTTCTACAGTTTAAATATTTATTCACTTTCATGTGATGTTGTTATTTTGTTTTTAGTTTTGTCTTAAAAAGAAACACTTACCTAGTGTAATTGCCTTTCGTGACGAACTATCATAAATGCACTCCGCAATCAACCTATCGCCTGGCAATGAACGTACAGGATGGTTAAGACGTCGAAAGTCTTGATAGCTCGAATCTACATTACTGTCGTGTGCAATGGGAAAGAGTTCTTCACTTTGTCGAATCTGTAGAAAAAGAAATTTTTGTGTTCATATTAGACTTTAGTCAATTAATAATTTAAAAGCCAAATCGATTTAACAACATTAAATAAACCAACTTATGTAGTCAACGTATTAACTAAACAAAGCAACGACATTGAAGCTTGAAAGCCACAAACATTATTGCCACCATTACCTCTTAAATCAACATTAGTTCACCACACTGTATTTACTCATATACACACAATAACATTAAAGTCCCCGACTACCTGTAAATTGAGGTAATTATTGTGTGTAGAAAGTATGACTGAAGGTATACCCGCTTATACAGCGTTGTGCTCTGAGACCACATTCAACATAACAAAATTCTTGCGAGAGGCCATATTATGTCTAATAGCTATAAGGTTTTAAAATAACTAAAGAAAAAATTAAATAACAAGCCCATTCGATAGAAGTACAAACAGTTTGTGGGTATTGGTCCCACACACACACACTCACATATTGACAAACAAAACCGAATAAAGTGTAACGTAATGAAAAAATAAATGTCAAATTGTTGATTGACGATTTATCTGAAATCAGCCACTTTTTAAATCGAAAATACTGTTAATAAATACTAACAATGATAAAGAAGACAACGTGCGGGTACGAGTATCAAAATTGTTAGCTTATTTGAAAATAATTGACAAACAATTTTAGATTTTATTTGAATTTGGCAGCATTTAATATTTAGAACTACGTCAGTTAGTGCATTTTAGAAACATACAAAACCTTATTTCAGTTAAGCCTAAGGCTTACGAATACGGTTGCATTCGAGAGTACTGTTGATATTGATTCATTATTTGTGAACTTTAAAGGGTTTGTTGTGTAACTTACCTGACGCAATTTAATTTCTTTGCCAATTTGATGAGTGCGCATCAATACTGCAAAAATGTTTATGCCTTGGGGTGGAAAAGCTGATCCAGTACAGTCTTCCATGCACTGACCCTGTGAAACGACGCGTTCCTGTCCTGGTGGTATAATATGGCGCCAATTAGGATCCATGCCTTTATTATGTCGAGAATAAAAAAACAAACAGAGTACAAAGCGAAAGAATTAACGAAACGTCAAATTTAGTTTTACACTAGCCACAGATATAAGTGGAATTGTGACATGAGAATTTATATTACTTACCAATTGACAGCACTCCAGCATCATGTTTTCTCAAATCTGGCGTGAATACAATTTTCAAACCAGAACTATCGGTCATACGACGAGCTTGATACGGCTCGAATTCGGCATTTAGATTGTTATAATGCGTTTCCAACATATAGTATTTGTTGTGATTTGATTCCAAGGGATAACCAGCCTCCGGTGGAAACATGAATCCCTAAAAAAAAGGAGCACACAATTCAATAAACAATAACCCAATAGTTATAGCTTTTGTTAAGCAAACATACTTCTGAGCCTCTAGTCCATGAAGCAACAATGGCACTGCAAGCTTCGGACAAACTTCTAACACCCATACACATTTGTCCATTACCACTATAGAATTGCTCTAGCTCTATACTATTGCCTTGACATTCGTACAAAGTCATTTGTTGCAAATAGTGATAACTCCAAGAGGAATCAAAAAGTGGTTCATACTAAATCATCAAATTAGATAAGTAAACAATATTATTATTATTATAACTTTATTCCCGTAGTATTGTTATTAAAAATTACTTTAATTATGTGATGCTTTCTTTCCAATTTATCTATTTTAAACATTTTACACCAAAACTGAGAGTCATCACCGTATGGTAGTTCTACACCTTGATTACGTAGTTCTAAAATTCTTGCAGATCCCTCTGGAAATGGTAAGTCCAAAGGCGATTTTTGCAGCAACAATAATGATCTATAGGGACGCCAAGCTTCCTCTGGATTTGGTAATGCGGCAGGTGTAACAGAACCTCTTGGTGGATCCTCATCGAAGTACATAAACATTACGCGCATTGTATTATTCTAGAATTTTTAGAAGAATTAATTATCAATAGTGAATAACACTAACTATTTGCTTTCATCTTAAGACTAACGCAAAACCTTTTCATTTTTCATCCATAATGGAATAAACGAAATATATTCGATAATGTCACTTACATTAATTGTAATATCATGTTTATTATCACAAGTATCAAGCTTTCTACGAAATCTCAATACCGTGTGGGTGCCATTTTCATAACCCTTAATAAGTATATAGTCTTGGGATGGGTCTATTTTAGGTTCGGCCGAACCAAATTGATCAATATAACGGTCCTAAAGAAATAGAGTTTATTAGCCAATTGTAATAACGTTATCAAGCATCGTGTATGTATACCTGGAAGAATGTGTGGCCGCCTTCTACCCAGCCCACAGCCATGTCGGCACCAACTTGATTGCCATCCTTTGAAAAGCCAAAACCTACGTAGCCTAAGGTTCGTACTTGTATTTCGAAAGTTATGTCCTGATTAATGATTGTCCAAAGCAAACGGAAATCCTCATTTAAATCGACGATATGATTCCAATTTATAGTATCATATTCCATGTTACTGAACGATAATGATGATAGCACAGCACCATTTGTGAGCCCTGCTCCGGTCAGCAGGATTGTAAAAAGTCCGATACATACAATAAGGCTAGATTTGCAAAAACGGATGATTAACGATGACAGTGATAAGCTGTAACGACATTTGGACGGTGCCATTTTCATGAAATGATGACTATAATTAAAGTTTATGTTCTAATGTTTTTTTGGTGTTTTTCTTATTTAGCTCGTCTTGTTTCTTCTAACTCTGTCGTTTTTTATAGTTTACTATTAACGTTTTTTTTGTTTTTTGTTTTTTTTACCACAGCAAATTATTCATTTAGATTGCGTGTTTCTAAACGCAAATTCCATGTGAATCTGTTTTTACTAAAACGTCAGCAAATCTTCTTTGATTGTTTTCGTTTGTTTTGTTATTTATGAGTATAAATTATCTTTTTTACGTTTCTTTAAATACAAGAGGCACTAATTACATTTAATGTTGTTTATGTTCCTGTTACAACAACCTTTGAAAAATTCCATTTTAATCCTCTTCTTAGATTTCTTTTCTTATTCTACTCCTCTTTTTGTGATGCGGCTCCCCCTACTTCTTTTGGTGGCGTATTAGACTGGTAGCCTGCCGGCTTGACTGCTTTCTGGCTTGTTCGTCGTTTGCTTCCGTTTTCTTTTTTCGATTTCTTGGTGTTTAAGATTCTATTTTTGTATTTCTTGTCCGTAAATGATTATGATTAATGTGTGCACTTCTGTTTGAATGCTGCTGGTGAGGTAAAAAACTCTAAGATTTTGTCTTCAGACTTGTTTCAAAATACAAAGAAATATCTGTATGTTTTTCTTTTAAATGGTACATATTTTTCTTCTAGTACTAAATGAATGTGGCATTTACAACTTGAGTAATTTATTTAATCTATTTTACTTAATTTTTTGTGCCAAATCGATGCGTAAACTAGGTTGAAAGTTAATTTCCGCTACTGCATAATGAAAGTAAGTTTTGAAAGATTATTGAGATTAGAACATTGCATTACATATTTTATTATTTAATTAAATTACAATCATGACAAGTTCAATATTTACATAAAATATATTTACCTATAAAAATATTAAAAAAATCGTTTTTTAATTAATATGAATACAAATAAAATAAATGCTAGTTTCAAAGTATTGATTTGATAATATTTTTATTGAGAACTTTTAATTAAACAATAGCCTAAAGCATATTTCCTATTGTATATGAAACGATTGCCACCAATTATGTTAACACTCAGCATTTAACATTAAACTTCTAAAGTAACGAAAATTAGTTTCCTTCCTTTAATATCCCCCATAATAAATAAAAATAAACACACACACACACAAGCGCACAAATATCACAGCAATATCACAAGGACCTTTTGAACACTCACACATACAAGTTTACATCAGACAATAGAATTATTTTTTCTTGTTACCTGAATAGAATTTAAAGAAAGCAAAATCAATTCAAACCTAACAAAACCACACTCTAGGGATTCAATTTAATTCTTTAGTTACCAAACTAAACTAGACACACACATAACTAACAGATACTATGGAGTGTTAGAGCAATATCTATTCATCCATTTTAAGGATATATTTATGTATGTTGTATACATGCACATTTTTCATTTTAATTTCTCACGAAGATTTCAAACCCTTTTCATTCTGTGGGTCACAATTATTTATAAGAAATATTCTTTGCAGTTTAAAACATAAATTTCAATAAATTTTAAGTAAAAAAAGAGTCAAAGAAGAGATTAGACATAAAATTTAAATGTATACAGAAATAATACTAAGACATCAAATACTTATAATTAATATCTATGTGTACATATTCTATTTTGTCATAACACTGTGAACAGAACCGTATGCATGCATTTTGAAAACATATTAATTCAATTAATTTCATTACTTTGACTTTCTTCAAATACCAGTATAAATACTAAATGTTTTCTATTTAGACAAATATGGCATGTATTGTATTTAAATACTTACATACATACATACATACATACACGCATACATACATACATAGATACATACATATTAAGGATTTATGAAGTAAGTACTACACAATATTTTTGATTCTATATAACATGTGTATATGTATATAAAACACTTATTTGCGATTGTAGACCTTAACTCTGCAAAACATTATCTATACTCAACTCTATATAATAAGACAAATTATTTTTTAAAACATAATTGGCTAAATTTTTGATATTTTACAAAATAGAAATGTCTGAATGACATACAACCTACAACTTACAATACGTTTTGAATTGGATAAATGTGTGGGAAAATGTGTTTATTCATAAATATTCATATTAAACACAATGTGTACATATACATATTTGTATTCTATTACATTAACTTATGTGCATGTAATAGTTTCCTGTTAATTTCACTTTATTAAATGTAATTAAATAAATAAGCTTTATTCGTATATATACACACAAAATAGCATACATATGTACATAAATATCTTTATAAGATTTGTATTAATGTGTAAGAAAAATAATCCAAGTGGTCATCACACTATTTGTTAGATAAAGATATAACTTTCAGGTACGTTGAAATGAAGCGAATAAAGGCAATTACAATTGAAAAACCCTAATGTACATACATACGCACAAGCACATTGAGCTATGTTCGCGTACCTGATATTTTGTGATAATTATCACAAACTTGCTAAATCTCGTTCGTTTACTTTAAAAATCTTAAAAGTGAGATCAAAAGAGACACAAACTTATACATAGATAAAGATATTCTACAAAAGATATTCTACAAAAATTTTAATATAAAATATTATGCAAATATTTACAATTCATATTTGTTTAGATTTATGTTAAAGAAAATATATGAAATTTATTTATAAAAATTTTTATTTTCTGTTGAAAATCATTTTAAGAAATGCCATGTTTACGCTTTAAGTTAAGGATTTTTATCTTTTCTAGTATTTTGGTTAAAAATTATATTTTAATGAATCAACATTTAATTTAATGTTATTAACAAATAATATAAAATATTAATAAGATTTTACTTTTTTTGCTAATAAAAAACAAATTTTCTGTTTTTATTTTTTATTTTCTTTTTTTTTCAAAAAAAGTTGCTTGATAAATCTTGCTGGAAAGCACGCGAACATAGCTAATATGTACAGTTAATGTAAACTCACATAAATATTTGGATTTTGAAACAATAATTATCATCACATTCATGCTAGAAATACATTTTTATGTCAAAATATGAAATTTGACGTGTAAATGTCACTTGTTCATTTTATTTAAAAATACTCTTTATGCAGTGAGTAAATTTTAATAATTGTACTTGTTTGACGCTCAAACAATGGAAAAACAAAACACTACAGACAAAGTACATAACGTTAAGTTAGTGTGTGTATGAGTATGTTTGTACTAGTACTTTTGTTTGTTTGGATTGTGGTAATAAAGAAAAATACAAACACATCTACTCATTTATATAAATATTTTTACAATACAATAGAAAGAAAAAATATTAATACTAACAATAACAAAAACATTATAATCCCATACAATTCGACATAGATGAATGTTAACAATGGATGGATGCAATCCCCTCGTGTAAAATCAAAATGCCACTCAATGAACCATCATCATCATCATACGAATAGTGTGGCATTTTATTTATGCATATTTCATGTACGAGTGAGTAGGTACCTATGTAGATACATGGGTACTTATGTATTAGGGTATTACATTAAGAAAAAAAAAAAAATATATATATATATATATATATATAGTCCTAAATGCTTTTTAACACTGTCACATGAAATATAAATTAAAAACAAAAAATTATAAATATTTGTTTTATAGCGCTTCTTTTCAACTAGTTCCAACGTAAATATTTTAAACAAATTCAAGCGTAGCTTTTAACTAAAAATATTTGAATTATTCATTAATTCCAGCATTATTCGAATAAGTAATTATTCCTCAGAACTTATTCGATTTGTTGTATAAACATTATTCGATTGTATACCCTAATACATACATACATACATGTTTTTGTATGAACGTTTATACACTCTTCTGTGTGATGGAAACATGTTTGTTTGCTTACTTTTTGTGTGCATAGAATATGCAGTATATTAAATACTCTTTCTATGAATTAGGGTATTCATTTGACTCGAGTTTTTCATTGTTCGATTAATCAAATAACTCGAAAAAACTGTTTTTAACTTAATCGATTAATAGAGTAAAGTTTTTAAGTTACTCGAGTTATTCAAATAAATTATACCATAACACTTGGATCGTTTTTTGAATTTTGGTCAACAAATAAATGAAGTAATCTGTGTTGTTTTAGTATTTCATTAAAAAAGAAAATAAAAATATTATTAACAATTAATTTTAATAAAATAAAAAATTTTTTGAAAGCCTCAAAAATATGTCTACATTACTTGAGATATCTATTTTACAAGAAACGGTTAAATTTACTTTCTGAAACAGTCTTTTAAAAATTAATTAGGTATGTGATGGAAATCGATCGTTTTCAAATCGAACGGTTTGAAAATTTGTGAGGAATTTCGATCCATTTTAAGAATAATTTTTGAAACAATGCTTTATGTCTGATTAAATGTGTGGCTCTTGTTTTATAAAGGCCATGGCGGTTTGTCTATATTTACTTAATATTTCAAAAGAACTATGAGTATCACTTAAACTTGTTAATGTTCGGATATCTTTGTCCATAAAAAATAGTAAATAAAATGTGATGGCATATTTATAAGATATAAGATATATTCTTGATTTAAAGTATGAGTTTATTGCTTAACTTAATTTTAAGTCCAAACCACTTCTATGTCACAAGCTTTATCCAAGCAATCATCATTATATCAACTAAACTCTATTGGTACATCAGCTGTACACTTAGAACTATCGCCTGCACTCTTATTTGTAGAACAACAAATGTCTTTTCAAATAAAATCCGAAATCTTCCAATATGTTTCTTACTGAAAATTTAAAATAAAAATATGTTTTTTTCTTTATCTCCTTCAAACCCAAATTAAAATTATAAATTACTTAAATTTTACATTAAAGTTTTTTAAAATGACGTTTTCATATTTAATTTTTATGATTGAAAAAAGTCCTTACACTTCAGTTACGTGATGTATTTCATATATTCTGTACTTTTCACTGAATAACATTTTTTAATACAATTTAAAATCGATGTATCACTTGCCAACATACTAAAATCAAATCTTTAGATTTCAAACATTCAATACAACAACTGCTTTGCAAGAGTTGTTTTTAAGCAAAAATTAAAAAATAAAATTCAAAACTAGTTAAGAAAGGAAATTTTTGAAATATTTTTTTACCCCAACTATTCGTTTACTCAGCATAATTTGCTCGAACAAATTCTTAGTCAAAATTATTGATCTTAATTTAATCGAACAATTATTTGATTTTAATTTTTCGATTAATCGAACAAGCATTATTCGAGTGAATACCCTACTATGTATGTATGTATGTATATATGTATGTATATATGTATGTGTGTATGTATGTATGTATGTACGTACCACATTTTAAGTATGAGTGCAACATGGTGCAATTGTTATTTCATATTGATGTACTTCGATTTTATACATTTCTGGTATATATTGAAGAAAATCTGACTGCGATTGTTTACTTATTTTTTTTTTCTTTTTTTTTTTAATTTAAACATTTTTTAAATAAATTTGTGGTGGTATTTTAATTTTTTGTAAATATTTTTTGTATTAACAATATTATTCAGTCTTTAGAAAATTTTAGTTTTTTTATACAAACAAAAATAAATGTTTCCAAATTTAGCAAAAATTCGTTCAGAAATTTTATTTGATTTAACTAAAAAGCTTTTCTTGTTTCGGAAATTATTTTATTTTGCTCTATTTAATTAAATACTATTAGATCTTCAAAACATATATAATAATAAAATTAAAATACCCGCATACTTCATTAATGGTATATAAACATATAAATATGGATCACTTTTATGCGTAAAAATAATATGCATATGTTACACAAAAAAATTTATTAAATTAGAAATTCGTCATATGCCCTCATTTGCTTACGACTTTCAGGATTTTTTCTTTTTTAAAAAATATTAGTGAGTAATCGATTTTATCAGTCATTGCCTTTAATTACAGAGTTGATATTATTTAACTTATCAAAACTAAAAATGTATACATTGAAGTGCATCACGAAAACAATGTTGCAAATATACTCCTCTAGAAATGAATATGTTCGTATATGATTCCCAAAATATTGTATACGGATTTTTTTCAATAGCATTATCAAGATTTTTATTATATGAAAATTAATTTCAAAATATATAGACATGACCAACATATCTAGGGTGATAGACGAAGTTTTATATAAATATTAAAAATAGGAGTGAATTAGAAAGTCCTTCATTACTTAATAAATCTGGGGGTCCATAAACTTTCAATTTTAGTTATACATAAGTATTTATTTATTTTTTGTTACGGGTCTCACAACACAAAATTATAATATAATCCATATTAATATTCCTTCAATTTTGTTATTAAGATTCCATGCAACACAGGGACATTCAGTCAGTTGTTTATAAAATATTGAAATATTTTCAAATTGTTGTTCATTATTGAATAATGTAGTATATGAAGATGCCGCTGTCCTAAACGACAATCATTGTTGTTGTGACAGTTGTATTGAATAATCAAAAATATTGAAAGCTAATTCTTATCGTTTGTGACACTTTGATTCTATGAACTAGTATTGTTTGGTTATTGTGTTGTTGCATTACTAATAATTCGTACATACATACATAAATATATGAGTTGTACATTGTCATTGCTGCACCTTTAACTAATCATAGTACATTGATTTTTTATGAGTACAGATATGTACACACATACATATGCATGACAGATAGAAAGGTGTACATTGTTTAGTTTCGTTCCCTAAAGTACTACAATAACATTCGTTGTGTATATTTGTTTTAATTTTTTCTTTTGATATTTTTCCATACCTGTTTCGTTGTTGTCTATTCAATCACTTTAGTATTTTGGAATCTTTGGCAATACATATGCTCTTATAGAAATCCCTGCCAGCATTTGGAAGAGAGTTTTTTCATCCATCCACCAAGAAGTGTCTTTTTTGATATTTTTGTATGTTAAAAAGTATAAAAAATGCAAATTTGTAATAGCAAAACACATTAGTATCGAAATATGATATACTTGGACAACAAAAACAAGCAAAAAAAAAAAATAAGCACGACATAATTTTGCTCAGTAAATTTATAACTTTAAAAGTGATCAATGCTGTTGCTTATAGTGTTCAATAAAAAAATTGAATTTTTAATTAGTGACTTTTGTTATTAAATAATTCATATTTAATTTAAAGCAATTTAAAGTTATAGTGAGTTATTAATTTAAAATTATAGCTACTTAGTTCAAACGTAGTTCTTATTTGTGAAAAAACTGTAAAATGTTACCATATTATTATAATTATTATTATTATTATTATTATTATTATTATTATTATTACTATTATTATTATTAATATTATTATTACTATTATTATTATTATTAATATTATTACTAATATTATTATTATTAACATTATTACTATTATTATTATTATTAATATTATTATTAATATTATTATTACCATTATTATTATTATTATTATTATTATTATTATTACTATTACTATTATTATTATTATTATTATTATTATTATTAATATTAATATTATTATTGTTATTGTTGTTATTTTTTTATTGTAACTTACGAAACAGTTCCTGGATAACGACACTATTTACAAATAAGGTGTAAAATGTTGACAGTTTTCTAACGTTTTTTATGTTTTCAACTATCAAACAAGCCTGCTAATATACATGTCATAAAAATTTTAAAAAAATATTAAAAATATTATGAAAAAAGGAAAACTGAAAAACTATATTAAAGAAAAATTTATTGAGAAAAGAAAATTGTATTGACTAATTTGTGCTGGAAGTCAAAATGCTACCATGTCATTTTTATTTTACAATCTGCTATATGCGTATAAACTGTGAATTATGTATTTACAAAAAACTTTATTTGCAAATAAGAACTACATACAAACTAAGTAAGTGAGTTTTTTCTTACAGTGTGTTTAAATATAAGGTAAGCATTTGGGTCAATTATAATTAAAAATATTTATGTTTGTGTTATATAATATATTATATATATAATATATAATGTTATATAAAAATGTTTATTAAACAAAAGCGATTATATTTCGATACTTTTTTGATGTACTTTTTTACACTTCTAAGTGATAGTATTTCGACTGTTATTAACTACATGAGGTGTAGTTTTAATTAAAATTTCGATACAAATTGTTGGCAGGGATATTATACTAAACTGATTTTATATGCATGATAGAGTGTGTGTTTTTCTGTTAGTAAAGGTATATAAACTGTTTTTGAAGTTGTTGTATTTTAATAAAGCAATCAACAAAGCAAATATTTGTACTACCCACGCGATATTCAATGAAGAAGACTGACAAAAACCAACAATTCAACAAAACACAACAACATTGACATCAACAACAACCCACTACAACACTTTAATGAAGATGATGTTTGTTCAAGACGATTTGTGTAGATTTCTCGTTTTGTATTTTATTTATTTATTTCTTGTTTTGTTTTTCTCCTTTTTTCGATTTCGTGTAAGAAGCTTAATGTACAATTTGTGCAGTTGTCACAAAATGCTAAAAGTCGTAGTCATCATCTTCGTTGTCGTCTTCAAAACGTTTCTTTGTCAGTTATGTTGTTGCTTTTGTAACATGTTTTGCAACGACAACAATGACTTCACATTATACAACCATTTATTAGAAATAATAAGAAAAAAAAAAAATACAGCAAAAAAAATGTGATCGTTTGGTATTTTTTGTATTGACTATTATTAAGCTTTAACTTTATAAGTAAATGCTAAAAGCATCATCTAGCGTCTATAAGTTAGTGTTTTTCAAACATCTGCTTTACAGTAATAATTTAACAAAACGATACAATGTTAATGTTAAAGTATCAAACATAGATGGAAATCAACAACATGAACAAAATACTAATACAAGTAAAAAATATATATATATATGTATGTTAATACCATTATGTGAAATAATAAACTACGATTCACCAAACACAGTTTTATACATATATACGTATGTATGTATCTTTGTGTGTAGAACTAGCTAAACGACATACTTATTATACTCATAGTAGTACATCATCACAGTTGTTTTTTGAAACGAACCAAACCAAGTGATCTCTTGATGATACTTTCATTTTCCCATCAGACTCAAAAGTTGAATTGAGCAAAGAACTTTGTTGTATGAGTATATGTATAGTATGTACTCAGTATGTACGTATGTATATCTATTTGTGCTATCGCCTCTGTTTATTGCACAAGGTAACCAAACTTTTGCATACGTACGTACATGCTTCCCTATTATAACGCGATTAATTTAATTGGCAAAACATTATGGTGAATTGCTTTATATAGTAATTTTCTCAATTCGCAACATATTATACGATTTTACAACTTAAAAAAAGTTTATTATCATTATAGTTATTGGGGCACCCTGGCTTAAGTTACGTAAAAATTTTGTTAGTCTTGTAACAAATGGTCTAATCTATAATATATATCACATGCAAAATTTCACCTCAAATGGGCGGTTTGGTCATTTTGGTTTCCGAGTTTATAACGATCCTGAACCTTATCGTTTCTTCAACAAAGATATAAACAGGATGGCATGGCTAAGTCGACTTCGATTTTCACGAGGAACTCGTGTATATATCGCTCAACTTCAAGGACGTCATAACTCAAAAAAAAAAACTAGTTTTGCAGTAATCGCATTCAAAGTTTTCAAATACTTCAAATGTCATAACTCAAAAATGTCGATTTTGAGTTATTACGTTCTTGAAGTAAATGATCGATATATATATATATATATATACTTTATGGGGGCTTGACAGGAATTTCGAAGTTTTACACACGGAATGACAAATCAATTTTTGTTTTTTTATGGTGGGAATAAAAATTATCAATTGCATTTCTACAAGTATTAATATCTGCTTTATATTGCATTTTTCAAAGACTTTGTAAATAGTGCATATAGAATTTAATATGTAATTGGATGTTAATATATATATATATATATATATATATATATATATGTACATATAATTTTTTTTTTTTTTTTTTTTTTTTTTGTAATTAAATAATTTTGTAATGAGACTTAAAAAGTTTGCACAGGGATAAGTGTGGTAGATACTTGATATTTTTATATTTTATTTCTGCAGCTTTTCTGTATTTCATGCAATATACAGAGTAACTAAGTAAAGTTAAAATTACTGGTGCTTGTGTTGTCTCTGATGCGGCTAACGTTGCTGCTGTCTTTTATTATTGCTGTTGTTGGTATGAACTTCCTTACTGCTTGTTGTACATTAAACTTACATTCAATATACTACAACAGTACATACCTATACATACTTACAAAGTACGTACATACATACACATAGTACTGATGTTTACATATACACACAAGAGATGATGTTCATAGAAACATTTAAGTGATTGTCGGTAGGTCGTTTTATTATTGTCTGTATGTCGGTGGGTTGTCTTAGCTTAGGTTAACTTAGCTTGTTATGAGTGTATGGTTTGGTCGGAAAGTAGGTTAAATCGTTTTAATTTTGAAAAGTAACTCTAACCTGAAGATGCGACTGGCTTGACTGACTTCTTCAACTAAATTCATTGTGGATGGAATACGAAAATGTACGAGTATGGATGCGCAAAAAAAAATCAACAAAATAAATGGATATTAAAGAGAAGGAATTCGAAGTGTAATGTTGTAAACTTTAAACGGTGAATATTTATTATGCTTAAGCTGTATGAATGCTGCTGACGACAATCGTTGTTTTCAGACATCGATCCATTCACCTTAACAAGAAATATACATAGGTATATACATTTGTACCATACATGTTTCAATAATCGCAATTAATTTAATTTTCATACTGTGTGAATGTTTCTTACTAAATATCTTACCTTAATTTTGTATTTGTATATCGAAAATATCACATTCAAATGTGACACTAATGATAATCCGTTTTGATGCAGCCCGCAAAAATAATCCACAATTTTGATGATGGGCGGTTTCAAAATTTGTTCACAAAATGCACTTTTTAAAATTTTTTATATACATATGTATGTGAATATTAATTACTTTTATGTAAACAATTTTAACAACTTCGCTTTTATAAAAAATAGTTACATGTTTTATTAAATTTTAATCATCATTCGAGAAACCTTTTTCAATTTTATTTAAATTCATCTTATTTATCTTTATATTTTTATACACAATTTTTTGCTGCAAAATTTTGGCAATGTAACAATTAATAATTTGCTTTACAAAAATACACAATTTTTATTATAAATAGAAATATGTTTAACGTAAATGCGTTCGATGGTGTTTAGGAAAATATTTAAAACGAAAATTATAAAATTTTTTCTTTCTTCCGCTTTTCCACAAAACCAAATGCTCATCACAAAAACCACGAAACAACTGAATATTATTTTTGCTGGAAACTTGTGCTCATCACAATGTTTCATTTCATATTGTTCTTTATACTAAGAGCATAAAAATATTGCTCTCTCAAGAAACAAAGTGGTATAAAACATTATGGCGGCAGTTGTCATTTTTTTTACTTCACTGTTATTTGAAAGTGCAAACTTTAACAGAGTTTAATTTTACTTGTAGATACATGTTACATACATATCTAAATACTTATGTAGATATGTACCTGTCCAAATATATGTAAATGTTTCACGCTAAGAATCTCGTGAGTACCTTTGTCCAGATACATGAAAATATGTACATTAGAGTGTCCCATGAAACAGCTTTTTTGATATTCTGATGAAGGAAAACCATTTAAACCATTGAAAATCACTAATATTAGGACATTTAATGTGGGTGATTTTTCACTTTTTGTTGGCAAAATTTCGTTTTTTTGTTTTTCGAAATTTTGTATTTCTTTTAGGTGATTTTTCTATATTTGTTTTAGGCAATTTTGTATTATTTTTTTTTTTTTTGGGTATTTTTATGTTTAAAAAGTGCTGTTTTTATTACTGATTTAAATCATTTCATTTTTTGATATAAGAGAACTGGCAAAAAAGCTCATTCAAAATCCTATATGATTTTAAAATGTATTCGTTTTTTACAAATTTTGATTAAATTATTTAATATTTGAATATATGTAGTTATACGGTGGAGCTAGGGAATATAAAATTTGGAATCTAAATGTGAAATATATAGGAACCAAAAATGCATTTTCTTCAAATTAAGTTAATTTCTATATTTTTATGGCAATATGTTTCAATTTTATGTGTTAATTGTGTTGTATAAAATGTTTTATTAAATTATTACAACTTTCATTTGTTATTAGTTCGAATAATTAAAGTATTTTAAAAGATAAATCGATCGATCGCGATCCTTCGAAAAAGAAGAAGGCCGTTACGGCCTTTCGTTTCAACAATTTATGTGGAAAACAACAAATAAATTTTAAATTTTGTTACTGTTTCCGATACATTTTATTAAACTAATTTTCGTTCGACATCATGGAACAGGTTGTAAATTTTATTCGATCGAAATTAAATTAACAATCAATAATCAATATTGATATTGAACCAGTATTTGAGACTCTAATCTAAAATATTAAATTGACCTTAACTAGAAAAATATGAATCCGATAGACACCTGTATGGGGGCTAGGGCCAATTCAATATAAATTGCGTCTATATATGCATATTGGCCCTTATTTTTTTCTTTTTGTTTTTTTTTTTTTACTATTCAATATTCCTTACAAAATTCTAAATAATATTAAAAAAATTTAGATTAGATAAAAAGTTATAAATTGCAACTTTAAAAAAATTTCATATTTTTTGGGCTTTTTTCGAAAATGGTGCCCATATTTTTTACTTATAAAATTTGTTTTTTCTTCTGGCCCATATAATATTTTTTAAATGTTTTTAAAAGGAATCTTAATATAGGAGGTTCTTAGGACAACAGTTTCCAAACAAGCCCTATACAAACTTTGTTAATTTTCCAAAATTTTTTAAATTTGTTTGTAAAATTCTCAAATTGCAAAGTTGGGATCAAACAAAAATTATGTTAGTTAAATTCCTCTATATATTGGGTAAACTCATGAAATTTATTTTCCAGCGGACGCCTTTTATAAGGACAGTGTGACCATTTAAATGGAAAAAGTCAAATTCTAAAACACGTTTTCTCCGGTTTGGGATTTTGGGTATTTTGGTACAAAACAGAGGGTGTGTTTTTAATTTCCTGATTTTAAAGTAAGTCTATCTATATTGTGTCAAAATTTCATTTGAATATCTTTATTCGTTTAAATTTTATTAGGTCCAAATATTAACATTATTTCTAATATATATATATATATATACTTAAAATGCCTACTAGTAACACTTGACCTTGTAATACTTGACAATTATAGAAAATTTTATCATAAAAGCTTATACATGAAATAGAAAAACATAAGAAGCGAAGTATGTATGTTCAGTACCAAAGACTTTGAATTATGATATATAGTATGTACAGAAACTATGGCTTCACATGGAAGTATTAGAAGTGTCTCATTTTTTTTCGCAATCGATTTTGCAGATTCACCACTTTCAAATACAACTACTTTAAAAAAGGAATTAAGCTATTATTACAAATATTGTGTTAAGCAGGCACTAACATATTTATAATTATTGTAAGAATGTGTATTACTAGTGTATTTCATTCAAAATAATTATTACAGTTATTTGCTTTAAGTTATAGATTAATTTCTGTTGAACCTTTAACTATATTTATGAAACAGAACAAGAAATTAGACTTTATGTAGCTGTGAATATTAATAAGTAAAAAAATTATTCTTAAATGCTACATTCAAATATTTGTGCAAGTTTGCACACTCGCAAAAGAGCTTTCAAAAATTGTATGGAAATTGATTTCTACACACTTTGCACGAGCATTTAGTATCGCAAACTTGCGCTGTTTAATTTGTGCATTTATAAATCAACTGTCTTTTGTATTCATATTTAAAAGTTAATAATAACTGCGATGTAAAAATTATAGCTACGTTAATTAGAATAAAGTCATTGTATTGCATGTAATGCATGTAATGGTTTCTTATTTTCTTTTCCTTAATATTACACAATTGCACAAATGGGAAACTTAAGCGTTTAAATGAGTAAACTTATTACATTAGGTGAAAATTATATATTTTTTTAAAGTCATAGACAAATATCTTGTTTTCTTTCAAATTCTTGACATACTGTATGTTAATTTACCATCCCTGGTTACAAAATTTTATTGATGTCTTAATTTTAGGTGTATTAGAACTATTATTTTTTTACACATAGTGACTAGATATTTCCACAGACATGTTCCTTCTGGTTTTCCATTTTTTATTTTGTTATTTTAAAAATCTACAGCTTTAATCATTTAATCTGGAAAAGAGATTTTAAACAAAATGGCTATAAGTTGAAACCGTTATAAATTATTTCTTTGTTTATAGATTTTTAGTATTAAATTTGAATAAAAAAGTGGAAATCAACGATTTTTTTTAGAAAATTTTTGATTTAAAATAAACTCGATTAATTAGAATAAGGGCTTTAGATTTTATTTATTTTTTTAATTTTGTAGAACGTGCTGATTTTATTACTGTAACCAGTACATTAAAACAAAGTTTCCAACCGTTTCCAAACAAATACAAATCCAACTGGGTAAAAATATTGCTTCAATATGTAATTTTTAATTAAGTGTTTATGTGTACTTTTTAGAATTTTGAAATTTACATACACACCTATTTATTTCAGAAACAGCATTAATAAATATTATTTGTAATGAAGATCATTTCCTACCTATGGTAATTTATAAATACTCCATTTAAAATAAATACTATATATATAAATATGTATGTATGTATGTAAATACTAAAAAAAATATCTTATGTATATCTCTATGTATCTTTTTGGGAACATTTAATACTTTATTGAAAATTGAATTGATTATTTAAGCAACGATATCATTTACAGATTCATTAGAAAAACCGTGGGTTGGAAAAATTACTATAATAAATTACTTTTAAACAATGGATGGAAGGCACAAGATTCTCATAAAAATATTCCCCAGGTGTAAGTATCATTAATAATTACTTCATAGTTTATAAAATCTTATCGAGTTGCTTTCGTTTCTTTTTTTATTTTTCTTAACTGCATTTTTATTACATTTAGAAATATATTTCTGCGGTATTTTGGTTAAACTTTTTGAGAAATTGTTTTTTAAAATTGTTTTTTTTTTTTTTTTTTTTTTTGTTATAAAATTTAATTATATTTTCCCATACACTTCTTGGAGCATAAAGAGCAACAGGGTGGTTTAGATGAAATTTCATGTATTTGGTAGCATTACATGATATGTAAGTGATATCCAAACATTGTTCTCTTTTAATAACAATGAAATATAAAATACACTCATTATATCTTAATCCTGTCAGCAAAAAACAAAAAAAAAAGAACATCTGCATCCTGATCTCTCCCATAAATACATGAATGTATGTACATTTCTATATAGTAACTGTGTATTGTATTGCAATTTTAATTTTCTTTTACTTATTAGTAAGAGATTTTTTCACAAAAACGAGCTGACTGAAAAGTACGCTCAGCCACTGCTACAGGTAGTAATAACAATAGCAAAAGGCTGGAAATCCATCAAAGAATAGAATTTTTCTATCGACAAGAAGAAAAAGGCGTCAAAATAATCTAAATTCACAAAAAAAATATGACAGCGTTTAGACAATGTTATTTGTAGGACAGACCATTGTTATGGAATTAAATACGAAACTAGGTTTTAGGGATAATCTGGTCATGTAAGCTGATATTTTTGTTGTTTTATTTTGGATATATACCTTTTGTCTTTATATTAATTTTTTTAAAACTGTAACATTTTGTGTGATACATTTGACACATTTATTATTGAAATTTATTTGCATTATTTGCACTACTTTGTATTAGTGAAATACCTTATAAAATAACAAATGCATTCATTGATTCATTATGTTTACAAGATTTAAATGAATTTATCGACAGTCTTTATTAAAAAATAAAAAATATTTTATAAACTAAAAAAAAAATGGCGTAGTTAATTAAAAATGTTCCGGAATTATAATTATTTCAAAAATTATAGTTTATTTTTATCTCTATAACTCAGGAAAAAAATCAACAATCACCAAAATAATTCATTCAATTAAAAAATTTTTTAAATTTACACCTCTCATCAAAATTATTATATCAATTATTAATAACTATAAACAATTAAAAACACATACATTTTTCTAATTTAAAAATTTATTAAATTAAGCAAGTAGATGATTTAAGAATTAAAAATTTAAATGAAAAAATCTTACTTGAATTTTGAAAAATATAGGGCAATAATTTTTTCTGTGATTCTAAAATCAAAAATAAAAATATTAAAAAATTAAGTAATATATCTATAAGAATTAGTGTTCCGTTAAAAAGAAAAAAAATGTAAAAAGAACTGTTCTTAGCAAAAAAAATATAATTTTTTTGGAAACAATTTTTAGACTCTTGATTTTGAATGGCTATACAGATGGTTCAGGGGTAAATTAATTAAAGTTTCACCTCGTAAATCATTTTTAAAATTTTTAACATTTACCGTTTCAAGCGATCAAGCTAAAATCTCTCTAATTTTGTGTAATTTAATATCAAACGATGTACAAATGATTTTAATAAAAAATTTCATTATGAAAATGTATATCGAAAATAAAAGTATTTTTTATAAAAATTAATATATGTAATCGGTTGTAATTTCAAATTTATACTACATCAAATTATAAAGTTTATAATTTTATATAAATACGAACGAAAATTTCTTTCGACAATTTATGTAAAAAGCAACAAAAAAAATTCAAATTCAATGAGTCGAAGGCCATTGTATCTCAAAGTTCCTTTATTTATTTATGCGATACTAGCATTCGAAATGAATTATGAGAACAATAAGGGTATTCTTATAAGAAAGAAAAAGCATTATAAAGTCTCCTTTATGGTTTTCGTACTCACTCAGAGCTATATATTTTATTTTATGTTACTAGGTCCAATATAAAAAAAAATAAAAAGTACTATTAGAAGAGAAAAAAGTAACACAAAATTCACCCTTGTGAACTGTTACTCACCTAGGATAGTATATTATAAAATATTCAAAAAGTTTTATTACAGGATCAAAAAAATACAACAAAGTGCATGTTTGTGGATGAGCACTAACATAGAACAATATATATTTAATTTCATGTTTCTAGGTTAATTATTACAAAAAATTCAAAAGTACTATTAGAAGAACGAAAAGGTACCGCAAAATCATTATCATTTCATGTTTCTAAATTCATAGTATACGAAATACAAATAGAACCATTAAATGGACGAAAACATACCAGTAAGTCAACTCAAAAAAAAATATAGAAAATTACCATTAGACTCCCTCTTTGGTATCATTAGAGAGAAAAAATTAACCATTAAGCACTACTTTCCTTGATTCCTAATTCACTCAGAAGTGCTATTATAAGCAAAAAAGTACCAAGTTTCAGTTTCCGCTCTAAAAAAGATCTGTAGCACTTGAATTTGATTAAATTTGAATGTCACAGATATGACTCATCCCCAACCAATCCTCAAAATTTTATCAAAATTGTTCTATATGTTACAAATATGATGTAAATTTTATTTCAATGTTTACTGGTTTAAAAATATATAGGGTGTCAAAAAAAAAATACCAAAATAAAGTTTTTATCCGTTTTCTCCCTAAAAAGACAGAATTTCAAAAAAAGTACCAAACCTCTTATTTTTGAAGTGTATAACGACAATCATTAGTTTTATCTACATAAATATATTCTTTTAGAAGATATTTGGTTACCGAATTTACGTGCTTTTAACCCATAAACAATAGAATTTCCAAAAATCCCATTTTTGTGTGTATATCTGGCGGGAGACCAACCTACAGTTCAAATTTTATCTTTCTAGTTTCAGGCGTTTGGTATCTGCGATGATGAATCAGTCAGTCAGTAACGTTACTCTTTCATATATACACTAGCATTTAAATCGTTACTGCGTTAGAGGACTTTCGAAACTTGGTAGTTTATATCTGGTCTATGTAGCTTATTTATTTAGAAAAAAGCGATAAAACCCGAAAAATTAAACTATGACTCCTAACTCCCAGTTATAATATTGATGTCTTCAGAAATTAATTTATTTTTTTTTTACATTTTACAGTCTAGAAATATGTATAAAGTACCTTTCCTAGACGGTTTTACCCCCAAGGCTCGAAATTTCTAAAAATTATGGGGGAGGTTGGGTGATATACAGTACATTAACAACAGTAAACTTATTAAAAACTTATTTTAGTGAAAAAAGTACAAAGAAGTAAAATAATTAATAGGATTTTCAAAAATGTATGTGATTTATTTGTGATAAAGAAAGAATACAATTTAAAATTAGTTTTTATGTCTTTTTGAAGATTATTCCTATTATATTTTATTAATAGGTAATGTGGATTCTCATCCAAATAGAATCATATATCATTAATTTTACATTTCTAGGTAATTACTACAAAAAATTCAAAAAGTAATATAAGAATAACGAAAAGGTATCACAAAATCCCCCCTTAAGGATTCTCAGTCATTTAGGACCATATATCTTTAGTCTCATGTTTCTTTGTTCAATATTATAGAAAATTCAAAAACTACCACAAAAACCACTTATGTGGATTCTCACACACTTAAGATAATACTATCCTTAATTTCATGTTTCTATGTTCAAAAAGTACCATTAGATGAACAAAAAAGTGCTACAAAGACCCTTTTGTAAAAATAATGTTTCCCAAAATATTTCGGTTCTACTGATATCAGTTCGTGATCTGGATCGTTTTTAAAAAATTTCTTTTTTTAGTTTTTTGAACATTTTTGTTTTTGTTTTCCAAAAAAGAAAAAGAAACGAAAAACAAAATGCGGTATCATTAAAAAGATACTTGAAAGCTGCGTCCGTTGGTATATAAAAAATATCCAAAGGTGACCTCAATATTTACATATTCTACAAAATATCCTATTTACATTGTTTGTTATTTTTGATGAAAAATAAAATTTTTAATTTTTATTTTTCTTTAAGTTGCAGATGTTTTATTAATCTTATTTCAATATTAATGCAATTTCGCGGTTTATCAGGCAGTCAATCTGATATTAAAATTTTACACAAACGTAATCAATATGGTTATAAAATATACATATAAATAAAATATTTTGTGGAATATATAAAAATTTAAGTCATCATTAAATATTTTTTATATACGAATGGAAGAAAATACAAAAATTTTTAAAAGACAAAACAGAAACCTGTTTTAAAGATGTCCGGCTCACGAACGAACGGTCATCAGTACTAAGATCAGGAGATAACAGAAACACTTTTTGAGTCTGTCACCTTAGTATCATACATATGTATATAGATCATTTATTGAATTATGAGTATAATAAATCTAATAAAATAAATTTAAAATTTATTGGCTCATACTTGAATTTTGAAATTCCGTTATAATATTTTTCCTATTAATTTATAAAAAGTCTTTTTTTTAGTTTTAAAAAGAGCAAGTGAAGTAAATATATTTTATTATAAATACGCATTCCTTTTTTTATAAAAAGCTTTTTTTTAGTTTAAAGAGAGTAAGTCAGATAAATATATTATATTAGAAATTCATCTTACTATATATTTTAAAATTTAATTTTGGTAAAGGTGTCTCCAAATTTAATCAAAATCCAGTTTCTCATTAAAAGCAAAAGTTAAGAATATCTAAAAAATTAGACAATACAAAAAATAATATCTGTATTCCTTCACTAAGCTTCCTAAAGGTTAATTTTAAAATAATAAATAGTATAATTTTTATACAAAAGACATTTTCATTTTGATGGGAACAACGATAAACATTTTAGTTTCACACACATGCATCATCCTAATATTGTATACTACTACATACATGAGAGAGAGAGAGAGTATAAAATTGAAATTGGTTCATATTTCAGTTGATGTGTTGACATTTATCATTCCTGAATTGGTTAATGTGCGCCTCTATATATCTGTATAAATGTAAATTTATATATATCTCTATATCTATCGAATACGTAAAATTAATATACACAGAAAAAAATTCTTAACTTAAAAGGTAATTAATTGCCCTTCATTTTTTAGTATTAATAACAACCCAGCAAAAAAAAACTGAAATTGTTAGAAAGTTCTTTTAACATGATACTTTTTGTGTTTTTTTTTTATTATTTCTATAACCGAGAACACACCACACAGAGATTAGTAAGGGAAAGTGAAAGCACTATTTTAGTTCTCTATCCAGAAAGAAAAGAAAAATAAATAAATATATATATATATATATATATATATATATATATATATATATATATATATCCGAATCGTTTTAAATAAGAGGACCTTTTCAAATTTGAATAAATATTTTTTTCAGAATAAACTGATTACAATATGTTATACAACGACCACCGTTTCCTCCAGACTATCGTGAATATTAATGGATATTCAAAGCAATATTAATGGATATTGATTGTAATTGTATTGAGTCAATATAAAAAAGCTGTGCTATATGTTTTTATTTAATATTCTTAATATTTGTCCATATGCCTAAACGGATTTGCTATGTAAATTCTTATTTTCGCAACAATTTTAAAAGCTATATCTCTATTGTATCGGTATATTTATATATGTACAATATATATACGTACTTCCATATAGGTTTCTATATAAAAAATAACAGATTTTTAGCGGAAGCCGATTGTATAAAAATACTTAAATGTTTACGTAATTACTAGTTTCTTATTTAATTTTGTTCTTTTATATTAAAACTTTCTAAAATTCTGAATGAAGAAAAAGACTTAAATTAAGATAAAGCTGTTATGTAAAAATTTAACTATTTTTAACACTATCTTGCATTTTTTTGCTGAACACAGTTTGTTCATAACGGTATAGGGTTGTCTAAGATTTTCATATAATTTTTTTTAATTAAGAATATTCAAAATTTATTATTATTAAATTCACTTCAATACAATAACTAATTACATACTTGTATTATTTTTTTCCGTGTACTCAACTACTATGGAAATGTTTATGTTTATATAAAATACTCGTACATAAACATTTATACTAACTAAATAAAATATGTATATTGAATATCTGGTATAATAAAAAATTAACGTAAACTTCTGGGAGCTCGTTTAGAGACCAATCGTAAATTAAAATTCATTTAACAGTGTCACATTACAACCATGAAGAATCCACGTATGTATATTTATGTGTGTGTAAACGATCGTGTCAATGAGAAGCATAGTATGGTTACTTTCAATATACAAATATGCCGTGAAATATGACGTTGTAACTTGAAACTGCGGGGTGCATGCAACAAATCGTTGTCAACAATTTACTCCTCGCTCACTCGACACTCACTCAGGTTGACGCCACATCCACTTGACTATTGTTTAACTTAAAAAAGGAATGAATAAATAAATGTATATTAAATTTTTAAGTAACAAAATATCTATATCGCCCAGTTACGAGTAGGTTGATTGATATGTGTATAGTTTAGGTTTTAGTTTACTTAATGCAACTTGAAGTAAATTTTATTTAAATGTTTTGTTTATTGTTTAGAACATGCTTAAAAATGAATTCCGAAAATTTCATATTTATAATTAGGGGCGTAAACTATTTTGTTCAGTTTGTCTAGAACATGAAAAATTAATTTAAAAAAAATTTCTATTTTTCCATTATTTACCCTTAAAAAAAAACATATTACCGCTATATCCCCTAAATAGGATACTATTATACATAGTTTATTTATATTAACTTAATGGAATATTTAAAATATTTATCGATAAATTGTTGTTAAGTTAAATAAAATAAAACAGTTTAAAGAAACTTATTTATCTGTGTATAAGTGACGGGCGTCTGCGGCCCTTGGGGCCACATACCTTTTCCAAATTTAAACAAAAACTAGAGAATTCTATAGAATATCTGTTTTTTAAGAAAATTAAAGAGAAGTTTTTTTTAATTTTCATTTTTACTCAATCAATAAATGTTTTATTGGGTGAAAAATATTAATGTACGTTAAAAAATCACCTAGATTTTTTTAAACCAAAAGTTCTGCGAAAAAATTTATAAATATTTTTTATAACAACCTAAAAATAAAATAAATAACCCAAAAAAGAATAAAACTCCTTTTTTGATTTTTAGTTGATTTTTAGTAGACCCCTTATTACATCGAAATCGCAAAAAAGAATGGTTTCTCGGGACCTTCTGGTATACTTTTATATTTTTTTTATTAAGCCTCTAATCTAAAAGTGATTTGTTAAATGATGAAAACGATTTTTCAGATATAATATTTTAAAATAGGATATTACACAATTTTCTCTCCAAATTAGAGCTAATGGAAATAACATTGTGTTACAAAATGGAAAATTTTGCATTATTAAAAAATTATTAAAATTTTCAGAATTTCAAACCACTTTAAAAATCTGAAATTCTCTACAAAAAGTTTTTTCAGACATCACGAACTCAAAAAACTGAGATCTGATTCTGATATGATATGATCTGATATCTATATCTATATATAAATAAATAGTTATAACATTAATAAACTTTTTTCGGAACTATTATCGCAACTAACTGAAAATTTAAACTTTTGCCGACTTCTTTTAAATTTATCAACGCTTTTAAGTATTATTTTATTAGAAGCTACATAAATTTATTAAATTTAATAGAGATTTTATTTAATTACGAATAAAACAAGACCCCATTTATTAAAATCGAAGAAAAATTGTTAAAATTACCAATTTTTAAACACATTTCGAAAGACGTGTATTTCATATAAAAGTCATTGCATACAAAATTACAAGTCTCTTTTAAAGTATTTATGATTTAACTTATTTTTTTTTTTGTATATAGTATATAGTGAATATAGTTTCTAACAAAATAGTAAAGAAATTGTTGCCAAATATAAAATAAATTGATATAAAAAATTTTCATATTCAGTAATAGTTTTGAAAAAAATTGTATTAATCTATATAATATGTATACATATTTTGAAAGCTTAAATATTTGCCTTTCCAAACCTATTCTCGAATTTAAAATCCGTTTAAAAATACATTTTTGAGTTCGTGAAGTTTAAAAAAAGGAAGAAAGTTATAGTCGGTCAAGCCGGAACATTTGATGCCCCACATCATTTCACCAATCTGATTTTTGTGAAATATACATATTTATATAAATTCATAAAATTATGTTTATACTAACATTTATGCACTTATGGTGACTCCAAGAAATGGACTTTATATGAGAACTGTAGCAGATTATGGACCGATGCTCATATTACTTTCTACTTATATTATGTTATGTTTGTGCCAAACATAACCATAATACTTATGTTTATATAATATTTATTCACGTTAAAGTGATTTGTGGAAGAGGGAGATATGGTCAATTATGAATCGATCTTCATGAAATTTGGTGCACAGATTTTTTTTGCATGAAACTTATTTAAATTATTGCTTTATTTAAGGTATTTATGTGCGTAAAACTCTATTTCGGGAGAACATTTGTATGGGAACTAGGAGAATAATTGGATGAATCATAACAACAAAATTATTATTTGTGCCAAATTTGATCAAGATATCTTGAAAATAGCAGCCTGTACTTTGTTCACAAGTTTTACATGAACGGGCAGCCAGTCGTTCAGCCAGCCAGGAAGTCTTTCTTAGTAGAATATCATCCTAGGATTTTTTCCGTGCATTACAAACATCTGCAAAAATGCATAATACTTCAACCTAGTATGGTGGTATAAGATATAAAAACATTTTTTGTGGATAACTTCAGATTTTGAGAGAGTATTGATCTACTCAACACAATAAAACTTGACAAAAAGTCAATATCGAAATATTATTTTTTTGCTCTACTGGACCGTATGAGAGGCATCAAAGTTAAGATATTTTTTTGTTAGATTTTTGTATATTTTTTTTATTTTTAATTTGCCATATTTATATTTAAAGTTAAAAAATTTCATTGCATGTATTTTTTCTGATTTTGTTTTTTCTGTATAAAATATGTGACTGTTTTAAACACAATGATATTTCTTTAAGTCGCAATTACTTACAAAGTTTTAATAATCTTATCGTATTGTTTTGTATTAAATTTCAAAAAACTTATTTGACTTTAAAAGATAAAAAGTATATTTTGGCCTCTGTTGGCCTCCTAGCGACCACTTGATGAGCCGTCAATTTCTGAATCCCAGCGCATTTATATGTTTTGCCTCTTTTCGAACTATGGAAGGATACATTTTTTTTCTAATACTCTTTTTTCTAATACTCTATTTAACATAGGAAATGGAATAACATCCTGGTGTGCTCCGCCAAATGATGCAGAGCGATACCCGGTGGATCGGCCGCCTCGTATGGCATGTACACGAACGCCAGTATAAGCCTAGTGCTTCCAGTGGGTGCCCATTGTCCAACTGTAAGGTCCCCGCTACTAAAAGAATGAAGAAGATTAATGTTCAAATCATTCCTAGCCAATACACATGTTCGTGCTTTCTCCAATGTGGATGGTATAAACAAGTTATACCCTGTGACTCTCTCGGTAATCCAGGGTTCTTGGATAAGGGCCACGTTCACTTTGGAATCAATGAGAAGCTTTGTCAATTCGGTTGAGGCTGCTCCACAGTAATGTCAATTAATTTGCACCACTGAAAGCCTCTTTGGGTTTATCGTATTTAGAATATCTAAACCTGATCACCTCAAACCCAAAATTTAGAACTTCAGAGACTTCTGATCCACTACGAATCTGATGTCTCTGCCTTAGTTCTACTTACATGGAGTTCACAATCTTTCATTGACATGTAACAAGACTTACATTCTGGTTTCCAATACT